>JAAONU010000001.1:5061620-5661620 GCA_012932295.1 Cyclina sinensis
TATATGAATTGAGCTGGTGTTAAATAAAGGTCAGATAAAACCCTGTTGAAAATATTTTGGCGATTTCTTATATACCTCCTAAGGTATAGCATATTATACCATGTACAGTTTCTTGTTTCCGCCAGTGTATTTTCTAACATTTTGAGCAAACAATGAATTGAAGTTAATTTAAGGCTGTCTAAAGATTAACATTTTATACTAAAGACAACAACCACTTTTCAAATGAAATTGAAAATTCACTACACTTGGTTTAATCATATATTAATTAAATAACTGTTGAAATCCACGACAAACCTTCACAAAGATGAGAATAATTTTAAGGATGGTTTGTCTGGATTTTTTCAGTTTTAAATTTATTTCATACCTTAGGGGAACGCTCTGCAAAAAAAGCGTTGTTTATATCTATTCGTTACGGACAGAAACATATCCTATTATCTGATCTTGCTAAGTGCAATGTAGTGGTAGAGGTTTGTCATCTAATGGTTAAAGTACATTTTCAGATATTAATAACACGACTTCATGACTTCTTATTTGAAATAAGGGAATTTCACATGGGATGAAAATTAGGAAAATTAATAGTTATTCCCCTTCATTTTGTTAAATCATGTTCATGGTAAATTATTTCTTTAGATGACAGCTTCTGTGTGAACAGAGGTCTATGTTAGATGAATTATGCCAGATAAGGCTAACCAATGGCTACTAAAGTTATGAAACTTTTAAAAATGTCCCAAACTTACTTACTTCTGGTACAGTATCATTTAATTTCATATTTTAATGAAATGATAAATTTAGCTTCTCAATGTTATTTGTAATCACCAACCTGGTAATACAGTACATTTCAATAAATGAAAAAATCAGATTCAATTGTCTGTTTAAATTATACTCGAAAAATAAAACATTCTGCAGTTAAAAAATGTGATCCAATAGTTGTACTGCAACTTCAATGAAATGTGATTTTGGAAGAAGTAACCTCAGGCTGACTGGTTAATTGCTTCATTGTGTGATGTAAAGTCGAATATGCGCGAAAGTTTATGGAATTATTAAACTTAAGATATGATAATCGATACCTGTATTCTTTCGACAAGCTTGTCCGGTCTGAGTCGCCGGATGTGTCCCAGTCGGCACCCATCGGTCATTTCCGGCACAGTAAACAGACGAAGCTGTCTTCACATAGTCAGGATCGCAGTAGTAGGGACAGTATACTTTACAGGCCGAAGAGTAAACTGTACAGCTACTTGTGGCCACAAAACCATTCGGTATATATCCTGAATGACATCCACACTCATCAGCTGGAACAGAAGAACCAAATCTGCAGAGGACTGGAGTGAGATGGGGCGGAGTACATGGTAAGCAGGTGGAGGGTGAAGCTAAAACTGAAGAAAAAAATCTGGAGAGGACAGGAGTGAGATGGGGCGGAGTACCTCGTAAGATGGTGGAGGGTGATGCTAAAACTGAAGAACCAAATCTGGAGAGGACAGAAGTGAGATGGGGCGGAGTACCTCGTAAGATGGTGGAGGGTGATGCTAAAACTGAAGAACCAAATCTGGAGAGGACAGAAGTGAGATGGGGCGGAGTACCTCGTAAGAAGTTGGAGGGTGAAGCTTAAATTGAAGAACCAACTCTGGAGAGGACAGGAGTGAGATGGGGCGGAGTACCTCGTAAGCAGGTGGAGGGTGAAGCTCAAACTGAAGAAAAAATCTGGAAAGGACTGGAGTGAGATGGGGGCGGAGTACCCTCGTAGATGGTGTGAGGGTGAAGCTAAAAACTGAAGAACCAAATCTGGAGAGGACTGGAGTGAGATGGGGCGGAGTTCCTCGTAAGCAGGTGGAGGGTGAAGCTAACACTGAAGAAAAAAATCTGGAGAGGACTGGAGTGAGATGGGGCGGAGTACCTCGTAAGCAGGTGGAGGGTGAAGCTTAAATTGAAGACCAAATCTGGAGAGGACTTGAATGAGATGGGGCGGAGTACCTCGTAAGCAGGTGGAGGGTGAAGCTAAAACTGAAGAAAAATTCTGGAGAGGACTGGAGTGAGAAGGGGCGGAGTACCTGGTGGGAAGGGGGATGGTGGTGACAGCTGGGAGAAAAGCATATTTTGGAGATGACTGGAGTGGGATGGGGCGGTGTACTGGCTATGATAGCGGGAGGGTGGTGGCAAATGAAACAGAAAAGCATAATCTGGAGAGAACTGGTGTTGGATGGGGCGGATAATTAGGTGGGAAAATGGGGAAGTTGGTGATAGCTGGAACAAAATAGCAAAATTTGGAGAGGGGATGGACGGGTTGGAGAACTGGCTGGGATAGGAGGAGGGTAGTAGCAGCAAAATCTGGAGAGAACAAGGGGTGGATAGGGCGGACAAGTAGGTGGGAAAAGGGGAATTTGATGTCAGCTGGAACAGAAGAGCAAACTCTGGAACAGAAGAGCTAAAGTGAAGTGGAGTGAACCCTGAAACAGTTTAAAGAGCGAGCACACAGGAGACTCTTACAACGCGGAGCAGACTAGAACGAAAAGTTAATTTCTAAGAAGAGAAAAGTAAAAAAAAGAGAAAACGAAGATTTTATCATAATAAAGATAACGGGCTCCGCTGAAGCGGAGCAATATACTCCCGAAGAAAGCCACTGACGGTAGAAGACCTTTTTCACAATTGATGATCAATTATCAACAGGAAACATTATAAGATCCTGTTTATTTATAAGGACAATATTATAACAATTTCTCTCTGTAAATAACTTCAAAATGTTTCTTGTTTTTCGGATTAGTTCTTTAGTCATGTTTTACCTTACTCACAGCCAAACCAGAAGATTTTATGGTGAGTGTAGTATGCTTCCAAAGTTCCACAGTAAATTAAATAAACAGTTCAAGATAAGTATGCCGAGTGGCTTGTAAGTATCCTTGACCATGACACATTTTGTCATAATCTCTTTATTGTATAAAAATCTGTATATTTAAATTACTAGTACCTTTAACAGTTTTCAAACATTTCTGCCAAACAGAATTTGCTAGTGGACAGACAACCCAACAGACAGATAGACAACCGGGGTCATAACATAATATGTCCCTTCAGGCGTATATATATATATATATATAAATATATATATTTCCTTCAATCAATTCAAGAGATAAGGGACTGACACAAATGTCAAAAATTATACTAACATGTGACCTTGACCTTGAGGCGAACCTGTCGAAACTTATGCTCTGCACATCGTCTCAGTATGGTTAATGATTCTGCCAATTATTTATGTATATAAAGTTAGTTCCTTATTCCTTATTCCTTATTCCTTTTTCGAATAAGGAATAAGGAACCAGTTCCTTATTCCTTTTTCAAATAAGGAATAGGGAACTAGTTCCTGATTCCTTATTCATATCTAATATAGGAACAGCAGAATAAATATTTATAAAAAATAAATATTTATGGTTGATCAGCAACACAGAACCACACAGAAAACACTGAAAAAGAAACAGAAGAAACAGCAACTGCACTAACATTTTTTTATAACTCTGCAATAGAATTGCAAAAAATCAATCACCAAAATCATTGCATAAAGCATCTAAATATAAATATTTTGAAAAAATATTCAAGACGAAGTTCCTTATTCCTTATTCAACTCCGAATAAGGAACAGAAGAAGAAACGCAAAGAGAGAACGCAATTGCAATTATTTCTGATAAATGTGCATTAGAACTGCAAGATTCAAACATAAAAATCATTTCATAAAGCGTCTAAATAAAAATATTTTGAAAAATTGTTCAAGTCAAATAAGGAATAGGGAACCAGTTCCTTATTCCTTATTCAACTCCGAATAAGGAACAGAAGAAGATGCGCAAAGAAAGACACCAGTTGCAATTATTTCTGATAAATCTGCTTTAGAACTGCAGAAATCAAACATCAAAATCATTTCATAAAGCATCAAAATAAAAAGTATTTTGAAATAATGTTCAAGTCGAATCAGGAATAAGGAACCACTTCCTTATTTTTTATTCAACTCCGAAAAAGGAACAGAAGAAGATGCGCAAAGAAAGACACCAGTTGCAATTATTTCTAATAAATCTGCATTAGATCTGCAGGAATCAAACATCAAAATCATGTCATAAAGCATCTAAATAAAAATATTTTGAAAAAATGCTCAAGTCGAATAAGGAATAAGGAAACAGTTCCTTATTCCTTATTCGACTTGAACATTATTTCAAAATACTTTTATTTTGATGCTTTATGAAATGATTTTTATGTTTGAATCTTGCAGTTCTAATGCACATTTATCAGAAATAATTGCAATTGCGTTCTCTCTTTGCGTTTCTTCTTCTGTTCCTTATTCGGAGTTGAATAAGGAATAAGGAACTTCGTCTTGAATATTTTTTCAAAATATTTATATTTAGATGCTTTATGCAATGATTTTGGTGATTGATTTTTTGCAATTCTATTGCAGAGTTATAAAAAAATGTTAGTGCAGTTGCTGTTTCTTCTGTTTCTTTTTCAGTGTTTTCTGTGTGGTTCTGTGTTGCTGATCAACCATAAATATTTATTTTTTATAAATATTTATTCTGCTGTTCCTATATTAGATATGAATAAGGAATCAGGAACTAGTTCCCTATTCCTTATTTGAAAAAGGAATAAGGAACTGGTTCCTTATTCCTTATTCGAAAAAGGAATAAGGAATAAGGAACTAACTTTATATACATCAATTATTTTCAATTTCCTTGAATCAGTTCAAGAGATATAGAGCGAACACGAAATATCACATTTTAAATCATTATGACTAAGTGTAACCTTAACATGTTGGAACCTGCACTCTGAACACTGTCTTATAATGGTTACCAGTTCTGCAAAGTAGTTTCCATTACCTTCAATCGGTCCAAGAGGTACAGATCGGACAAGGAATATCAAACATAAAATAAGGATGACAAAGTGTGTCTTTGACCTTGATCCGAACAAGCTGGAACCTGCGCTCTGTACATTGTATGGCTAACATTCTTCCAAGTAGTTTCGATCTCTTTCAATCGGTTCAAGAGATAGAGAGGGGACACAACATTTGATGCATTTATTAAAATGACTAAGTGTGATCTCGGCCTTGATCCCAGCAAGCTGTAACTTGTGCTGTGCACATCGTCTTAGTTTGATTAACATTTCTGCCGAGAACTTTCAATCTCCTTCGATCAGTTCAAAGGATACAGAGCCGACACAAAATTTGACACCTTAAATAATGACTCAGTGCGACCTTGACATTGACCGAAGCTAGCTAAAACTGCGCTCTGAACATCGCCCGAGTATTGTTAACTTTTTGCCAAGAATATTCAATTTGATTAAATCGTCTCAAAAGATACAGAGCAGACATGATATTTCTAACGGACAGACAGACGGACGGACGACCAGGAGCATAACATAATACGTCCCTCCGGACGTATAAAGAACAGAAATGAGTAGAAAAATGAAGACAAAATAAGATAAGACACTACACTAGTAAGGAAGTGCTTCCTTCATAACCATTTGTCGAATCTTTTTATCTTTATTTCACATATTCCTTATGGAAAAAGACATACATCTGAAAGTCAGAATATAATACATAGATAAAACAATGTACAATTATCTCATTTGGTAAGCTGGTTTTTTTCCTATTCATCTTAATTCATGGCACCAGAGTACACATCTTTATACACAATTTGTACCATATACCTATTCATGGTACCAGAGTACACATCTTTATACACTATTTGTACTATATACCTATTCAGGGCACCAGGGTACACATCTTTATATACAGTATTAATTTTGTACCATATACCTATTGACGAACACAACATTTTCAAAGACGTTTTACCGCTACACGTAACAACACAATGCCATTGTGCTGTACGGACGCACACTGCACAAGTCCAGGATGCTATCCGCTTCAGGGTAATGATATATACTTCTGACTGGCAGTATCATTCGTACGTAGATATATAAACGTTCAAATGACAATGAATATAGGTGAGACTATATTCTATACTTACATAAATGAAAGTAAGAAAACAGCAAACGGAGATATATTTCCGACAAGATACCGTTTTTGTAAATGATTAATATAAATTAGAAATGAAATCCTCTTAGTTTAATAATCTGGTGTAACTACTGTGGATGATTTAGATTTTTCGGGAACTAGTCAAACACTAAAGCTTGAATACACGGCCTTTATGCTACTCGGAGACGAATGTTATTAGTACTGTGCATTTGCCCCAGGCTTATTTCACTAAGTAACTGAAGTACACCGGAGTTGCATAATGTACTGTAGCTGTAAATTCCATAATGAGTGTTAATTAAATATTGAATTTAGAGAAGTATGAAATAAAACAGTTACTTACCCATTTTAAATTAAAAGCCCTTGTTTTATAAAATCACATCTGTATTGATACACCTGTATTGATACACCTGAAAATGATCAGCTGAAAATAAAATGGCCGACTATCTGTTTATATTTAAGTGAGCACTAGACCATGACAATTACACAGGTAATTCAATAGTGTTCTATATTTAGAATGTCGTGCAACTTAAACTGAATAGCTTACCTGTACACGTACCTTAATACCGGATTCACTGTAACTGTATATAAAATCCAATAACCAAACATACAGCGGATATTCCTTTTTATCATTATTGTTTTTGTAATTATTGTACTTTTGAAAGGTTCAAAGTGTTTCCAACTAACTACTGTGACATTAGATTGTTACTATGAGCATACTTTTTAAACATACTCTTTTAACATAAATCATGACAAACCATTTTACTAATTTTCATTGTTTCATTTATGTATGTAGTCCATATCTTTTGTGTGTGTGTGTGTGTGTGCTTTGTATGTGGACTCCATTTGAAACAAGTTCTAGCTTACACAGTGCATTATTTTATTTATATTTAAAGTAAAGTGCTTCATAACATTTTACTATATTATAACATGCTTATGCTTTACTGACCTTTTTAATAATATTCATTTTTATGTGTTTTTGTGTTGGTACTATGAATAACAAAAAAAAATATGAAGATAAAATATTAAGCTCTACTATATAATTGTGCTTGAATCCATTTTCTTAAAAAAATATCTCATTTTATTTCATTTTTTATTCTTATTTTTTTTAATCTAGTAGAAAACTGATTTTTATAAATGAGTGTTATTAAGTACGGCAAAATAAACAAAACTTGTGTCAAATAAATCATGTGTGGTTTAGCTCGCAATGTTGATGGAAACTCGCAGTTTTTATGATAAATAAAGTTATTAATAGGAATACATTTTCTCGCATCATTCCTGGAATCATGTTAAAGCCGATTAATATTTTGAGGTTGACTTGTCTTTCTTTTTTTCTTTGGATCAATTCCTGGATGAAAAGCGCATCACCTTTCTTAAAACGACTGACTCACGGATGGACCGACGATGAAAAAAAGAAGACAATGTTTATACATCTAGAAATTCTAGCTGCAATTTTGAAAAACATACCTAAACTAAGTTACTGACTCATTTTTTGTCACAGAAAGTATCAAGATATAAAGTTTAACACACTTTTATCGGTAAAATTTTTTACCCTCAGCTAAATTCTGTGTCAGTCGCTTTAAAAGGATGAATTACAAATTTGTCTGACGAACGAAAGGAAAGCAATTCAAACATTTAAGATTCATAGAGAAAAAGATGTTTGCAAATTTGATGTGAAAAATGAAATAAACTAAGCCTCACTAATATAGAGGAAATCGAGACACTGTCAACATGGTTTTCACGTTAGTTTTCCATAAAGTAACAGTCTGACAGATGTTTCTAGCTTTAGAGGGGAGCTGCTTGCTAAATACAGAATACAGATATTTTTTGTATTATATTTTGTAATTTGCTCATGATTATGCATATGCATACTGAGTTTTGAGTAAAGAATCTTGAAGATTTACTGAATCAAGTGAAATGGCAAAAAGGTTTACATTGCATCTTTGGAAGTCTGTTTCTGAAATACTTCACCGGAAAGACGTTATTTTTTTAAAAAGACTGGGTTGAGAATGAATAAAGTTAAAGAAAAACTCTCAAATATCTTTATTGTCAAACACATTCTAATTCGAAGAATTAAACACAGTTTACTTTCCGACCGCGCTAAAATGTTTGGGCACGAGGTTTGGAGGGCATGGTTTACTTTCATCACTTCTTAACACCCACTGATTTTCACAGTTCCTCCTAATGCTGATGCAAGCAGAATCTCCGGAGTCGATGATACGCATGACCATACTGTGAACAGAAACGGAAGAGACATTTCAGTACACAATAAAGTATTCAGTTCTACATAAATATAACACAATAAAGCATTCAGTTCTATATAAATATAACACAACAATGTATTCAGTTCTACATAAATATAACACAGTAAAGTATTCAGTTCTACATAAAAAAAACATAATAAAGTATTCAGTTCTACATAAATATAACACAATAAAGTCCTCAGTTCTACATAAATATAGCACAATAGAGCATTCAGTTCTACATAAATATAACACAACAATGTATTCAGTTCTACATAAATATAACACAGTAAAGTATTCAGTTCTACATAAATAAAACATAATAAAGTATTCAGTTCTACATAGATATAACACAATAAAGTTCTCAGTTCTACATAAATATAACACAATAAAGTATTCAGTTCTACATAAATATAACAACTTGATGCCATTTCGACTCCAAGAGTTCTAAACAAACTACTTCTACATTATTATTGTGTCTTTTGTAAATGGCCAAAGGCAAATATTTGCTGATATGCCAATTAATGTTGAACTTGAACTTGATTATCTGAACTTTTACTTTTAAAAAAATATCGAGCATTGAATCATTTACCATTGAACTTACTTATTTGTTCTGCAATATAATTGTTTTTGTTATGTAATTAGAACTAAACAACGATTTATAGCTTTAAACAACGGAAGTGTCTGGGGTAAATTAGCCTTAAACATCCCGTGATATCATAATGGCTGGGTAGAAATACTGACCCAGGTTTCGAACATTCTGGCAGCAAGAATACTCACAAACAAAAGGACCGAAAATGCAGATATATATTTGATAAAAAGATAAAACAGAATAGAACAGGCTGATTTGAACAAACGACAAAAACTTTATTAAGAACTGCTCCCGAATAATTGCTTCCGAATAACTGCTCCCGAATAACTGCTCCCGATAAGCGAAAGAGAAGTAATACTATTAGATATGTAGCTCAAACATCATGTCTATATGATCATTATTGTCCACAATTAATAGCATACTTGCAACCGAGTTTCTACGAAACTTTAAATTTTTACAGTAAAAACTTTGATTATAGACATACTTTATGACCTGTAAAATAGATAAATGTTTAACGTAACTTACTCCTGACAGCTCAGTCCCGTGTCAGAACATACACATCTCAAACACTGGAAATTGTCTGTGTACTCATCTCCCGGCTGGAGTGTATCTTTACCATTACCGTGCTTACAGTATCTGATCAGGTTTCCATTCACTTCAAAAATAAATTAGAGAATTATTGTTAGAAGTAAAAAACAGAAAAGGCAGCACAGAAATGGTTTCCGTCTTTTTGCTCTTCTCGTCTGCTTGATTTACTTTTTTTATTGTATGCATCTTATTTACTGGAAAAGTTATTATGACTATAATTTTAAAATGAAATCACCACAATCTTTATTATATGCACAACTGAACATTAACTTGTAATAAAACTTACTAAACAACCACAACTAAAATTATAAGTTGCAAGTACAGATATGTAATTTATATACTGTACTCCAAAATCTAACACAACTAGAAAGCATCTGATTAAAATGTCACAAAGCTTCACAATTCATCGTGTTAATTTACAACAGTTAACAAAATAGTTACCTATTTTCTCACGAATAGGATCGAAGTATACAGCAGCATCTATACAGCCAATAATCAAAACAAAAACACTAAGTATGTCTCTCATGTTTGCAAACACACTGACAAACTGTTGAGTTAAACGATGTTGTTTACTGTTACTTGCAAGGTTACTTGAGGCCCGCTTCAGACTTAACTAGACATGACACGTATCCAACTTTCACTGTTACTTGCATGGTTACTTGAGGCCCGCTTCCGTCTTAACTAGTTATGATACATATCCAACCTTTACTGTATCTTGCAAGGTAACTTGAGGCCCGCTTCCGTCTTAACTAGATATGATACGTATCCAACCTTTACCGTATCTTGCAAGGTTACTTGAGACCCGCTTCAGTCTTAACTAGATATGATACGTATTCAACCTTTACGGTATCTTGCAAGGTAACTTCAGGACCGCTTCAGTCTTAACTAGATATTATACGTATACAACTTTTACTGTATCTTGCAATGTTACTTATGGCCCGTTTCCGTCTTAACTAGATATGATACGTATCCAACTTTCACTGTTACTTGCATGGTTACGTAAGGCCCGCTTCCGTCTTAACCAGATATGATACGTATCCGACCTTTACTGTATCGTGCAATGTTACTTGAGGCCCGCTTCAGTCTTAACTAGATATGATAAGTATCCGACCTTTACTGTATCGTGCAATGTTACTTGAGGCCCGCTTCAGTCTTAAATAGATATGATACGTATACAGCTCTTACCGTTACTTGCAAGGTTACTTGAGGCCCGCTTCAGTCTTAACTAGACATGATACGTATCCAACTTTTACTGTAACTTGCAAGGTGACTTGAAGCCAGCTTCTGTCTTAACTAGATATGATACGTACCTAACTTTAACTGTTACTTGCAAGGTTACTTGAGACCCGTTCCGTCTTAACTAGACATGATACGTTTCTAACTTTTACTGTTACTTGCATGGTTACTTGAGGCCCGCTTCCGTCTTAACTAGACTAGTTACGTATCCAACTTTTACTGCATCTTGCAAGGTTACTTGAGGCCCGCTTCAGTCTTAACAAGACCAGTCACATATCCAACTTTTACTGTATCTTGCAAGGTTATTTGGGGCCCGCTTCAGTCCTAACTAGACATAATACGTATCCAACTTTTACTGTATCTTGCAAGGTTACTTGAGGCTCGCTTCCGTCTTAACTAGACCAGTTACGTATCCAACTTTTACTGTATTTTGCAAGGTTAGTAGAAGCCCGCTTCCGTCTTAACTAGACCTGTAACGTATCCAACTTTTACTGTAACTTGCAAGGTTACTTGAGGCCCGTTTCAGTCTTAACTAGACCAGTTACGTATCCAACTTTTACTGTATATTGCAAGGTTACTTGAGGCCCGCTTCAGTCTTAAATAGATATGATACGTATACAACTTTTACCGTTACTTGCAAGGTTACATGAGGCCCGCTTCAGTCTTAACTAGATCAGTTACGTGTCCAACTTGCTTTCTTTATTTCTTATGTTATCTATACTCTCAACGTGCCATTAAGCTGTATACAAGAAGACAATCGAGAATGTCAAACTTTGTTACCAATTTGACATTTTTCATGTTTCGTATCAATTTCCTTCGCTGTGATCTACGCTTCATTCTGCCAGCACGAGTAAACTTAAGCTCCCAGTCAGCTATGCATGAACGTTTTGTTTTTCTTGATTTTTAGGAAAATCATATTTAAATCATATTTATTGTTTTGTTAAAGAAATCATATTTTACAGTACGAACAGTAAGTGCTGCGTTAAGTTTTCTAATACAACTATGGATGGTAATAGATACTTTAACCAGGTAGATTCAGTTGACGAGGAGTAGGAGACATTCTGACTATTTCAGTCCCAGAATGTAGACACTCCTACATGTATTACTAGTTTTAAAAGTCAGACAACTTACCGAAAAACTATGGTATAATACATTTACATTAGATACTTGTGAAAGTTCTGCATGACAAAGGAAGGAGCAATATATCACCTTTATGCTTTAGGCGGGGGGGGGGGGGAAGGGGTCGAGAGAGAGGGAGGAGGAATCAAACGCGAGATTCTGTAAAGTTATTCTGTTTTAACTTTGTGATACGGGGTAACATCTTCTGTTTGGAGACTGTACATGGTAAAATATTTATTGTTCAAAGATTGAAAAGTATCTGATCGTTTCTATTGGCATGGCCTCTCATAATGCCAGTGCTTTATTAATAAACGGATGTTACATTATCACTGCTGAAAAAGTAAACAAATTAGCCGTAGGTGTTGTTAAAAAAATGTTTATAAATAATTTGTGCAATAAATTTGGCGACAGATGTTGGCGCTAGACAAGATGTAATGACAGAGTGAACTAACTCAGAAATAAGTCATGAGTGCGTATGGTATATGTTTATATAAAGCGTTCAAAATATGAAAAGTGAAATAAAATTGCGGTATGTTATGACGATAATTATGACGCTTATACAGAGGACTGCATAAATTAAGATGTGTCAGAAAACGTAATGCTATTAATTAAAACAAGAAACACATTAACCAGAGTTAGTGTCTGTCATACGGATACTAGGTAAAGTGCATGATATGAAATAAATGTGTTAATGTTAGTATAAAGCTGTTATAATAACATCTAAGATGGTTCCCTAAAATGTTGTCAAGTTTAGACAGCTCAATGGTTTGGGCGTTTTCTCGCAGTTTGGAGGGTCCCGGGTTCGAATCCAAGCTCAGAGCATGAGATATACCCTTGGGTTAAGACACTTAATCCATCTGTAGATAAATATCAGTAGTATAAGTTACTTGCTTTTTTCACAATTTATTGATTTCACCATGAGTGGTATCTCGAGAGAGATGTAACTTAAGTGGAATATCTAATGTCGTTATCAAGCTAAAATAGTTTGTGTAATAACAGATGGTATGCGACTTGACACAGCGCAGTTTTGATAATGCTGTATCTTAAACAGATACTACTGACAACCTAGATACAGGGGAGGTAACTTATGAACACATCGACCGTGAGTTTGACTAGTTTATCTACTTCTAAGATTGGACACATTCTAAACCAGTATCTAAGAAAAGTCTCTTTATTTACAGAGAATCATTCTGTCAAGATCCTGTTACTATGTAACAGTGGTTAACTCTTTGAACTGATAAGTCACTAATAGAACCTATATACAGGTTTAGGCTTTAGGGTTTAGGCTACAGTATGTTTTTGTCTCGCAAGATATATTGCCAAAGATGAACAGTAAAAGGAGATTGTGAACTGTGTTGCTAAGCTTAGTTAATGTACCTGGAAAGATTTCCATTACAAGTACAACTGATTGATAAATAATTCGTGGCTGGAATTGAAATATCAATTAAGTATATGTCTTTATGTAGTTCTAAAAAGTCTTGTAGCCATTCATATAAGAGGGGAAAATTACGTAAGCACAGCCTTCAGGAAGATTCCAATCTAATATAATTGTCCTAATTTAAACAATTAAAAAGCAAATTTGACTATTTAAAGTAAATATAATTTTATTTTCAACACAGCCGCAAGAAGATATTTGTTTCTTTAGTTGAAAGTTAGGACCAAAAATAATGTTAAAGAATCATTTTGTATTTTTCAGTAGATCACAAAGTTAATGTTTTTATGTAAACTTTCAGAGCTTCTTCTTTTCTGTAGAAGTTGTGTTTATTTTAATTCAAAATGTTTATTTTCCAACCATTGAAATATTTGTTGGTATTAGGTCTTTCGGACACCGTTTGTTGGGGTTCCTCCTAAGCACCCATCTGTTTTTACAGCCAATCTGTACACTGATACATTTGGAATCATCTGGCACGTTGATTGTGAATGCAGAAGGTAACCTGTTTGTAAAAGATAAACATGTATTCAGTCTACGTAAGAACTTTTGTAGCAAAATTAAACGATATGGAACACCAAACAGAGGACAACCAGCCACCGACAGGTCGATTAGATTTTTTTATTTGGCTTATAAATTATTTAGTGTTTGTCGAGTATTTACATCTTATTTGACGCGCTCATTTGACAGGTCATGTCAGACGATTATTAGTACTAATAGGTCACTTAACTTCCTTGTTTGTTGTGAAAAGTTTAACTCTCGAGCCTCCCTATTGGACAAATACTATATAAGATATAAAAAAATATTATACGGTACACCCACGCTCCTTCTCTTTAGTGTTCCGTATCGTTCCTTTTTGTAGGTTTCTATTTAGCTTATAACTTAGACACCGCTTAAACTTCAACATTTAAAAAAACGAAAATATTAAACCGATATCATTATTTCATTCACACTAGTAACAAGTAAAATTATTTCATCATTTTTTTCTAACTAAGGACTAGCTTAAAAAGATAAAGTACTAAACGAGAGGACCATGTTAGACCTTTATCGCTCATCTGAGTATCACCAGGTTAAACAGCAACGCCCATGAAAGAATCAATGTTGAAGTTAAAATCTACATTCAAAATTGTATCATCTATTCTAAAGTTCATACACATAGCTTCAAAAACAGAAATTAGGTTCAAGGTCAATGTCGGCTAAGGTGAAAGTTGGCATTTATACGAAAATTAATAGTACAGTTAAAATTTCCACATTGTAGCTGCAAAATCAAGTAGGTCAGTAGGTCAAGATAAATGTTGGCAAAGTTCAACGTTGAAATCAGCATGCAAAGATGTAGGTATAATTAATATTTCCATACTACAGCTGCAAAAGAATAGATCAAGATAAAAATCGAGGTCACTTAAAAATCAAAGTCTAAGTTAAAAATGTGTACATGAGGATCCTTAAAAATAATTCAGAGAATGATTTTTTCTAAATTAATCTATATAAATAAAAAGGGCCCCTCCCCCTCATTAACCTAGGGGCATAATATGAACAATCTTTATGGCCTATTGTTTTTGACAAGAAGATTTGTGAAGATTTCATATTTTACAAGCGGTATTTTTCAAGAGTCATGGCAGATAACCTCCAGATAATGCTTCGTGAAATACATTTTAGCCCGAGGCCTTGTGGTTTCAGTGAAGAAGATTTTCAAAGTTTTCCATATATACCTCAATGGAAATCAAAGTTTTCCCGGGGCAGATCATTTCTGACTCGGGAACATAATTTGAACAATCTTAGTATGGGTCTAGTAGAGGACGCTACACACTAAATACTTAAAAAAGGTGGAAAATGTATATCAGGAAAACCCACAGTAAAAATACCTCCTCCCTGTATCAAAAAGTAGAAGAAAAGACAGCATAAGTTAATTAAAATCAATTAAAAACACCCAAAACAATTATCGAAAACGAGAACCCTTGCAACGGTCAGTGGCAAAACATTTAGGGCCTATGGTTTCTGAAAAGAAAATTTTCAAAGATTTTATATTCTAAAGAAATAGAACCCGCTGCGGAGTAAATTTCGACCCCAGAGATGTAATTTGAACAGTCTTGGTAGAAGAAACCCAGGTAATGCTCCGTGCAAAAAATCAAAATTTTCTTTCCATATTTCAATGGAAATCAAGTGATCCTGGCCCCAAAGGCAGGGCCATTTTTAATTATCTTAGTAGAGGTCTACTAGAGGATGTTACCAACCATATTTCAGTGTCTTAGGCCTGGTGGTTTCAGACAAAAAGATTGTAAATGTTTTTCATTTTGGTTGCCATAGTAACCACAATTCTAGGAGAGGAATTCATTTCTTGGAACTGCTTTGGCAGATCTTAATGCAAAGAACATCTTTATTAACATTCATTTACTTTGACTCGGTGGTTTTGGAGTAGAAGTCGTTTAAATGTCAAGTGGTGACGGACATCACACCTCACACTCTATACCATACATCACCCTTGAGCACTTTGTGCTCAGGTGAGCTATAAAATAGGCCCATGTTTTTCCTTGCACTCTTATATTAGTGAATGTACAAACACTACACAATACATAAAGGGCTATGTTCTTAAATCTAAATACAAAACGAACACATTGTTTAATGGAGTTCTTACATAAAACCGATTTACGTTCTTTGATTAATAGTATTATGCCTAGACTGGGACTTGATAGTATTATGCCTAGACTGGGACTTGAAAGTATTAAACCTAGACTGGGACTTGATAGTATTAAACCTAGACTGGGATTTGATAGTATTAAACCTAGACTGGGACTTGATAGTATTGAACCTAGACTGGGACTTGATAGTATTATACCTAGACTGGGACTTGATAGTATTGAACCTAGACTGGGACTTGATAGTATTATACCTAGACTGGGACTTGATAGTATTATACCTAGACTGGGACTTGATAGTATTATACCTAGACTGGGACTTGATAGTATTAAACCTAGACTGGGACTTGATAGTATTATACCTAGACTGGGACTTGATAGTATTATACCTAGACTGGGACTTGATAGTATTAAACCTAGACTGGGGCTTGATAGTATTATACATAGACTGGTACTTGATAGTATTGAACCTAGACTGGGACTTGATAGTATTATACCTAGACTGGGACTTGATAGTATTATACCTAGACTGGGACTTGATAGTATTATACCTAGACTGGGACTTGATAGTATTGAACCTAGACTGGGACTTGATAGTATTATACCTAGACTGGGACTTGATAGTATTGAACCTAGACTGGGTCTTGATAGTATTGAATCTAGACTGGGACTTGATAGTATTGAACCTAGACTGGGATTTGATAGTATTGAATCTAGACTGGAACTTGATAGTATTGAAACCTAGACTGGGACTTGATAGTATTGAAACAAGAATGGGACTTGATAGTATTAAACCTAGACTGGGACTTGATAGTATTGAACCTAGACTGGAACTTGATAGTATTATGCCTAGACTGGGACTTGATAGTATTATACCTAGACTGGGACTTGATAGTATTGAACCTAGACTCGAACTTGACAGTATTATGCCTAGACTGGGACTTGATAGTATTATACCTAGACTGGGACTTGATAGTATCATACATAGACTGGGACTTGATAGTATTGAACCTAGACTGGGACTTGATAGTATTGAACCTAGACTGGGACTTGATAGTATTATACCTAGACTGGGACTTGATAGTATTGAACCTAGACTGGGACTTGATAGTATTATACCTAGACTTGGACTTGATAGAATTGAACCTAGACTGGGACTTGATAATATTCAGTCTAGACTGGGACTTGATAGTATTGAACCTAGACTAGGACTTGAAAGTATTAAACCTAGACTAGGACTTGATAGTATTGAACCTAGTGAATGTACAATCAATACACAACACATAAAGGGCTATGTTTTTAAATCTAAATAGAAAAGGAACACATTGTTTTATGGAGTTCTTACATAAAACCGTTTTACGTTCTTTGATTAATAGTATTATGCCTAGACTGGGACTTGATAGTATTATGCCTAGACTGGGACTTAAAAGTATTATACCTAGACTGGGACTTGATAGTATTGAACCTAGACTGGGACTTGATAGTATTAAACCTAGACTGGGACTTGATAGTATTGAACCTAGACTGGGACTTGATAGTATTATACCTAGACTGGGACTTGATAGTATTATACCTAGACTGGAACTTAATAGTATTATACCTAGACTTGGACTTGATAGTATTGAACCTATACTGGGACTTGATAGTATTGAACCTAGACTGGGACTTGATAGTATTAAGCCTAGACTGGGACTTGATAGTATTAAACCTAGACTGGGACTTGATAGTATTATACCTAGACTGGGACTTCATAGTATTGAAACCTAGACTGGGACTTGAAATACTGAAAGTATTATACCTAGACTGGGACTTGATAGTATTAAACCTAGACTGGGACTTGAAAGTATTATACCTAGACTGGGACTTGATAGTATTGAACCTAGACTGGGACTTGATAGTATCATGCCTGGACTGGGACTTGATAGTATTAAGCCTAGACTGAGACTTGATAGTATTATGCCTAGACTAGGACTTGGTTAAAACAATTTTGATTTATGTCTCGTTCTGGATCCCAGAAATCTTTTATTAATCTTTGTATAAATAAAAAAAATACATGATTCAAAAGTAGTTAATGTATGATCGTTTAGGTTCTTCAAAAGAGAAGTTACCATACATTAAAGTATGACTACGTATCTAGTTTACCAACAGCAATAATATAAAAGGCAAGTTCTTCATCTATCTAGTATCGACGGTACCGGTTGCTCGTATGGCCAACGTCGTTATTTAAGGTTATAGGGAGTAGTGCAAG
Organism: Cyclina sinensis; assembly: GCA_012932295.1. Lineage (NCBI taxonomy): Eukaryota > Metazoa > Mollusca > Bivalvia > Venerida > Veneridae > Cyclina > Cyclina sinensis. The sequence continues at coordinate 5,079,700 of JAAONU010000001.1, forward strand.
ATACTGAGAGACTTTCCGGAGACACTTGTCTTACTTTTACGACCCATTGTATAGACAAATACATGAAACCACGGTTAGAAAGAATTATAGTTGATATAAGGTTATTAATTTGGAAATAAGGCAATATGCCAGACATACCACATGCATGTAACAATATTATCATAAGTGTAAGTGATTGAGCGGGGGTCGAACACGCCACCGTAAGACATTCCAGTCTTTCGTTACCAATGGACCACTGATCCCCGTCTCAAACAGATGTTTGTGTTTCTATACATGTTTTGTCATCGATAGCTGCTGTCCAAAGACAACCAATAAAACGTTATTATAAAAATAATACAGACGTCATTTCCTTGGCAGATAAGGCAATTCCTATTTGAATTTATTGGGTACTCATATGACCCACATCCCTTTAACATTTTAGTTATTTTAGGTTGAGGATGGACATTTCACAATGCAGAAAAATATCTCATTAAAGAGGCGCTCTACTTTTATGTGCACAATGTACAGCATCGATACTATGGACTCGTCTAAAAGAGTATTAGTTGTGTTAGTGGAAGAGTTGAGGATCGAAATTGCTATGCGTGGATCACAAATTCTGTACATTAGCCCTGGTCTATTACTCTGTCCCCCACCCCCGCGCCACACTCCGACCCCAACCACCACCCCTTTAAAACAGGCCTGCTGATCAGACCTGACTGGCAGTATTTGACAGTACTTTATTAACTAAATATATAGACTTATCATCTATATATTGATAAGCATCCGAATCGTGGTACTTTGGAGTGTTAATGCCTTTTTAATTTTGTCACTGACGTCGAGTTGCAAAAGAATAAAATTTAAAATGTGTTTTTAATCTGTATAATAACAATGACAATAACAATATTATCCAGGACTTATGCATTTAAAGAAAAAATAAAATCAAAGTGGAAATTTCAGTAATTGATTTGTCATGCGAACTGACAGAAATCAAGGGATTTATAGAAAACCCCAACTAACTATTTGCTTTAATTGTATTAATGGTTATTCACTTTTGGTGTGATTACTATCTTATTCAATGCTTGATTTGTCAACATGTGTATAATGTGTTATGTTTGTAAAGAATAAAAAGCCCTCTTACGTTGCACAATCGAGACCTTTTCTTGTACATTTACACTTCATGCACGTGTCATAGTCCTTGAAGACAGATTTCGGAAGCATCCGCACTCCGTTGTATGTACAAAACCTAACCGTCTTCCCATATTCTGCAAATATCATCAGTCATATTTCACAACAGTTTCTATTTGCACGCTGGTTTTTGCTTTTTTCTCTCCACCTTTTGTCGAATATAATTAAAACAGGTTGAAATATCATGTAAAGGTATATGTACTGAAGATAAAGTACGCGCCAAAACTGATCAGCTGTATCATATGTACGTGTTCATTTCTATTCCTGTATAACTAGTGATTAGTTTTTATTAATGCGATGAACATGCGACTTTTGTAATACAAAAATTTTAGAGTGGTCTCTTAAGTTTCTAGGAGAAAAGAACTTACCTTCTACGGTTTCGATCGGCGCAAATGAGACTGCCCCGAACACCAGAGCGAGGGACACGAGGATGAGGAACACTGACAAATGTAGCTTTTCCATTTTGCAAGTAAACAAAACACCTGACGACTTGCTTTGCTTTAATATGCTGCTTGACACAACCTATTTATATCGTCACATTTTTAAAGAGGCCCGGCAGACAGCTGTTTACTGATAACAAGGGATCTTTTTTTTCAAACAACCATGCATGTGTGCTTAACTCTTAAGTAAGAACTTGCAAAGGCTAGTGAGACTGCGTCATTTCTTCTTCACGACGTCATAGATAAATTGTTTTCTGTGGTGTAGTCTCTTCACAGAGTAGAGCAAACGAAGAGCTATGTGTGGAGTTCATACACGGGAAATATGTACCATGATTCTACATAAAACTAATACAAAGAACACTGACTATTATGGTATTTCGTGTTCTAGTAACGGCGGGTTTAGAAGAGCACCGTCACGACAGTACACCGACACGCCAAAAAAGAGGGTCGCCGAAACGATACATTTTACTATTGTCTTGACATAGTTTCACGCTTCATATGAAAATATCGTATCGGCGCCCTTTCCCTAATGTTATCTCGTGCCGCCGCGTCTTGAAGGTCGCTAGCACGCCGACACGTTTGAACTAGGTTATTTGGCGTGTCAGTGTACTGTCGTGACGGCGCTCTTCCAAACCCGCCTATTGCAGTTAAATGTATTGTTATAACTAACAATTAATGTTGGTGCTACTGCTGCTGTTGTTTTTCCTGCTACTTGCCGCTACTGTTGCTGTCGTTGGTGCTACTGCTGTTGTTGCTGCTAATGTGTGTTGTTGCTGTGGTTACTGTTACTGTTATTATTTGTTGTTCTTCTTAATATTACATGAACGACCACACGCGATAACCTTCGATCAAATTGCATGTTTTGGACGGCGAAAACAATAAGAATGCGAATAAAATGCAAATATACCCAGACTCACCTCGTATGCCTGTTTTTTTTTTTTTCTTCTCGAGCTGTTGCAAAGGTTTGCTAATCCATTTGTCGGCAATTTTTACACTTAGATTGCTATTAGCCGTATTATATAGGATTACCATCACGTCGTCTGTGCAATCGTTTTAAATGAGTACTGACCTTCCATGTTCTATCTAGTTCTAATCAGCCATGGAAAATCAAGTTCTTATAAAGGACAAATGTATAAAAATTAGTGTTTTTGACAGTGTTATAGTTCATTCATCTTCACTTGTTCTAGCGGCTTCTTTTGCAATAATTTTCACACTTTCTTTGTCATAGTTGACATATACATGGTTAAGTGCAGTTGCCAATCTCAATTTTCTTATTATTGAATGCTGGATGGTGTTTATGGCGAGGATCTTCATGGGAGCGGATCAGTGGTCCAGTGGTAAAGCGCTGTACTGCTAACCCAGGGGTCCCGAGATCGACCCCCCGCTCCTCCACTATCATTACTAATTGTCTTTCGGATGAGACGTTAAACCGAGGTCCCATATATCAGTGCTATACACTGAGCATGCAAAAGAACCAGAAGTGTTTCTGGATTGGGATGCTGTCTGTATCTTGATAGATAGAGGAACTTGATCGTAATACATCACTTGAACCTAATCTATCTAAAGGTGAAACGTTCAAACTGAAATATTCGATCCTTAAAGAGAGTCCTGTTCCCCAAGAGACATTATTTTAAAAGTTTACTACCAAGCAATTGACTTCGAGGACTTCACTCCTGAAATTATCAATTCTATCTTTTATGGAAATAGTTATTGTTCTTTTTCAGCCGGTATAAACCTTAGGTTTTCAGTGAGACCTAATATAGCCGTATTCTTAAATTGAAAGACGAACTCATAACCGTTCCTCTAGATCCACGTGACTGTAGAGTTGTTGGACTTATTAATTTTCATATTATCTTTGATGTTTTATGAATAAGAGTAAAGTATATGGCGTCATTGTTTGGATTTTCAATTTACACCATGTGTCTCTTTAATTGTTAGTTATTGCCTGCTTACATAAGGAGCTGAAATATTCAAACATTTTCAAAACGATTTCTGAAATATGTTCCGGTGACCTTTTTCATGTGACTATAAGAAAGGAAATTCTTAAGTCCTACCAGCTGCTTGCATTTCGAGATTATAGTAAATAATGCGTGATTCTTAGGCCAAAATGGCATGATCGGTGTACAGAAGTGTTCATAATCTTAGGCCAATAAACGGAAGTGTTTATAATCCTGTTAATTACAGAAAATGCATACAGCATGCAGTAAACCATCGTTATTCTATACAGAACTTGAAGCATGGAAGTTTCGAAGTTAATTGCGGTGACTTTTCTTTTTCTGGGTTTTCTATTTCACAATGTGAACGCAGCAGTAATGATTGAGGAAATGAAAGAAGAAACGTGTAAGTCTGCCTTGTTATATTTCCATTCAATTTACAAAAACGGCATTATATTATTTCAAATGTAACAACTTATTAAAATGCATTTCGCTTACATATCTACTATATGTTTTTGTATAGTTATTGTAGAAAGTCTGTCATCGGCAACAAGAAATACCAAAGGTGTCAAAGTTGTTTGTTATCATAGAACATATGCATATTGCCTTTCTGACAAGGAAGCAACATAATAGTGTAACATATTCATAGATTTGAATAATGCTTGTTATCATTTTGATGCTTACACAATATATTATTGTCAATACCGGCTTCAATTAAATTCTATGTCTACCATAGTTATTTGAATTTCGTGTTTTGCTGAATGTATTTCAGTGTTTGGAAGGACGGTCAAGTATTGCGAGTACAAAGGTCTCAGGTTGCTGCCGCTATCTGTGTTTAAAGACTATGATAGCTGCTCGAAATGCTATTGTAGGAAGGGTCAATTAGAATGTTACACGTAAGATATCATTTATACCTAACCTCTCACGTTTTGCTTTTAAAGTTGTGGTATTCTTCAAGCCATGACCTTCGTGCCGAAATAATAGAATTCAGTTCTTCACTAGTCAGATATCAACATACAAACAGTTGCTCTTTATTGTGAAGGTAACTTTTTCCATATATTGTTTTTAAAACAAAGGTCAATATTGTATGTTATGTCTCTTGTTAAAGAAGTCTTGTAAAATGCCCGTTAGTTTGATTTTTCATAATATTTTACGATATAATGATTAATATTCCCCCCCCCCAGATTAGACTTCTAAGCAAGAAACAGTGTATGTGAGGTTCTTATTTGACGTACAGATGTATGTCATAACTTGCGTATTTTGTTACCTCCATTTTAATCTCTCTCTCTCTCCCTCTCTCTCTCTCTGTTAATGTTTTCGTTGATTTTTAACTTAATTTTTTCCGTACCACAGTATGTATGGATTGATTATGGAGCCGGAAGACTCGAAATGCACGTACAGAATTGTGAAATGCAAAGTACAGTGGGTGTTAAAGAAAAATAACAACAAACGCTGTCCGAAAAGATGGATTCCAGATCAAGATTCCTTCTTCAAGAAATAGAAGAAACGAGAAGGAAGTTGCCACTAAATTTGATAACGTTAAAGATATGATCAATATTTTATTTAGAATGGTCAAGTTAGAGGGATCATTTGTTTCATGTTTTGAGGGTGCGGCTTCATGTTCTTTATTTTGTCATTAACATTCTTCTCTTCGATGATTATATGACGAGTGCAAAAATACATGGCTGTTTAAAAATAAAACTGGAATGTTTCACTGGTCATGTTTTTTTTTTTTTTTTTTTCTGGAGAGTTAGGCCATAGACATTGTTACAAGAAACTATTTATTTCAGAGAGAATGAAATTGTGCCTGACCCTATTAAACTTAACAATGCCACGCCAACGTTTTTTTTTTTTTGTTTGTTTGTTTGTTTGTTTGTTTGTTTGTTTTTTCGGTGCGTATGGATTTCAAATAAAAGGTGAAGTGAAACTTTTAAACGGTAGACCCGAAAGAGCAAATGGGGGTCTGTTAAAGTAGGAACAGTTTGCCGAAATGTGTCGAAATAGTTTCTAGTATCCGCCTCTTTGAAAGTCAGGTCACAAAGACCTCACTTAATGTAAATCAGACACACCACGTTCCAACCCCTAGCGCATTTTTTACAGAAGTAGCTGGCTTCATTTAAATATTAGCATCACGAATTAATATCCCTATCTGTCGTAATATAGTGTATTTATTATGAGTAAATCTTGAGTTTCGACTGTAAGAAGATAGCTACAGACTTGACGAAATAATGTGATCTCATATTTTGATAGAAGTGACGAGGTAGGTTTCTTTAGAATGTCTTGAAAATAGTATTTCCGGGCACCTGATAGAACCATGGAAGTTATCACTTAAGTCTTCTTTAAATGCACTAACACGAATAAACAACACATTCTACACAATCTGCTTCGAACCACAAGTAGTAGTTTATTAGTTTCAAAGCTCCTGTGTCTTGGGACCTTAACTCAACGATTTGATTGCATAGATGTTTGCTATTCAGTTTAAAGTTATCTTAGTCCTCTTCGTGACTTTTAGCATACAAAACTGATTTTTTTTACATAATTATAATTTATTTTCTAAATAACTGCTTTTATTGCTATTTAGTAAAGTCGACTATTGTAAATGGCCCTGTCGTAAATGTAATTTACAATTACACTGGAATTTACATTTGAATTATATAGCTCGCAGAAGTGAAACGAGTCTTTGTTGAATTTAATATATTTTCTCTGTGTTTTCAGCATGTATCTTGTCTGTCATGCATCTTGATCATTTGGTAGCCGAATCTAGGAAAGGGCTATATAATAATACAGCCATATTGCAACTATAAAAACGTTTGCAACTGTGATGTGTGTCTAGATAGGTGTATAGCAAACAGTATTTTATCGCACAATTAATAACATTAGGCAACATGTACATTTGTTTCCGCCTGATCAACGTAGATGTACTCCACAGATAAAGTAATTGAAAGCAGTCACACCCCGTGACCTACTGTCGAGAGTAAATTGATCAGTACTTATTTGAGTGGAAAATTGCTCGCTAACAAGGTGGTCATTGTCATTCTAATTACAGTATAAAGTGTACTAAACAAGTGCGGCTTACATTTCATTCGGTGTATTTATTTAACCAAGTCTCTTCCGGTTTTGACATGTTTACTTAACGGACAAGATGTTGACGATCTCGAATATAATTTAGACTCTGTAATGCTGAAACTCATCCTCTGTGAAATATATAACAAGATTTAACTTACATCTCGAAATATTTCTTATCATCCTTAGTCCTCAAATTTTCATTCGTTTCTGGTCCGAAAACAATTTTACTGAGAGCTAAGATATACGTATTTCGCCTAGAACAGAATTGTCCGAGTCTTGGATGATAGATGCCATATTAAATCTCAAGTTACCTGTTTACCATAATGAAGGCGCGTAAAAAGTAAAATAATTTTTCGTCTAGTAACTAAGGTATACAGGTTTTGTCTTTTCATCCAGGATTGTAACTGTAGACCTACTGTTCAACAGGGAATATTAATATAGGGAATGCTATACGAAGCAATGACAACGAGTAAATGTTTATTATATTATTCAACAATCATGGTGTGTAACATCTATTTATTTGTCAAACATGTGTATGTAATGATCAAATCCATAAAGCCCTTCTTTGTAAACCGGTTAAATTTATCCGCTGGTCGACCTCGAGCCACTCAACGAGATAATGGGGCCACGCATCATCTCAGCGGGTAATATCTTCAACGAGTTAAATTCTTTTTAAATCTATATGACAATATAAACATCAACTAAATTCGTACAATTTTTAAGCATAAAATTGTATCAAATGATAGCGATTTTACAGGTTTCTGATTTTGTTACAATACGGTATGGTTTATAAAAATGTGGTGCTGGATTGACCTACATGGTCAGACAATTGTGTTCACAGATTAAGTTTCGCAACATCTAGTGCAGTTTTATTCCGCGTGAGAAAATATTTTAGGCGTGCAGGAAAGATGAATGGACCATTTTAAATGCATGAGAATATGGGAAGATAAACTTTACAAATACAGAGAAACGTGTGACAAAATTAAGTTTAATGCGATAATAAAAGAGACATTTAGTTATGTTCATTGAACTTGTTGGAATACCTAAGGTAAGCACATGGTCTAGTTCAATATATAGTTTTGTTCTGAAAACATTTTAAAAGATGAAAATTCAAATGTGTTCTCAAACATGTGCTAATTGACTTTTTAAAACCAAGCTTTGTTGGGTTTTTTAAACAGTAAAATATAATGCATGTGCAAATAAACTTTATTTACTTTTTGGTAACCCATACATCTGAAAATGTGCATACATTTATTTGTTCTGCCTAAATCGATACAATCCCGACCTTTCTGGTCCTTAAAAATGAAATTAGATAAGTCTGTAGATTGGGTATAAGAAGAGTATGTGAATTAAAGACATGAATATAAAGTACCGAAAGGTCAAAGATATTTTAATTCGAAATATTGCGAGTGAGAGAATTAAAGAACGAAACTGCCTGAATGAAGGAACAAACAAACGACAGAAAAAAGAACTGTTGGATTCAGGAACGAATACGAGCGAGTGAATAAAACATTATCATAGGCACAAATAGCTTAATTAATGTATGAAATATCTTCCGTATGTCTCTCGGTCATGAAGTTATATCTTCAGTGATTATGATAACAATTCTACTTGCACGAGGCAAATAGTATGAATTTTTCTGTACTTTTTTGAGGCGTGAAATTAAGTGTAATTAAAACTTTGACCTGAGGGAATACATTATTAGATATTGTTTCTAAAAATTATACTTTAATAGTGTGAATAGTGACATCATTATATTCCATTTCATAATTACAAGCTTTCAGCATGGTCAAACACAATAATAATAATAATAAAAAAAAATATTTTTTTTATTTATTTTTTAAGAGAACATGAAATTAGTAATTTTTAATAAAAGAGCGCGAGACCAACTGTTGCATACCCATTTTCTAATGATCGACACAAATTAAAACAAAACAAAACAAAACAAAAATAAGAGCTATCACTATTCTATTTTAGATTATAACCGGAATGTATCATTAAAAGACCTTATGTATTACACTTCGTTAAAAAAATCTCATGTATTACACTTCATTTAAAGACCTAACGAATGACATCTCATTAAAAAAAACCTCATGCATTACTCATCATTCAAAGACCTCATGTATAACACTTCATAAAAAGAGGTCATGTATTACACTTCATTAAAAGACCTACGTATTACCCTTCATTGAAAGACTTCATGTTTTACAACTCATTTAAAGACCTCATGTTCATTAAAGGACCTAACGTGTAACACTTCATTAAAAAACCTAACGTATTACATCTCATTAAAATATCTCATGTATTACAACTTCATAAAAGACCTCATGTATTATACCTCAATAAAAAAAAACTCGTGTTTTATGTTATGTTATGTTATGTTATGTATAACACCTCATGAAAATTCCTTATTTATTACACCTCATTAAAAATCATCACGTATTACTACTCAATAGTCCTCAAGTATTACACTTCATTTAAAGACCTCATGTATTTCACCTCATTGAAAGACCTCATGTATTACACCTCATTAAAGGTCCTCATGTATTACACTTCATTAAAACTCCTAACGTATTACACTCCATTAAAAGACCTCCTGTATTGCACTTCATTAGAAATCCTCATGTATAACACCTCATAAAAAGTCCTCATGTATTACGCCTCATAAAAAGTCCTCATGTATTACACTTGATTTTAAGACCAAACGCATTACACCTAATTAATAGTCCTCATGTATTACACTTCATTAAAAGACCTTGTGTATTACATCTCATAAAAAGACCTCATGTATTATACTTCATTAAAAGACCTTATGTTTTACATCTCATTAAAGGACTCATGTATAACACCTCATTAAATGTCCTCATGTATTACACTTGATTTAAAGACCTGACATATTACATTTATTTAAGAACTTCATGTATTACATTTCATTGAAAGACCTCGTGTATTACATCTCATAAAAAGACCTCATGTATTACACAGTTCATTAAAAGACCTCATGAATTACACCTAATTAAAAGAACTTATGTATCACACCTCATTAAAATTTCTGAGGTCTTTCAATGTATTACACTTGATTAAAAGACCTGACATATTAGATTTCATTAAGAACTTCATGTATTACACTTCATTGAAAAACCTCGTGTATTACATCTCATAAAAAGACCTCATGTATTACACAGTTCATAAAAAGACCTCATGAATTACACCTCATTAAAAGAGCTTATGTATTACACCTCATTAAAAGTCTTCATGAATCACACCTTTTTTTTAAAAAACATATGTGTTACATTTTATAAAAAGACCTAACGTATTATCCTTCATTAAAAGACCTCACGGATTACACATTATTGAAAGACCTCATAAAATTACACTTTATTAAAAGTCCTCATGTATTGCACTTATTTAAAAGTCATCATGTATTACACTTCATGAAAAGAACTTATGTACTACACCTTATTAAAAGACCTGATGTATTATACTTCATTAAAAGACCTCATGTTTTACATCTCATTTAAAAAATATCATGTATAAGACCTCATTAAATGTCCTCATGTATTACACTTGATTTAAAGACCTGACATTTTACATTTCATTAAAAGACCTTATGTATTACACTTCATTAAAAGACCTAAGGTATTACACTTCATTAAAAGACCTCATGTATTGCACCTCATTAAAAGATCTTATATGTTACACCTTATTAAAAAAGACCTAATGTAGAATCTATTACACTTCATGAAAAGACCTCATGTATTACACCGTATTAAAAGACCACATGTATTACACCTTATTAAAAGACCTCATGTATTACACTTCATGAAAAGACCTGATGTATTACACTTCATGAAAAGAACTCATGTATTACACTTCATTAAAAGATCTCATGTATTACACGTCATTAAAAGATCTCATGTACAACACTTCTGTCATGCCCACATTATTTATGTCCTCTTTCTTTTTAAGCACAATATTGGATCATTTAGTACTTACAGATGATTGTAAAATCGTAACGTCTTAGGGGTGATTCGCTTCCACATTCATGCAGACTTCAGAAGTAATGTGATTCTTACATATCAAACTTTATTACGTCATCAATACGTCATGAACGTGTCGTTCAGCTTTATGTCCACGACTTCAAAATATATATAAAATCAAAACAGTGTACGTCCGTTTATATATGTTGGTTACTCGTATATTAAACTAGTTCAATGTAATTCATACATTTTACATTGCTCATAGACTGTGAATGGAAAGAAAACTTTTACGGTTGTGAGAGCACAACAGCGCCACAATAGGGTCACCAGTTTACAGCAATGAACGTTTCATGATTGTTTGTTTGGCAACAGAAATAAAACTTGCTCAGAATAAAAATTACAGACTACCTGGGATAATCGCCTCCGTCACCCAGCTATGCCATTGTGTTGTGTTGTGTTTAGCTGAAGCAATAGGAGAAGCAATTGGTCCGGGGACTGGGCACTGGACTTTCGTTCCGGAGGTCGCTGGTTCGAATCCCACGAGAGGAAGTATTTTCCAGTGACTTTCGACACAATCCTGTTTGCAGTTTGCATTCAGGAAGTAGTCATTTATATCGATGCAACGTGTACACGTTCCTTTCAAATGTTGCCAGGCTGATGTGGGTGTAGCCGGGTACAGGTATATGGTGACAAATCGATTAGTAACACCATGTGGCTTGGTCATTTGCTGTCTACCCTGTAAGCGGAAGGGTCTGTGTTCAAGTCCCGGTCGAGCCACGATTTTTCACGACCTCTTAAATTAGCATAAATCTTACATCGTCACTAAGCACAAAACGAGTGTGTATTTATAGTATCAAGATCATTTTTTGAATTCACTTTTTTCTTCGGAAAAATATACATTTAACCTTTATTACATGTAGGTATTTCTAACAAATGTAGCGTATGTATTTCATAACCTTTTCATTTGTTTCATATATTTGTTCATACATGTATTCATAATAAATACCGACATCAGATATCTTGAATTATAAAGAAAAGAGGAACATGTTGATGTGGCCAGTGTTTAATTCAGAATATTAAGTACTTTAATATTCTCTTTCTAGTTCTGAATGCCATTTGCACCAATTAAATGTATATTTTTATAGCTATTTATTTTTAGATAATAAACCCACAAACAGTTAATGTTATAAATGAGGTGCAAGTTACTTATAAAAGTATTCACCACTTAGGAAATTACTTAAAATTCTTTCTCTCACAATATTTCCCGTTTATATCCCCGCACTTAAATATACATGTATGTACTAGTATATTAGAATGATATAAAACGTATCATCACCTAACAGTTATCAGATTATGTGTTTAAAGTGTTACGAACAAATGGCAAACCGTCTGCATATTTTGAGATAAAAGTTCTGTTTAAACATTCAGTGTTTCTACTGGATACATTCTGACAGGTTCCGCGCGTTGCACAAGTCATTCTCACCTTCTATCTACCTGTATACCTGCCCTACCTGCAAATCTATTATCAGAAACATTCGGATTATTCGGAACTTACCGCACATTTGTTATCTAAAGTGGAATCGTCCGGTTAGAAGCACGTGCCAAGATCTCTATGGGAATGCAGACGGCATGTTCATTGCTTGTTACCATAGTAACTATCCAGTCTAAAATAAGATTTGGCAGATAGCTCTTCATTTATCATCTGGTGGAAAGTTTGGGAGTTTACCTACATAGAATTTACCTTGTTTTTCTCTGAATCTAGTCTCCGGGCCCGTTCGAAGGGTATCAGGTCACCATGGAGACGATATGGCTACAGAGACCCAGTTCGGATATACCCTGGGGATTTCGGTTACAGGGGGGACGGGAATTTGCCGAGCCGCTCTCCGTCCAGAGGGTAAGTACTTTATGTTTATAGTATTTAATAGGTACGTGTTACTTGTATATAGATATTCAATGTATATGAAGTAGTTACCAGATTTAAAAGAAAATCAGATTATGTATAATGGGACAGTTTATAGCATAATATTAAAAAACGTGACTTGCATTCAAACGGTCATTTTAACAAAAAAGGGTAACTTCATTTTTCAATACGGCGTCATGACTGGCCTACACTGTCTTGTTGGAAATGGCAACGTTTGTAAATCTTCGCTTGATCTGGGCATACAGAATGATACTTTTTTCGGTAAAATTGCTCGGAGTAAAATTTAAGTGTACATTCTATGAGCACATTACATATCATTTCTTAGTTTTCACTGGACTTACTATAACTCTTAATATACTGTCCCTGGTTTTCATAACTTACTTTCGATTTTGATTTGGATTGCATAAATAACTGACAAGATATTAAACATTTCTTTTAAAAATGACATGTTATGTCAAATTATGTATAAAAAGCAAATCCTTGGTACGGACACGTTCACAACTGACCGCCATTACTTACATCTGTCCTATTCAACAAGAACACTAAAGTCGGACCAACGGAAACCGATCTAACTGTGATCCTCCATGCTAAAGTATTTAACTGTAATGGTCGGTCTAGATATATAATACTAACGTTCATTCCAGACTTTACTTACTACCTTCTATCCCTACATTTATCACTTGATGACAGCAGCAGGTCTTAGGAACTGCGCTTACACCTGCATGCTAAGTATAAAAAAACATACATTTTACAGAATATGACTGTCTAATTGCTCTAAACACAATATACTAGAAAAACCCGTAGAATCTCACTGTGAATACATGACATTTTTAACTTAAGGAATATAGACTTTATTTTATGTCAGAAATTCCATCACCAATAAACAGATGCGAGGAAGCCACTTAGGTTTAGGTAGACAATTAACCTGCACTTCAATCTGAACATTTAAAATGGCCCAGGGCACCATTTAGTCTCGGACCGTAACATTTTTAAGAAATGATGGTTACTGTAAGATTGTATGGACGTTTAATCTGGCTAAAATATATAATGTTCACAAAGTTAAAAGTTATATTGTTGCAGAACGTTAAAAGTACTTTGAAAGTAACGACAAAACCACCTGGTGACATATAGATTCTGATACTAGAGCTATGTACCGTTGCCAAGATAAATGATTTCCGAATTGTAAGTACGTCTTTCTGTTTACGAGGTGTAATTAATTTCCATACCTTTCTGCAGTTTTCATAGAGTGCCAACCATCATCCATGAAAAAGTTCAAGAATTTCTCTGACGTTCATTATTACTCCCACGTATTTCAAATAACTTACCAGATTTCGAATTGTTTACATCCCAATCAGATGACGCGAGTGTCTATTCGTACTTATAACATAGATATATATTTTACTGATACCTCTCAAATTAATGTACGTACTATAACAATAATTAGAAACAAAGAAGCAAGCAATTGAACCACCAGGTTAATGTGGAGAGGAGAAAAGTTTTCTAGAGCATACATACTTCTGATCAGTATTTTACCTCTGTCCAACTGACATGTACTTCTACATTTGATGTATAATAACCAGAAAACAATTTCTCGAGATGTTTTAATACCTAGGAGAAGAAAAGGATATACTGAACGTCTTATGGATATCTGATTTATTGAAAGTTTTCCAAAGATTCAAGCAAATTCTTTAGAAAATGGAATAAATTACTTCGGTTACACATTACTGGTGGTGTTAATGAACCTTGGCACAAAGTTGTCGAAACATAAGTTGTAGGTACCATTAAAAAGGTTGTTTATTTCATTTATTGTATCAAAGAGGCTTCGCTTTCAAATTTATAATCTGACATAATCTTTTAGCTAACTTGGTATCATCTATATCGAGAGATTTGGTATAACGTCTGTTCCATTTTGGTATGGTTTATTTAAGTAATACATTTGACTACTACCAATATTTCTGTTGAAATCAAACGTATGAGAAAATCTATGTAGTTTTCTGTGTGTATTTAATGGGCCACCTGCCCTAAGCAAAAGCATGACGTCCTAGAATTCTGTCCGCTCACTTTCTCAGATATTCTTACTCTAGAAATTTCAATGGGGTAGGAATTTTCTAAAAATATTATCTAAGATAGGTTCGATAACCAGACTGGTCTGGTCGTCTTTCAGTGGTTCAGACTTGTCAGTATATTGTTATATTCATACTGTCATAAAACTTCTTTGTGTCCTAAACTATCTTTATTTTCAAAACTTTGAATAGCATTCAACGCTTTCGATAGTACTAAATAATAATATAGAGTACATTTTGTAAAGAAATAAACTAACGTTTTTGTTCCGACGTGAACGTTATAAACGCTCGGTGCATTTACTATCCCGCTGACACTCGGAAACGAGCTAGTGAGGCAGAACGGAAGGCGTTTTAACATTATTACTTTATCAGATAATCTGTGGATTTCCAGGATAGCGTAAAAATGCATCTGCAACTTACATGATAAGCCTTCAGTTACAGGTCTCTATGAACATGCACTTGAATTCTGAGTCATTCAGCTTAGACCAAAGAAACAAATTGTTTGATTGAAGATGTTTTATATTGTTTGTAAACATTTGAATGAAAGCAGAACGCGTTTTTGTTGCAGAAAGAAAAAGAAGCTGTTTTTTCACTCATCGAAACGCTTGGATGCATTAATACAGAGCACATTTTGTTTCAGTGCAATATCTTTTTGGGGCGGGGGCGGATAGTAGAGGACGGGGGCGGGCATAGGCAATAGATGTTTAACGGGCGGATAATTATTATTTCACTAAGAATTTAAAATGCCACATGTGAAGTTCTTGACTTGCAGGCTTATTTGTTAAAAAAGGGCATTTCACGGTAGATATATTTGTTTTCATGAAGGTAGCCGTCAGATATTTACTGAAGATAGAATAAGATATGCCACATGTTGGTGCAGTTAATTAAAGGCAAATACAGTTTTTGTCACCGACATGGTTGATCCTAACATGTGTCTAAGGCACAGGTCTACTTTCATTGGTAAAGAAAAAGAAAAGAAATAAAACTATAAAATCTGCCAAAAGGCTGAATAATGAGGAGGTCATTTGTTTTTAATAATGTAGAATTGAAGCATCAGCTATACGCCAAAGAAGTCCGTATTTCATTTGAAATTTAATAATTTGTATTGGAGGACATATTTATACCCACTTCCACTAGCGCCCAACCATTTCATTTACTTCTAGATCCGTCACCGATATTACAGACGAATTTTGAGGCAGCGTGACACCATTATTGAGAAAATTAGGGTTTACTTCATTTTATGAGTAAATTACACATTTTTGCACGAAAGTATCCATATCATTGGTTTAGAAGTGGTTTATATTACAACGAATCGCCGTATTGTGCTTCCCTAATAGGTCGTTAGGGGAAATGATGCGTTAAACATCAACATGGCGTCTGGCTTTCTGGTTTCTATCATCTCCTGGGGCAGGGCCTAGTGTTTATATAGATCTATATTTCGTACGATCTAGTTTCATCACTAATATATCCTAATTAAATGTTAACAGACCGAATGATACAAACGTTCTTATTTTCATTTGTACACCTTCAAAAACTGTGTTTGATTAATTAGTGTAAACTTATTTATTTTACATCGATTGGGAAGACGGTTCTTGCAAATTATATTAATCCTTCTCGATGACAGTATCCTGGGTTCAAACCAGTACTCGTGCCGAAAGCAAGGAATGCGGAAAGTCACTGTAGACTCTCTCCCCTAGTGGGATTCGAACCAGCGACCCCCGGATCGGGATTCCCGTATTTCACCATTCATATGCAAAGAATTTAAGACTTTACAATTTTACATAAATGTTTCCGTCCACGTGATCACGTGATCTTGTCTGTTGTATGGAACTGCTTCTCACATAGTTTTACCATATCGAATAGTAGATATGTCTAGCTTAATGTATTCCTGATGCAAATGTTAATATTTAAAACGTATCACGTGACTATAGGTATTTTAATAAGTCTCGGGATTTGAGTAACATGTTTAGCCTCTAGAATGATACACACATGCCATCATTTGTACCTAGATATATTTTGTTATTCATTGTATAATGTTAACCTTTTTCGTTCGAGGTTCCACCTGCCCACTGACCGCATGTGACCGAGACAATTATTACCATGCGCCATAATGTATAATATTTGTTTACACAACTACCTGGTTATCACGTGTAGCACGTGTAGCACGTGTTAATTTATCGTCTGCTTCTAAATTATTACCATATAACACTCATAGCCAAGCATGTAATAACGAATTACTGTATTCGCGTCCAGGCATGGAAAGCATCAGTAGACTGCCCGAAATATTGAGAGTTGTGCAAAAATACTCTGTAAGTAAGTTTTGTACATATTAAATCAAATAAAGTTATTAACGTAGTTTGAACGCAACTTGTGTAAAGCCACTGACAGAAATAAGGAAAAAAAACCGTTTGCAAAATACATCTAAATACGTATGGAAGTCTAGACGAGAAATTTCAGATTGATAACGTATGCTTAGAGGTTATCATTAATTCAGCTCTTTTTCAGACGTACAAGATAGAAGAGAACAAAGCTGTTTTTAAACCAATATTATAAGTTAAACAGGGGTGTTCTTATATTCACACTGTTCTTCATGTACGAGTTTTTTATGAAACAGAACTGATTAATTATTGCAATGTTTCCATATGAGCGACCGTAAAACCGAGAACAAGGGGTTTAAATTATATTGCCGGAAGAAATGTAGTTATACTTACCAGTTCGTACTGACAGTATAATAAAATTTGATCCCGTAGATTTCGAAAAAAGTATTTCGAATTTCTTTATTATAAAATAAAGATAAGCCCGCGATACAAAACAACTTGCCAATTTACCTTGAATGTTATTACATACAATACTCACATGGAGAATATTTAAGTGAAGAGCGAATTGTTGGAGAACCCAGGTTGCAACAACTTCACTGGACAGCAAAGGTTACCAACCTGCAATCGATGTAACTGTAACAATAGAGCTGTTCTTCTTTTTTATAACCGATGCTATACAACTGACGTGTCAGTTCGCATGTTTCCATGTTAATTTCTGAAATATTGAGTGAAGTGAAGTATCTATACTGTCAGAAAGAAGTAGATACATTGTTCTGGTTTTGATATTTTTAAAGTACACAGTAACAAACAAAGAATAAATCAGGTGTAAACCTTTAAACATCAATAGGTATGCACCCAGCACTTAGTGCCGACATTCTATTGTTGCATGAAATAGAACTACACAACAGGTATATATCTATGTCTGATAAATATTGTTGGATTATTTATTGCACCATTTCCTCCGTTAAAAATAACTAATAAACAAGAAATCACAGAAACCTCAACTGAAATTCCATTCGTTATCACTATCAGCCTATAGCTTTGCATTGTAACTGTAGTTTGTATTGTTCGATTTGTACCAATGACATAAGACACAAACTGCAGTCCTTACATTACTGAATTGTTATAAGGTATACAAATCCGGCTCCACCACCAGTCATCTCATACCGGTAGTGGTCATGGGTAGGAATCTGATCTCATATACGAAAAAGCTGGTAGTTTCTTAAGGGTCTCGAGGACTGACAGTTAGGTAAACTGTTCACATACATAAACCTAAAATTGCTTGTAAATAAACAACCTCAGCAACACGCGAAAATGTATGTTGACGACACAAGAACCATTTCTTATGCAATAGTATTAGCACACAAGCAAAAAAAAAACAGCTATTCAGTACCAAGTGCTTCATTATAAACGAAGACAATATATTCTAAATTATAATTCCATCACAGATTTCAGATGTATGCACAATTGCATCGTTAACAGACAATCTATCTGTTACAGATACTAGAAACTGTTTGTAGAATATTGAGGTAACATAGAACAGTGCCAGGTACAACTCTGCTATTAGGAAAATCTACTTATTGAACCTGTGTCTGTACTGTATTGTGTGAGAGTTACGACTTCTCCTAATTGTTGTAATAATTGTTGGCACAACAATACGTAATTCTAATAAACCATTTTGCGAAGTAACAAACGAATGAGTTCTTATCAAAGGTAACTAAATGGAAGAGTTAACTACATGTATGTAAACTACAGCTTAGGGGACAAGCGTCCAGGGGATCATGACTGCCCTTGTTTATTATATATTTTACTGTATCTCATCGAGTCTATGAGAGCATCTGATGGCATGTTTTAAACATTTTTAATCATTTTACATCTTTGACAATAATAATGATACAGTTTATTGTTTGAAGATTTGTTGATACATGCGTGTAAATTATTTGTTCACGATACATTTAGTAAGTTCTTAATACGTAACAAAACAGCTTTTTCATTTAAAATTTGAAAAGTTTAGATAGTTACATACCTAGGTCTTAGCAGTTATTAATTTGAAATGAGGTTATAGCGCTAACACGTGAAAAACGTTACTGTAGATTTTCAAAAGTTACGAAGATTTCATCGTTACCATCCAAGCACTCTTAGGTGATAAAGGTTTCTATAGGTGGGCCATTTTATATTCAAAGGCATAAATAAAAACATACACCTGGCCAGCCTTTTTCGAAAACTTAATTCTTTCTTTTAATTCTAGATCATCAAACGAAGTTTTATCATTTCTGCAGTGATAAAGTCGTCATTAGACTGTCGTTATACGTCAAGAGTCCGTAAAAGATTTGAATCAGTGTTTAAAGTTATCAATGTAATTGGCAGGTTGTAATATAAGGTTGGTCATAGAGAACCTCTGTTTGCTTGTTTGTTTGTGTGTTGTTTTTTTTTTTTTTTTTTTTCAATGTTACCGAAGGATATGATATTAGTTTGAGCTTGAATCTGGATTGATAACAAGGAGTTTGTTACCAGACCTGTAACATTTACAATGCAAATAAAATAAGTCTTTGTAGCAATTACATCTTGTAGGCTGAGACATCATTTAGGTTGAAATGAAAAATGAACAATGGGTTACTTTTTCTCTAGTTTAGAGAACGTCTGCCAGAGTGGTTTCAGATCCTATCTTTACCTAGGTGTATCAAATCATTCACATTTAAACCGACCATCAAAAGGAGATAAAACACAAACAGTAATGAATCATGGTACATGTATATAGCTGCTTCCTTTTCTGCCACATATCGCAATTACACGTTTTACATTTTCTACATTCATAACATTACGGGAGCTAGAGCGTGTATATACCTGATTACCTGATGTTAATCAATGTCAATAGTCAGGATAAACCGCTAAGTAAGATCGAAATCCTTAAAGATAAAAAAGGTAACCGCACTAAACATTTCTAAGGTTATCATAGATTATCTCCCCTTATCTATGTCATCGACTTTGTATTTCCCACCAACAGCGCGCATCTGTCTGCCGGTTTGATCAGCCACACAAGGATTTTTTTTATCCTGACCTCGAAATAGAAAGCGATTTTTTTACTTTCAGATTAATGAATTTATAAATGAATCAATGGCGTCTACGTTTGTAGAGTTGCTTTCCCTCATGTTTACCGTAATTTGAATACAAGTGCTATCTTTCTGTCTGTAACAGACAGAAGAGTGCATATGCACTAAAAATATTGTAAAACCTCAGTTACTGAATGTTAACGTCTACGTGAATCTGTTCTATCAAGGTCAGTGCTAGTTCAAACAGTTATACATTTCAAGGGCAGATTTATTTTGAAATTACCTTTTGACAACTCGTATATTTCAGATTGCTTGAGCGAATAACTCATCTACAAATTAGACTTTGCAATCTACTTTTCAGATTATTTCTCTAAGGAATCTTCATATACATATCTTTTACTTTTGATGTTTCAAAATTTTGGCACCTTCAAATGCATCGCAATAAAACCTTCCTAACCGGAGCTATACACAACACAATAATTTCAAAGCACTGTTCTGCACAAGTTTTACAGTTATCTGATATGAGGAAATTACTTTCCAGATTTTGAAGATCATATCTTCAAGTTCGTGAATTTGAAAACAGTTTTGAAATTGTTCCAGAATCTATATATAGAGTTCACTATCTCTACAGAAACAGGATACGATGCCGAGGTGGTATATTGGTTTCGTATTTGTATATTAACTGTTATAACTTTTAACCGACAGGTAACATATAAAGAGGAAACATTTATAGACACAAAGCTTTCCTCAGTTGCTTACCTTGAACTGTTGGCTTAGTGCATTCACAGAAATCACCATTTCGTAAACCAGGAACCTTTTTAAGTGGTTTCGACCACTTATTATACCATTTATTATACCATCTATTATGAACTAAACTAGTCTTTCACGTCAGGGCTAAGGTATTTTCGAAAATGGACCAAACCATTTTATTCCTTTTATTTTGTCTTGTCCTGAATTAGTCTGATATTTCCTCTCTTTTTTTCTCTTCAAATGAGTAATGTTCCTTTGTATCGCAGTCAGAGGCATGAACTTGTATAATCTCTGTATATAGATAAGGTATGCCTGATAGGTTTGACTGATGTAGATGATATGTCTGCAATATTCTAGTGTAACGTCGGCATATCTTACTGCTTCACGTATGAACGACAGACGTGTGCTTCAGTTTGTCGTCTGCTTTAAATGCCTCTTTGCTCTACAGTATGGGATGTCAGGCGAGCTTGTGTCAGTCTGCGTTCCGCTCATGTTGTCGGCTTGCGTTAATGTACAAATAACCAGAATTATACTTATTCAAACTTTAGACGTCTGCTTGGTCTGTTAAACAAAGCTGGACTGGATAATGTCCATTTCGAGGGGTGAATGAAAAGAGTTCTACGTGTTATAGAATAAAGAAACAGATAACAGTTTTTCGTATTCAGCCCTCGTTTTGCTCCCATTAAACTTTGATCTCAGAAAATTGTCAGGTTTCAGTCTCTTTGCCAAGGAGCTACATGAGACGTTATTTTAGTCAAAGTGCCATAATCGAACATATGTCCAGTCTTATGCCGAATGAGCTTCCGGCAGTGTGATCATGTGACTGCATTGTAACTTCATGTAGATGGTTAAATAAATGTATACATTTTGTTGTGTGAATCATATAGACTAAAATGTTAATTGACAGCTGTTACGACTTAATTACAAGCATTCTTGTAGTACAATGTGATATCATACATTATTGACTGCTCTCTATCTACCTCCGCGAGGCATTTCTAATCTTATATCAATATGCATTCACTATTGAAATATTCACATATCTTTGATGGCTAGATTTAACTCTAAGGCACCTTTTGACAAACGTTTACATAACTAAAAAAAGGATTGTGTATTTAAAGAATAAGTTTTACCTTTTTCACATATTTAAAGCACATGCACCCTATGAATGAATGAATGAATGAATGAACGAACGAACGAATGAATGAATGAATGAATGAATGAATGAATGAATGAATGAATGAATGAATGAATGAATGAATGAATGCAGAAGTAAAATATCCAAAGAAGGAAGAAAGAAAAATGAAGAAATAATAATTGAATGACAAAAGAAAGAAAGAAGAAAGGAAAACAAATGGATAAGAAGGAAAGAAAGAAAGAAAAACAAACAAAAATTTAGATAGTAATTACATTCTTTTACTGATAAGACTTTACAAGTGTGCATACTTTTTGCATTGGTCATTTTAATATCAATATTAGATAACAACATTGTTTCATCCCATCTCTCCAGTCATAAACATTACATATTTCAAGATAAAAATTACTCGTTGTATGTAAAACTATTTCAGTAAGATAAAAGGGGTTACATTTTTGCATCTGTTGACCTCGGTTCGATGTAACTCTACCCCACCCCATCTCGCGTGCACCCACTTGGCACACAATGACCAAAACATAAACAACCTTAAAATCCGCCTTGTAACGACGATAAATAAAAACACATCTCAGTATCGACAAACAATGCTTCCATTTTCCTATTTATTTCAATTTAGTGAAATATATTGCATGTACAAATCAAATCGGGAATGTCTCACTTACACTGTAATTTATAAACGTGAATTCTATATCAGCTACATACATACACGAGTCATTGTTCGATCCGTTTGTCAGACTTAGTCATTATACTCTGATTAATAAAAGAAACTTTTCGCGAAATAGAAATAAAAATTTCATTAAAATTAGATAAGGTTGGAAATTTGTGGGTTATGAATAATGGAGAGTAGGCTGGACGTTCAGATGGTAGGAAAGTTTGTCATTTCTTTCAGAAATTGTCCTATATTAACGTTTAGTGTTAAGACTATGATGGAATACACGCTATAATTGAGAATAAGTGTCAGCTTGCAGGATTAATGTTTTTTACGTTTGTATAACTTCCATAATTTTTATAAGCATGTATGGGAACCATATGGGATACACATGTATCATAATTGTACAATAAATATAGTTCTGAGTGGCTACTTTTAGTATTGTAGATAGTTCTGAGTGACTCCCTTCAGTATTGTATAGAGTTCTGAGTGACTAACTTCAGTAATGTATGTAGTTCTGGGTGGCTACCTGTAGTATTGTATAGAGTTCTGAGTGACTACTTTTAGTATTGTTTATAGTTCAGAGTGGCTTACTTTAGTAGTGTACATGTATATAGTTCTGAGTGGCTACTTTCAGTATTGTATATAGTTCTGTGTGGCTACCTTCAGTATTATATATTGTTGTTCTAAATGGCTACCTTTGGTATTGTATTTAGTTGTGAGTGGCCAGCTTTAGTTTTGTATATAGTTCTAAGTGGCTACCTTCTGTATTGTTTATCATTCTAAGTGGCTACCTTCAGTATTGTATAAAGTTCTGTGTGGCTACCTCCAGTATTGTATATAGTTCTGAGTGGCTACCTTCAGTATTGAATATCGTTCTAAGTGGCTACCTTTGGTATTGTATTTAGTTGTGAGTGGCTACCTTCATTATTGTATATAGTTCTAAGTGGCTACCTTCTGTATTGTATATAGTTCTAAATGGCTACCTTTGGTAATGTATTTAGTTGTGAATGGCTAGCTTTAGTTTTGTATATTATTCAAAGTGGCTACCTTCAGTATTGTATATCATTTTAAGTGGCCACCTTCTGTATTGTATATAGTTCTACGTGGCTACCTTCAGTATTGTATATCGTTCTAAGTGGCTACCTTCAGTATTGTATATAGTTCTTTATGGCTACCTTCAGAATTGTACATAGTTCTAAGTAGCTACCTTCAGTTTTTTATATAGCTCTTAGTCACTTCCTTTAGTATTGCGTATAGTTCTTAGTTTGTACTTTCAGTAATGTATATAGTTCTGAGTGGCTACCTTCAGTATTGTATATCGTTCTAAGTGGCTACCTTCAGTATTGTATATAGTTTTAAGTGACTTCCTTCAGTATTGTATATAGTTCTGAATGGCTACCTTCAATATTGTATATAGTTCTTTATGGCTACCTTCAGAATTGTACATAGTTCTAAGTAGCTACCTTCAGTTTTTTATATAGCTCTTAGTCACTTCCTTTAGTATTGCGTATAGTTCTTAGTTTGTACTTTCAGTAATGTATATAGTTCCGAGTGGCTACCTTCAGTATTGTTTATAGTTCTGAGTGGCTGCCTTATAGTTCGTAGTAACTATGGTTTGATTCGAAAAATATAAGCTGAATTACTAGCGCAATTATTGTTTGATATTATTATATCTTGTAAGAATCTCTTACTTAGCAGTATATAATTTGTAAGAACAGTTTTAGTCACCTTTGTTTTTCAGGTGGTCTCCGTTTCATCATGTACACATTATTTTATCTAGGCTCCGTTTATCTAGGCTCCGTCTAAAACTAGGAAATGACTTATTGAAGTCACCCAAACACCAAAAAAAAGAAGAAGAAAGAAAAAAACTTAATAGAAACCTACGTATTTGTTTATTTTTGCAGGTAACCCCTGGGAGTGTTGCAGCCAATGGTCTATGTCCAGGTGACGTCATTCTAAAAATAGGCAACGTAAATGCTACCAATATAACTCACAACGAGGCTCAAGATGTCATCACAGGAGCTAGTAACATTTTGCAGCTAACAATTAAAAAGTAAGACTTAAAGCTGATATCTTTCATTTGCAAAAATACCAAAGTTGTATCTGCATGCACTAGCAGAGGTCCATTGTCGGCTTTGAGCTGTGTTGAATATTTCCAGTTAGGTAATGTTTTAGTCGTCAAATTTTGAATTCCTCAAAACAAAACTGTATCAAGTACGATTGCAAATCATGTTCAAGAACAACTTTAATCATTTTTACTGTCAGAAAAGACAAGAGTTCTACAAGATGTTTGCTCATTATCTGTTTTAAGATGTCTGTATATAAACTGGCAAGCAGTTTTGCCTGAATGTTTAACACCTATACTCTGGCAAAGCACTTTACAAGGAGCACTGAGCCAATGAAACATGTAAAGCTGCCAACATAGTATTGTCAGAACCAAACACTATAACATTCATTGTCCAGATTGTTTTCAATGTATACGTTCCTGTAGATGTCAAAGGTAACGTTGTATTCTGATGTCTTCAGTTTCTGCTAAGTCTCATTTAACAGTATTTACTCTATTATTTTCAATCAATGTACGAATCTTTTCTGACTTAAGAGTGAAAATCGTCTTTATATATATATCAGTGGTAAAAGAGCTTTATCGCTTATTACGTGGTCTTTTTTTCCAATTCTGAAATGTGTTAACACTTAGTGAGACGAAACAGTAGTGTGATACTGTCAGTTGGTAAGTTAAATGTAAATGCAAACTTGGAAGAAACCATTCTTTAAACAAAATCTGCCTTAATATCAGTTAATACATTTCTTGTTTTCACACTGAGCCAGTATGGTTCCTTCCCAAGTCAGATAAAATAAATCCAAGTACAAATAGATTACATATATCGTAGATTATATGCACTGCTTACACGCTTAAGCTACTCATATTAAGCTTTTAGGATTTTTTCAGTATCTTATTAACGTTACGCACCTGAAAAAATAAATACAAAATATAGGTAGTGGGGGAAGTCATTACATGACAGATGACAGGGGAGGACAGAGATAGAACTTAATACTCCCCTCTCAGTGTTCAATTTACATATATAACTCCAGTGTCCCTGTCTGACAAGATCACTTTTTATTGTATATTTAGAAACAGATACCAACATTTTTCTCTTACAAAAAAACTTGACATTTTGAATTTGGGTGGTTAAAGTTTTGAGAGCAATTTTTGTAGCACATTTAAGTATTCAAATTATTCAGGATAATGTGCGGAAACACACAGTAGTTTAGAATATTTCGTGAAATACAACATTTAAGGAAAGTAAATAAAGCAATCATGGATTTCGAGGAGATTTTCGACTTTATAAATTATTTGGAAAAACATATTGCAACATTTGAAGTTTACAGGTATAGAAAACTTTAATTTCGACCAAAACGCATATAGATTGACACAAATACTGATTTTTTTAAAAGATTACGCTTAAAAAAATAAAAAAATAAAATAAAAAACTTTAAATAGATATGTAGAGTTAAGATTCAAAATGAAAATTCATTAGTTTCTATAAACTATATAAGGCCTAAAATTAAGCAGTAAATTACTTTAGTTCAAAGAGTTATTCGTGACAGTCAGTTTTACATTAATTTGCTGTTAGAATGCAAATTGTGAAATATTGTTATCCGCATATGTAAAACAGAATATATATGACAATGTTACATTGTATTAACTTTACCATTTCAAAGGAATATGTAATCTAGCTTTATGTTTTATTTCTCGTTTATTTCGTGTTCTGTTTCAGGAGTGGTATGGTCAGTGCCCCAATCTCACCGACGTCATCAATTCCTCAGTACTCTAGTCCTCAACAGCACCAGTACCCACAAGAACAGTACGAAAAATACCCTTCATTTCCGGATTATAGAGTCGGAAGCGCTTATAAGGATTATAGTAATGTGAATAATTCAGACGGATATAATTACGCGCCAGGAAGTAGTTCCAGTGATCCATACAATATGCGTCAGTTTGAACAAACTCCACCAATCAGTGGTTATAGTACGTTACCTGTTCGAGGTGGAAGTAGGCAAAATAGTGAAAGTTTCAGGCCTGTTCAGCCACAAAATCAAAACAAATACCCGTATAAATCTACAACGGGTATTCAGTTGCATATAAATCCGCAGACACAAAGTGCACCACGTGATGATTATCAACGATCGTACAATGACAGTCCTAACTATAGTCAGAGTCAACCTATGTCACCAGTGCAATATATGAATGGAGATTCTCACTACAAGAGGCAGACCTCGATAGGTTCAGACAGACCTAATACTAACAATGGTTATCAGCCAAGTTATTTCAAAAAGCCTACCCCATTTTCTCCGTCATATAACGATCAGGGTGGTACTTCAACTTCACCACCACAGTTGCAGCGCCAAACGAGCCATGGCAGCGTCCACAGTTCAACAATATCCCCAGGATTTCAGCCAGGGACATACTTACCAAGCTCAGACGATGCGCCTCCTCCTCCGCCACCACCGACAAACTATCAACCGGAGCAGTACCGGCGACCAGTCTATGACCAAGACGTCGGGAGGTCTCCATATCAAAGACAGCCTTCTCAGCCTAGTAGCTATGGTTCGAGTCCGTATGATCAAAGACAGAATGACTACAATCAGTACCAGCCACAACCTTCACAACAATATGAACGTCAGGGGTCAAGGCCGTTTGAACATGACTCGACCCCACCCCATTACCAGAGGCAGCCTAGTAACCCTCAGTACTATGGGGAGAGAAATGAACCTCCGTTTCAGAGACAAACATCATACGGATCCCAACAACAACAACAACAACCAGTTTCCCAAGGCTATGGTTCGCCGTATACGCCAACACAATCATATGGTGGACAACCACAACAACAACCGTACCAAAGACAGTCATCACGTGACCAACAACAGCAACCATACGGTAGACAGAGCTCACGTGATCAACAATATGAACCGCCCACTTATAACCCTGTATCACCACCGGGAAATACGATTAACAGTTTCGATGATATTCTATCTCCTTTCGAAAACTTTCAAAACTCGAACTACTGTGACAAACTGTTTGCACGTGACAATCGTGGTGACGTGGATAGCGGTGTAGATTTGAATTCGGATACTCCACGTTCGATATCGTCTAATTTTTCAAGTTACAGCCCACCACAGCCATACCAAGGAGGTTATAACGACAGAGGGGAGGTACAACAACCACAGACACTCCTCCGTCCTGCTCCTCCAGCCCCACCCCCTCCTTCCGTGACTCCACCTCCTCCTCCACCACCACCACCTCCCAGTGATTGGGCGCCAACTCCTAAAAGACAAATACCGTCATTACAGGTAAATTCTAACGCATCTATAAATTATATTCATATCTTAAAATGTATTTTTGCTGAAGGATATACTCTTACACTAGCTTACAAATTCTTTATTTCAATCTTGAAACGAACAAGCACTAACTGGTTTTCAATTGTTAACACTCTTCTCTACTATCTTGCTATTGATTCACGCTAATTAAAACATATTTATCAATTTAAGTAGGTAGGACGCATATTAAGTCATATATATAAGTTGTGTATTTATCCTGCAAAACTTGCGTTCCTTTACCTACGAGCTACAGACACCCCGAAAAATCATTCGATGGTTATCTATATCAGTTTAAGTCACTTGCTGATTGTTTAATACGTTAGACGCAGTGATGCATGTAACATATTAAACTCATACTTCTAGTGCTAAATTGTATCGCGGTGAATGTTTTTTAATGGCACTTAATTTGTTATAAGATATTATTTCTTAGGTCAAAGGGAAACAACTCTCAAATAAAATAAGCAACCTATGAAAGGATAGTAACGGTCTTTAAGCTTACTCCACATACTGCCTGCTTTATGATTTTAGTAGAATCCCTGTATCTTACGTTTTGTTTTTATGAATTATTTCATCTCCCTTATTTTTAATTTCATCAAAGTTACTTACAATCCTTGTTTTCTCAAAGTCACAAAACTTATTGGCTGCCAGATGACATATGCAATCTCGATTATTGTTAGGTAGGCAATTAAGCCTACAGAAGTGCATGACAAAAACTTTGATTAATACAGACGTTCAGTAACAGACAGTTATCCTGGCAACAAATCTTACAAATACATAAGAATTCTGTAAGACTAGGATTAACTGCGTTCATTCAGACATTACATACATGTAGGATTTGAAATTTTAGTTTGAATATTTAGGGACAACTTCTCATGAAAATGCAGGTGAGTCATTTAATTTAAAAAAAACATTCTTTTATCGAGAACTGGGTCATTCTGAAACGATTTTATAAATAGTAAATGTTATGATACATACAATGTTAAATAGTTATAGTATTAAAATGACCTTAAGTTATCTGTTAAGAGAAACGTTTAATTGTAACGAGAATTTTTTATGAATGCAGATTGTACAGTTATATCTAGGTTGACGATTCACTGATTTTGAAAAGTGCTTATTACGAGCTGTGTCATATAGATAATAATTGATGATAAATACAATAAATCATTCTAATTACTTCCTTAACTAGAGTAAGTAGTTTGTCCCAATTAATGAACGTTTCTTTTATCTAAATGAATAATGCCGGATCATGTCAAGATGCCTTCAAAAGGATTCAATTTAAGATCAATTAAAGCTAGAGGGACTTCCTAAATCATGGCAACTCCAAAAGCTCAAGGCAGGTTGTCAGGAGTTGGACACTGACACAGTTGGTGTCGGATGTTTGAGTATCAGTCATGTGCTTTGACAAGAAATATCTTAGAACTCTTACTTGTTCGGATTGTTAATATGACATGCTTCAATGTGCACAGTCATTCCTAATATGTAGAAATATAAGACTCCCCTTACTGTAGAGCATTTTGAAAAGCACATTTCTGGGTTCATATATTTTACTCTTTTATATTTAAACAGTATAATCTTGATTCGAAGCCAGACTGCTACTGCATTACCAAGTATTTAACACATTACCTACCTTTGCCAGAAATTACAAAACCTCTAGTTATTTTCTTTTAAGAAGCACAGGGAATTTCTCAAACAAGATGACATCAGGGAGTTTCTCAAACATATCCTTTGAAAATTAAAAGGAAAACAACATAAAACAAAAGATAAAGAAATGCAAGAATGGAAAGAAAGAACAGAAAAAACCAGAGAGGAAAAGAAAGGAAAAAAGAAAGTAAGAAAAGATAGAAAGAAGGAAAAGATAGATAAAAGGCTGAAATAAGAAAGAAAGAGAAAGAAAGGAAAAAATAATGAAGAAAAACGAGGAAAGAAGTGAAAGGATGAAAGCCAGAAATAAGGAAAAGAACGAAAGAAAGAAAAAAGAAAGAAAGAAAGAAAGAAATTATGAAAAGAAAGTAAGAATAATAAAATAAAAGAAAAAGAAAGAACAAAAAAGAAAGAAACATAGAAAGATAGATAGATAGAAAGAAAGAAAGGAGAACAGAAAGAGAAGCAAGAAAAAGTATGGAACGATAAGAAGGGGTGAAAGAGAGAAAGAAGGAAAAGAACAAATTAAAGAGATAAAGAAATATCGAAGCGAGGAAAAGAAAGAATGAAAAGAAATCAGGAAAGAAATAAAGAAATAGAAGAAAGAAAGAATGAAAAGAAAGCAGGAAAGAAATAAAGAAATAGAAGAAAGAAAGAATGAAAAGAAAGCAGGAAAGAAATAAAGAAATAGAAGAAAGAAATAAGGAACAGAAATGAGAAAGAAGGAAGGAGAGACCGAAAAAGAAAGAAAGAGTGATGAACGAAAGATAGAAAGAAAAAAAAAGAAAAAATGAGTGAGTAGGAAGAATTAATAAATCACTGAGAAGCGAACGAGTGAACGTACGAATGAATGAATGAATGAATGAATTTATAAATAAATTACTGAATTAAGGAATGAAATCGATTATATGATAAAAAAATATTCGGCTGATTATATAGTTCTACTTTATTTCTTTTTTAGATGTGACCATGTCTAGAGTTTTTATAATACATGTACTTTATGTGTATTTATAAAAGTTCTTCTTAATTCTTGCTTTACAGTATTAAAATGATGCAGTTCAATTCTTGTGGTACATTTGTCACATTCTAAAAGTGTACAAAAACATTTGAATTTGTTACAAAACTATCCGTGTCATTTGTGAAATTTATGTGTATTTTGATGTGAGGTTTTATTGCTAAACATGAAACGCACAACGGGCAGACAATTCTGTTCAAGTGTACAATAAAGTATATATCCAGTATTTAAACTGTCGTAAATACTGCATATATTTGATGCATAATATGGGTGTGCAGTTTAACTTTTGTTTTATTGCTCTAAACATACAATTCTCCGTTCACCAGTCAATTTTCAAACATTTTTTCTGGGTTTTATATAACAACTCTTTTTTTGTATGGATTGATCGATGAGAAAAGTTTGAAAACTTGAACTAAAATAATTAAATAAATAAACATTCTGTATAGCGTTCATTGTGTTAGAAAATATGACAGATTTGTATACCACGGCCAGATTTACCCTCAGGATTTTCTGTAAGCAATATTGATGTAAGTTGTAATTAATCTTTTAAACTTTCATATGATTAAAATTTGTATAAGGTACTTCGTTGTTCATACCTTTCCTTAGATTTTAATTGTACAGGTGTCCGATAAGAATTTGCATTTACTGTAAGAATTTGGGACACTATCATTAGTATAATTACAATATAAGAACAAGTTAAAACAACGCAGTACCTTTTTTCATACTCAAGTAATTATATTGTTGTTCCATTCCATGACATGAAGAATAATACAAAAACACTAGGCTCAAAATCTGGAATGCGGTACACTATATTTTTATTTGCTAAACATTAAAAGATAACATTCAAACTACTAATTTCTTATTAATAGGACAAATCATGACCAAGTAGATATAAACACCATAGTGTGGTTTGATGTCAGCTGGTGGAAAGGGACAACAGTATACAAATTACGATATGAAAGACCAGTAAATAAGTTTATGTGTTTAGGAATATCTGTTGTTTTGTAATGCTACCTCTGTTAGGACACAGAAAAATTGATTGTCATTCGAAAATATGAATTTCATTGAAAAGTAAATCTTTTAGAACAAAGTATCAGTGACTTGATATGCTGGGGCGGGGGCAGGGGGGAGCGGTCGGAGTAAGGCATTTGGTTACTTGAACTGTACATAAAAGATTTAAATAGGATACTTAAATTTTAGGATCAACAGGGTAATGCCGAATCTCAGATGCCCGACAAAGTATTGAACACAATGCTGAAGAATAAAGGAACACAGAAACCTTTCGCTTACGTGCCTACAGGAATGGACTTAAAGGAATTCAAAGAAAAAGCTCGCCAGTATGTATAAACCTGTACACGTGAATTCATTGACAGTTTAAATTAATGTATACGTTTTTACAAGTAAGAAAATTGTTGTTGAAATAAATTCTTGGAATAAAGTATTCTTCTTGCTTCAAGCTTCGAGGCAAGTGACATGCACGTGCAAAGTAGCACACTCGTCGGAAATTTTCTTGTAGAAAACCGAGTTTCATTTATGCAAACAGATTTTCGAACGATGGCTGCTATAGTGACAAAAGTCAATATGAATCTTAATTAGTTTTCAACGCAGAAAAAAATATTCAAATAATTGTGCATTTTCAGACGTCGACAGCCTCGGCCAGTGATGCCACGTGGTTATGTAGGTCCGGCATTAGATGATGAAGGTCAGGTCGAACCACAGCAGCCTCAGGTGTCAAAACCTAAGCCTGGTGCTGCGCCCGATCCTGCAAGTGGGGTATACAAGCATGCGCAGTACAACTCCCCACTGAAAATGTATTCCTCCGATAACGCTAGAGAGCAGTTTAACATCCAGAGTGGAGGAAAAGTAGATGTTACTGGTGTTAACAGGTACTTGTCTAGAATTCTGCATTGTCACGAAGGCAGGGCTGGAACTGGTCATCTGAACTTTACAACCTTATGTTCCAGATATTTTATAGTCATTTGAAATATTTACAATGATAACAGAGTTGAAAACCGGAAGAAAAGACTGAATTAGTTATGTAATGTAACGTTGTACATACAATATAATCTAAACACTTTTTTCGCCAGATAAAAATAGACATGGAACTGATGCGTTTTATTTCGAAAGTAACGACATCTTTTCTAACAACGTACTTTAGTTAATATTTGATGACAAAAATGGCGTCAAACAGTGCCACCGAATAGAATTCATTTGTCTGTAAACGACAGGTCTCGAAGCTGTAGTTAATCGAATATTTGCATATGAAATGTTTCAGCAATAACTATGAGCCCAAAGTACCACCACATTTTATCATGGTCCCACAGAAGACTGTTCGGTAAATTTGAGAATCTATTTATAGAAAGCATACATGTATACTAGAGGATTGCAGAGATATATATTCCTATATAAAAAGAACGAAACTCCTTGCATATGTGATAAAACCATAGAATATATATATATATATAAGTAATGACTACCGGGTGAATGCCAATACACAATGAACCAAAGACCCGCATTTGTAGTTAACTAGTAATTTAACTATAGAAGAAATACATGTAGATAATTGTCAAAAGATCTTTGCGACATATGACCCTATGGCTGGATGTCAGTGCATACGTAGCAGGCAATGGTAATACATTGATACACTATTACAATATTATGCTTCCTGAAATAACATAGGAAATCTGTATATTCCACTGCGCATGCTCATTATACTGTATTGCTGTTTGGTTAAGTGACCTTCAAGTTTACAAGGCAGGTGTTTGGTTTCTTAAATGATAATGATAAACAATACTAAAAACTTTCAAAGATTTTTGTCTACTTGACCGAGAAATAAATCTTTAATGATGTATACAAATTATACTGTCAGACGTTTGCAGCAAAATAAAAGCAGTGAAGATTTGAAATAACGCTGTCACTCAAAAATAAGCGTTGGAATTTTACTCGTATGGATTGTTCTGTTGCTTTGATGGGTAAAAGTTTCAAAGTAGAAAGAATGCATATTTTTAGAAAAACGTTAAGATACATCAAAAGATTATTTTATTGTGTGTTAATTGTAGTTAGAAGTAGATATTATAATTTTTGTCACTATCATGCATGTCGTGCTTTTCGGCAGTAAAATCTGCACTTACTTGTGAGCAAGTCCAGGCCTAACAAAAACGAACAATAATTTTACTTATGTAGACACTATAGACGCAGCTGCGATTGCTAAATGCATGATTTGAATATTTGAATATCTAAAATGGAAATGAATGGTGTAAGTTTTGTTTTATGAATAATTAAAACAGTAAATGAAAGGATTGACAATAAACAGGTAAAATAACGCATAGTTTCTAAGGCAACATTAAGAATATATGTTGTGAACTATAATGATTAATGTTATCATTTAGAATATATGTTGTGAACTATAATTATTAATGTTATCATTTAAAACGTCTCAGTTGCCTCTATCCTAGATTCATCATTATAGTATATTTTCCAGCAGCTGTGTAAGATAAAACATGTAATGATATCTACTTTTATATAAGACACTTTGTTGTGGTGTTTGTTTGCTTTTGATATACTGAGAGTTTCTCCCTTTACTCTAAACAATTCAGTGAAAAGTGATATAGATCGTGTGTATCATTATAGTTATGAATAACAAAATTTTATTTCTTTTATGACAGCACACCAGAAAGACGCACCTCTGACATCAAGGATTCTGAGGTTTATAAAATGTGTCAAGCAGCGGACGCTAAAGGTAAGGACAGTCAAGCGTCTGAACTCACTCAGAGTGAGGCAGATGCGTCACGTGATCCTGAATCACGTGATAAAGTTAGTGTTCCGTCTGACGACCAACAGGATTCGCAAGAAAGAGTATTCTCGCCACCTCCCGGAGCAACTAGGGGTCAAGGTCTTTCATTCCGCGTATTACAATGGCTAACTGATACAGCAGACGATGAAACTAATGAAAATGAAGAGAGTAGGTCAAAGCACCTGTATAACCCGGATCAATGTAACCGCTTGCCACTTCTGAACATTCCATGTAACCTTGCACACTATTGTTACAAGTATAACCAAGCGCACCCTTCTCATGTCTGACCAGTGCTGTAGGTGTTGAACACTCATATATATCTATATATAAATATTTCATCTAACTTCTATTTTTCCTGTTCCTGGTGAAGGTTTGCTTAAACTGTTATCTAGTGCGACTATAACAATCCCATCTTCCTGCGTGAGTTTAAACAGCAACATTTTGGGCATCAAAGACACAAACATAGCTTACTTTGTCCAACCATATTCTTAACTTTGACAATGACAAAACCGTGTAATCGTCAATTACAAATAATGTAATTGATTAATCGAATGATTTTTTACAGTTTCTCGACCGATAAAACAAAGTTTTTTAAATCCATTTTCTCTTAAATCCATTTTCATTGGTTGACGGATATGTCTATTTTACATGAAATTTATCATTTCTATCTCGCGGTATATATAGAAGAGTCAACAGAATATGAAAAACAATTCCGCTTTGCTTTGCGAGAATATGCTTAATTCTCTTGTCCAAGAATTTAACGATACAGGTATCTACCACTTGAATGTTTCTTCTTGCTGCGTGCCTCCTGTCTTTTCCACACCCTTGTTTTTCTAAACACCTTGTTAATATGCACTATGAACTTTTTGCTTACCAGTTTGCTTGAGGTGATGGGATTTTTTATCGTTTCTTTAAAGAGTCTGCCGAAAGTGAATAAAGTGTTTTCAATAACATAAAAAGATTAACTATTAACCAATGCAAAAATTTATGCACACCTTTCAGCAATCTCAAAAAAGAACGATAACTCTTGTTCTACTTCATTCTGAAATATATCTTTGAATTGTTTCTCTTTGATAACGATCACTTGGTCAAAAATAAACATTAAAGGGGCTGTGCTCCAGATGACAAAAAAAAGAAAGTTTTCTGGTATTATAAATTTCTTGTAATATTTATGATTAATGCTTAAAAAATAACTTACTGACAAAAAATAAGTCAAATAGTTACATTATAAATTGATTTTTTTCCCTTTCAAAGTGCTATACCGTAACGCGACGGTATAACTATATCGTATAAGATTTAAAGTAAATATCTGTAATATCACATACGGCTATGGTGGTGACAGTAAAAGCGTTGGAAATATTTTGTTAACATGAGGGTCCAGAGTTCAAATCAGGCTGGAGAGAAAATATTTTTTTTTATTCTATTTTGACATTTATAATCAGTTTTGAAGTAAAATATTATGTTGTTATAATCTCACGGCATCTAAATATATAATTTATGGAAAAAAAAATTTGTGTCAAATCTGGAGTACAGCCTCTTTAATTTCGATTTACAACAATATGAAATTTAATTAGTCATGGTAAATTAATAATTTGATTCATAAGCCAGTGTCCATGCTCAAAAAAGCTTTTGTATAATAAAATTTCACTTTAATATAAGTAATCCTTGAACGCAAATATGGAGAATTAATTAAGGATTAGTAGATATTTGGGAAAATATTTTGTGGGATATTTTCCTCACAAAAATTGTGTGTGCTGTTTGCTTTGCATGTTTTCACTGCTTTAACGTGAGCAACCATTTCCCTCATTTAAGGCTACAAGCCAAAGAAACCACGTGATCCATTGTTACGTCATAATTCAGAAGATGACGAGATGAGATTTTCAGGTCTTCATACGAAAGCCGACATACCCTCTAAGGCATTTCAGAGACTACATAAAATTGCTGGTACAAGCAGTTCAGGTCCAAATCAAGACTCCAGTCAGAGAGATGAAGACAATGGTAAGGAAAAGTGAACATGTTTAAATATGTAATTATAAAATAAATAAGTGTATTATTAGAGGTCAGGTCGGTTTTGGCAGGTAATGTATGTTGGAATGGAGTTGTTCAAAATATTTGAGCTGCCAGACGTTTTGCAGTGCAGTGTTTCATTGTAATGCTTGAAGTTTGAACATGTTTATTCCCATTGTGCTGTGGGTATGTTAAATGTTGTTTTCCAAGCGTTTAATAGACTAGAATATATACGCCCTTCTAGATGAAACAGGATTATCAGTCTTTGAGAGAACTGTCATATATATCTAAAAAACTGAATTCCATGATGCTAGACGGGCTTGTCAAAAACATTCAACCAAGCTATTAATCTCTTTGAAAAACGTTTTACAGAAGAACCCGAATCTGTTGGTAATTACGATGAAGCATCTATACGATACAGAGGTAATCATATCCCGTCACCGTCCTTCCGGCTCCTGCAGACGCTTGCTAAGGAAGATGACTTTAGAAAGAATTCAGGCTCTCGTAAGTGGTCAAATGATAATGATAAAAACAACAATAACATGAAGAATAATGCCATCATCGTCATTAACAACAACAACAACAACAACAACAAACAATAATAGTCAATTTGAGACCCCCAACATATTTGTCCCTCTGTGCACGGTTGATTAGAAAGATCCTTTATCGGTAGATAAGACTTTACTGCAGGTACTCGGAAAACAGTTCACAAGATTTCGGATTTTTAACAGGGTATACTGACTTTTAGAAAAAAACTACTTTGTTAACTTTGTACTTTATTTCGTGGTAAGAATTCGCTAAAAACGAAAATTTCATACCATTAAATGTACTAAGTTCCTGTTGTAAGCAGTATCATAGAAAATTTCAGTTAGCTTCAGTCGAAGTCCTGCCTTCATTATAGGCATGTTTGCAATAGATGTTATCGATATTTCGAGGGATTCGTGTTTGTAGACATTATTAAAACATGAATTATCAGTCTCTCTTCCGCTGTCCAAATCTGTACAAATCTCAGCCAAATGATATTTTCTTGTTGCAATTAATGCAAAATTCTTGCTCAAAATATGAAAATAGACGATAATAAACTGTTAGAACGTACCTCTGGGAGTTTGGGGAAACATTGTAACAATATCAATATGGAACAATTAGAGAAAACCGATTCCAGTTGGAGGGCTGATGTTTCGAAGTAATCAGACTCTTGAATAATTGGATGTAAATTACAAGAAGAACTAGCAGGCTAAAACACTTATCGGCTGTAAATAATCTCAGATGACAGGGCCAGGATTGTTGTTAAATCATTAGGGACTAATTCCAATGACAGGGAAATTGCCATAATTGTCAAGCTTTCAATCAGAGTCGTTAAATGGTTGAGAACCATGCGGTTTATTCAACAGCAGCAGAAGTAAATCCTGTTGTCACAATACAAAGACAAAATAATCACCTCTGTTCGATGTAATATTTGCAATTCAAAAAAGGCTTTGAAAGTGATTTTATAGCTATTCAGTTTATATTGTTAGATAATAAATAATGTGTTCTTTTCCCCCCAAAAAATGGAAAAATATAACATATCAGAAAAACAACATCATAAATGATAAATATACTTTAAAGTATACCAGTTCACTAAATTTCAAATTGGTTCATTATAAGTATGATATTTCCGTACAAACATTTATAAGTGATGAAGTTAGTGAAAAAGAAACGTGTTCATGTTTATTGTATTTTATTTTATTTCAAGTATAGAGAAACATTATAATTATTCAAAAGTCTGTCTATAATAGCTTTTGCTTCTCTTGGTTCATATTTACTGTACATGTATCTTTATTTCAGTGTTGTTATTGCATGTTATTCTGTTAAATAAAGCTGCTTTTTCCTTTGATTTTGGCAAAAGTACCGTTTTTAGGAAACTTCTTTACGAAGTGGCATTAAATTCAATCGATTTTAGTGTACAAACTTTTTTATTTTACAACAAGAATCTCAAATTTGAATTTTTTTTTGGCATATCATTATAAAGAAAAGTCATCGATTTCGTTTATTCTTGCCGAAATACAGAATTCTGAAAGAAAATCATGCATTTCATTCGTACACGAGAGTTTCTGTGAATGTCGTCTTTTGTCAAAATCTCGGATCAAGCAGCCGTCACGTGTGCTTTATGTTTATCCTCATGTTTAAAGCTTCCGGTCGTACAACCACTGATGATGAAGATGATGGACTTCCTGATAAACTAAACGAAGAAGACATGGTTGATAAAAGGTACAAAGGCGGAAATATTCCATCTAAGTCATTCAAAGCTCTGCAGATGTACATGGATGATGATAAAAGCGGTAAGTACCGTACGTGAACCGGACTTGATTCTCCGAGACGGAAGTTATCTTTTGGGCATTATGTATCTACCCCAAATCTCCCTGCAAGTCTGTTTTTCTTTCTGTTTGATTATTTTAAAAATGTGTTCCATCATTTCAAAATTTTATGGCATGAATAAGTAAAAAGGCGTTTCTGAATGTATGATGTTTTTATTTCAGTGTAAAATATCTAGGTTCTAGGGTCTGTGTCAGTTGTGTTACAAACCAGGCTTGTATTTGAATCTTGTGCATTCATGTTCTGGTCAATCCTTATCAACCCATCACCACATTTTTATTTATTTTACAAAGTTGCTTTTATAGTTTCTTATTTAAATTTAACCTGGTGTCAGTTTAACGGCGCATATGCGTTAAATGTCCCTAAAACAGGGTATATTAAAATTACTTCTTGCGTCAGTCATATTGGTTTATATTTACAGCACACAGTAGCGAGGGCGAAGGAGGTCCTAAAATCAAGGTGATAAGTCGGGCAAAGTCACCGAAGGTGGCACCAAAGCCTGAGCGAGCTGTGAACAGTCCAGTGCCTCAGCCGAAAGAGCAACCCAGTTCAGACTTCTAAAACAGATGTTTAATAGACAATACGGATGTTGAACATGCTTGTAAAAGCTGCCTTGATAAAACATTATCAGTACACTATGCTATAGAAAGTATACATTGCTCCAAAGGATATGAATGATTAAGAAGATATCAGAAATTTGCTTACGATTTTTTTAACAGCTTCAAGTTGACTAAAATTAAGAGATGAGAGGGTAAAAGTTCAGAAGCTTGTAAATCATGGCTGTAGAATAATTCTAGAAACAAAATAGAAACACACACATATGGGCACCTACGCACGCACACATACACTCAAATACACACAGTTGTTTTTCACAAATTTTATGGGGATTTAAATAAAAAAATTATGTACATATAGTGACAACAAAGTGATAGATATTTAAATTAGCCGTTGAAAAGGAAATGTTCCATTTTTTAAAAATGTTTCACATGTTATCATTCTTACTGAATCATGGAATCTTTCGACTTTCTCAAACCACTTTGTTTTGTACTTTCAAATGTTTATACAAACTGTGTATTTCATCTTTACATATTGCCATGCACATTTGTACAAGTTTCTCATAGAATTTAATATTTATAGTTTGGAACTTTGTACAGGTAATGTATGTTGGCATAATGATGTATAATGTGGCATAATGGCATAATGTTGTATAATGATTCTGAATAAATGTATTAGGTAGATATTGATACGTATAACCTTTTAATATACTGGGATGAATAAGTATTTTAGTTAAGCTTTTTATAGAAGAATGATCTAGCCAATCATTTTTTAGTCTGTATAAAAGGAAACGTGTAAAAAACGTGTATACATGAGAATATATAATATGGTCAAATGTTTTAAAATTCTTTGTTGAAAGAGTGTTGAAATGGACGAAAATGTCTGTAAGCATATTGTTTTGTTTACAGTGAGTTTATTAAAATCCAATTCATCCCTTTA
Organism: Cyclina sinensis; assembly: GCA_012932295.1. Classification (NCBI taxonomy): domain Eukaryota; kingdom Metazoa; phylum Mollusca; class Bivalvia; order Venerida; family Veneridae; genus Cyclina; species Cyclina sinensis. Next base: position 5,119,866 of record JAAONU010000001.1, read on the forward strand.
AACATTATCTTATTGCTAGGAAAAATACCTGGAAAAGTTCGAATTGTTGTAAGATGTCTATTTGTGAATATTTTCGAAAGCATTTTTATGTGATAATTTTGTAGAGAAAATATTTTCCTGGCGAATCTGGAGTTTTATCATGTTGATGTGCGCGTGGATGTAATGACAGGACATTTTCTTGTAATTTTCTGTGAACTAGCTAAGAATGGTTTACTCATTGACAGACTGTGCTGCCAAATGAGGAACAATTAAACTGTACAGTGTACGAGTTGTTTAAATGTTCACTGTTCTTTCATCAGTACACAGTACACATTCTTAGTGTGGAATAAACTTTAAATAGTGCAATATCTAAGACCCAGTTCATGTACATAGAATCAATTGTTTATTACTGCTTATATATATTTACAAATGTATGTATAAATCAGTGCTATATATAAAATTGCATTTCGTTCATTACTATATCCAGACACTGTATTTTCATTTTATCTCTAACAATATTTCGTAATCAACATAGAGAAGTATGTATTTTTCGTTATATTTTCGCATTGTATATTCATATCAGATAGTCTAACGCATGAACTAAGTAAGACCTTTTTACACCCGCCCACCATTTATTTTGTGAAATCTAAATAATTCGTTTTGAGTTAAACTTATGTAAGTTTACCTTGCCAGCAATTTTGTTAGGATGGCGTCTCTTCCTTCTTGTTACCTCCTGTGAAATTTTAACCAGAATCTAAAGTATAAAAGCATTTGATAGCATTTCAATTAAGAGCAAACGGACTTTAAATGCAGAAAGCCGTAAAAGAAAATTTCAATTCGCTGTCTTTGATAATGCATTTAACGTTAAGTGTAATACTAGACAAAACTTAGCAGATGCAAATTTACGACCAAAGTGTCGCGGAATTCGATTCTCTGCACAATCATCAAATCATTATATCTTGATTTTGTTTCTTGTAAACGCTTTGAAATGCTATCTAGAGGGTGTATGAAGGCAATGAAATGACACAACAGTAACTAAAATTTGCTTCAAAGGTGTATATAAGTATTGCCTATATACAGCTGTTTCTAAAACCAGATTATGACGTGTGTGCTTTATATGTTCACGTAGATAGATTTTACTACAGTAAACATTCGATAAGGTGACAGTGACGTATTGTTACAAAATTTTAAAAAAATATTTAAAAAAAGAAACGTGTTTATTTTGATAACTTTTAAGGATTATGAACTTTTCAAGTACGACTTTTCAGGCAGGTTTTTATTTATGAACTTTCTCAAGTACGATTTCATTTATGAACTTTTCAAGTACGACTTTTTGTATTTGTGAACAGACTTACTGCATGCATATTTCTGTAACGTCATTATCACATTATCTTCAGTTTACTGTAAAGCAAACATTTATTTATTTTTACCTTGTATAATTATGACATTGGGATGTTAGACAATGTCGCTCAGTTGAAGTGTTATTAAATCGTCTTTCTGTGAAATGTCGTCTTTTGTTTTATATAACGGCTCCTGATTACGATAAATAATACATTGTCAAATGTTTAATGATACTGAAAACCGAATGCTGTAAAAAGCGAAACTATCAAATGCTCTTTTAAATTCTACAAATTCAATAATTAGAGCCAGAACCTGTGCACATGTTGTAACTACTTCGATAACATTGTAGGCACTAGAGCAAATATGGACGAAACTGTCTACAGATATGAACACTCATTCATTACAATGGTTGTTGTAACCCTTACTCAAAATGTAGACGTATTCTAGACAGAAGGCCGTGATCCTTACGGGAATTTAGAAACTAAGGTTTAAATGCGTACATACGAGCGTTTTTACTTCTTTTGTTGCACGAACGTTTGTCCAGCTGATTGTCATATATGTCACGATTGTCACAGCTTTGACCGTTACAGACGTTTTTGATCGATTCAGCAAGATCATATAAGGTCTGATCTTTAATTTCATAGGCTATAGAGCGCTACACTGATAATTTCATTCTGTGTTTTCTATCACTGTACCTAATAAGGAAATTATTACTGCGATGAAGTGTTCCCATTATGTCTCTTTAGAGCCTAATAACCCCTTAGTCTTCTTAAAACTTTTAACGGATCACCTCTAACAGCGGAGCAGAATTTGTATATGAACGAACCTTTTTATGTTAGTTTGAATCTCAAATGAGATTTTCACTTTTCATTAAATGAATTACAGACCTTTAGTCTGTAACATTTTCGCTGAACCTTCCACCAGTTTAATGAAAAAAAATCTTAGAAATTTTATACAGCAACATTTTAGCCGATTTAACAGAACGAACTAGTAAAGAAATAACTTGGTTATTTTTTTTATTCAAGATTGTTCTATTTTATAACTCAAACATTTCTTGGTAAAAACGTTTTTTCTTCTTTGAACTAAATGTATTCAATTTGTTGGAATGGTTCTAACAGACATAACCTTTAAATTTTCCCGAATGACTGTATCAGCGAAATAGCTTAATGAGCCGAGTAAATTTCTGAGTTTATATTATAATACTTAGTATTTTCGTAAAATTGGGGCCGGGAAAGCCCATGTGAAAAAAATATGGAAACTCGGTGCTTTATTAAACAATTTTAAAATCTTTTTAAACAGAAAGAAAAAAAAACAATTCTTTTCCGTCGCAAACACCTCATAAATACTTAATTGTTTAGTTTGCACGCATTTTTCTAAGAATCTAAATCTAATTTATTGTACCCAATAATCTACGGGCATGTCTAGAACCGTATTTCTTTGATAAATTCAAGCTTATCATTTCCCAGGGAGTCTGTCATTTATTCAGCTATCAAGACACACTTATACCGCCTTAATTCGTACTAACAAGGTATAATCGATACGTTATTGGCTAAATCTCAAGCCATCAATGTCAGTTGAAAACGGTAACAACAGGCTTAGCACGCAATTCTGCTGTTAAAATGACAGCAATGAGTTTGGTTACGCAGATATTATTGTTTCTGAAATGTCTTTGTCTTGGGGTCATATGATTTGAATTTTTTTTCTTGCGAGTATTTCTCGAGAATTACTTCTTGCCTTGAAGACATTTGTAGTTTCATTATCAATCTTGTACGAACAAATATCATTAATGTATTAAACGCTTCTTTGAACGATTTAACTGAAATTTCTGAATGAAAGCATTGCCTTTCATGCGCTTACCAAAATTAAAGTTATGATACTGGCCATAATCGTTATAAAAATAAGCCAGATAAAAACTATAGAATGCTTAACACATTGTCAAAACCCTATCTGCATGGTTATTTTTCTAGGATGGCGAGATGTCCTTGAGATACATCAGGATTAAATTATAAAACATATTTAATTTTAAGTCTTTTGTTTGTGTAAGTGTTTTTTATATCCGCTGACATCCACGAACATAGTCAAGTTATAAGTGAAACTAAACGACACATTATATTTTAGTATGTTGTCTATTCTTTGGTGTGAATATTTGCATAAATTGGTGAAAATAATATATTTTTATTAATGGGCATTTTATAACTTGAAGCAATGGGCATTAAAAGCATGGAAAATATAAAATAGCATTTAATATAAGTTGCACTGCAGAGATTTTGTTTTATCAAACAACAAAAAATGATGTTTCCTTGACGATTTAAATTCCTTACAATTCTGGTATAGAACTGGCCTGTGGGATCCATCTTTGATGGAAGAAACAGTTCAAAGGCAACTGTGTTTAATGCATTAAAACATCTTTTATACTGCTAAAGCATATTTAATTTTGTACATTTTTATTCAAGAAGACATATAAAACATCAGGAATCGTCAGTTTGTACTTTCAACTAAAGAATGCAGCTATTTTAGTGCCTGATGAGTTTTGATTAACCGATTAAGATTAAGAAACAAATGTACAACCCACAAACACAGTTACAGTCAATTCCAATTTACAACTATGTTAAACAATAACTGATTACGTAATGATCATTTCCTATGGGAAAATAATGGAATGTAAACTTGACGTATCATTATGTAATATTGTAATCATATTGCTGATAGATTGAATGTTCTCATGAAAAAAGAACATCCCTCAAGATATTAAATGCACAGCGAGTCTGGCGAGTATTGATTAGTAACTCTCAAATATTTATTTCTGATAGTTCTCCAGTACAGTTTTAACTCTTCAATATAAATTCAATCACTTACAGAAACAGTCAGATCAGACACTAACGGAATGACTGTATGGAGTCCGATGAAATTCCTAAAGCAGCACGAAATGCACGGATAAGTTTAAGGCTAAACAGGTTCAGACCAAACAAAATTAATGTTATTTACTTTATTTCTATTTATCTAGATTATTATCCTTGGACATTTAAAATAAACATTGTATTTAGGAAATAGATTTTAAGTTTGAGTGATATACCGTCTGATATAGCACGGTGTCGAGTTCAGATGCGTAGTAATTTAATCACGAAGGCCGTAGGCCTGAGTGATTAAATAACTACGCATATGAACGAGAAACCGTGATATATACGACGGTAGATCACGAAAATGTTAAAATCTATTTCCATTCTAACACGTAGGTATATTAAAAGGGGCGCAAGTATGTGCACTATTTAACAGTAACGTTCGCAGTGACGTCAGCGGTCGCGCGCTTGTGTTCAGCGTGCTATACTGCCTATGATATATCAAGCTCAATTCATTCTTTGTTTATTGTCGGCGAATTGCAGATAGTGTTAGAATAGTTCATATTTTTATGTAGCAAATTAACAAGCGGAATAAAAATTTACAGTCGATTGTAAGTTTTTTTTTATCAGTGTATTTGTTAAACAAATATCTCAATCGTCTGCCTAGATGTGGAAAATAAAGCAAACAATGAATTAGTCATAGTAGAATTTATTTGCCGTGCAAGATGAAACACTCGTAATGAAGGTATGATTACAAAGTGATAAATCATGGTTGCATATAAAACGAATGTTCTCATGAGAAAAGAACATCTTTCAAAAAGCAAACATAAGGTTATTTCTTTACGCAAAATCAATGCAGTTGCTATGTGTTTGATCTTTAATCGGAATCAACTTTTTTTTTGCTGTTAAGTTCACCGAAGACTTGAAAATATAAACTATAAGTTATGCCATTGGTCACTTATAATTACAACAACTATAATACAACGGCAAAATAACAGTTATTACCTGACTAAATCGACGTCAGACGTAAACACCTAAATCTAAAACAAGCAACAACAACAACAAATAAACACAATGTTTGTAACTTGTGTGATCTAATTTTGCTTTTTCTAATTTAACCTTTTCTCAGATAAGCGCATGGAAACCATTTTTCAACTGTCAATTATCAGCAAGCTTAAGGCCTTAGCTAATGAAAGTGTGTGATAAAATCTTGATTTGCAAACATTGTATGGATTCTTAGTATCGACGAAATAAACAATTCTGACAACGGTGTTTTACAAAGATCAAAAACCAACATACACATTATAACGATTTGCAGTTGATAAAACAGGACACGCTTTGTAACCATGTGGTAAAATATTTAAAAGGAAATATTTTAGAAATAAAGGTATGTCTGGAAACATTGATAGTTCTTCTAAATATCAAGAAAAAAATATTGATATGAGAAACAATGCTTATAAACTTGAAATACAATCAAAGAATATCATGCTTCAGGCCAGTAAGTGCTTTTAATCAAAGGGTCGGAAAAATAGGAACTGGCCCCAGGTCACTGTAGAAATAAAACAATCTCAAGTCAAAAAAGACGCACCTAATTAAAAAAACAAGGAATAGTCATAATCTTAAATAGAAATGAACGTAACTGCAAAATTCCTCGTTATTTATAAAAAAATTGAATGAATGAATGAATGAATGAATGAATGAATGAATGAATGAAAGAATGAATGAATGGATGAATGAATGAATGAATGAATGAATGAATGAATGAATGAATGAATCATGAAACAATCATGAAACAATCATGAAACAATCAGTCAATGAACTGTGCATGTTTTGATATTAGCAAGCATTGGAGTTGAGGATGAACGAAGGAACAACAAACACACGAACAAAATGAGCAAACTAATTAATGAAAACATTAATTGTTCCGGAATGTATTGATGTTTGTAATTTGTAATACAGATGAAAGATAAACGCGCATCGCTGCAGTAAAATGTCAAAATCTGCATTAAACAAAGGACAAAAGCTGGTCAGTAAGTTACATATATATATATGTTACATGATTTTCAGCAATGATGTTTTAGTTATAATGTAAAAAGGATCTATTCACCTTTTTTTTTCTTTCTGAAATATATGAACGTTTACAAGTTTGTAGAACTATCAGAATACATGTATAGCTTTGACTTCAGATGTCTTTGGTATAAATGCAAACACAAATGCACATTCGTGGAACTTTCAAACACTCGTAAAATATTACTATACTTTTCTTTGTATTTTATTTCTATCTCCTAGTAAAATTCAACTTAAACTTTTAACTTAAACATTACATTTGTGATAAAAAAGACCTTGAATAAGATGAAATACGTCGAACAAATAAAAGCAAATAACCCAGCATAATATAAAGTACAGTAGTAATAAACAGGCAAGATATAGCAAGTTGGTAGGGTTAGTATAGACACTAATTGCTAATCATTCATTTCCATAATCGAAAACATGAAACAATTTCTCAAATATGACATATTGACTCGAATCCACAGAAATTACGAGGAGTTGTCATGAGGCATTTTGTCTGAGTTTTGTTTTTCTTTTGCCATGCCATTCCCTTTTTTTCTTAGCTAACTGATAACAATGGATTTCGATGACCAGCCGGGTCTCGATAAAAATTATAACATTTACAATCTTTGGAAAATTACAACCGTTTAAAAATCAGGCGAAAATAGGTTGTATATGACATTTATTTAGTCATACCTAAATAATGGTTATGTCTTTTATACGGATGAATCCCTTCATTTATAGAATGTATGTATTAAATTTTAAGAAATCAGTTTATTGTTTCTACAAGCGTCATAGTTAAGAAACTTGAATCATTCAATTTGGATGTATATATATTTATATTGACAAAATCTGCCACTAATAATTCAGTGCTATCAGTAAAAGAGAACTCCTGTAGATTATGAAAGCAACTGAACATGAAAGGATTAAGGTAAATTAAGTCTAACCTGAACAATCCAAATTACCAAAGAAATAACAAATGATAAAAAAAATAATAAAGAAATAACAAATATTTTAATCAAGTATCTTAGTCAAACACTGAGATAAAAATGTTCAGAGATGACTACAAAAAGATATAAAAAAAAAGTTATCAGCTAAAAGTCGTAAAATAGGTATATTTTATGCATCAAAATTTGTGCTAGTGTTTTCAAAATCCGCTTAGCACACATCAGTACAGGCAGGCAATATTCTCAAATATATCTTGATGAACATTTGTGACACTGTATTTAAAAATTCTGTCAAGAATCCCTATATGAGAGTGCGGACACGAACAAACAAGTAGGCAGTATTTGTTTTATCACTGGGCAGTTTGCGACATATTGTCTCAGTCTTTTGAACACCTGTGCCAAAATATATCAAAATCCTGTAATTTACTAATCATGACGAAAGAGACAGACATGCGGACGGATGGTTTACGGCACAGTTTCTCAATATTAGTGAAAGTTTTTGAATTTTTATTTTGAAACTTGTTCTCACACCAAACAGTTACAGTGGACACGAACATACAGGTACGCGTTAGACATTTTTTGTGACAGACGAATAAACAGACGTATAACAGACAATACAGGAACAAAGGAAAAAAAGGCGGGCAGTATTTTCCTTTTAAATATTTGTGACCTTTATCTCGGTGCCCCTGTTCTTGTTCGCGACTCGTCATCTTTCATCAAAATCCAATGAAAATCGACGGAAAGACAAATAGGTGAACAAATGGACTGAAGGATGGACGGTTCGATTACTATATACCCTCCTTCAGGGCACTTAAAAGAAAAGTACCATGTTTAATTAATTGCTACTGTGTGCATACAGAAAATGAATTTGTTGCAATTTGATGTTTTATGGGGCTTCTCAAATATATCACGGTGTGTTCAAACTATTTACTCGAGAGACTAGTGTCCTATATTGTGATTTGACCGAAATTCTTTTCTTTTGACTTGCCGAAACTTTCTAGGTATTTTTCTGCTATAAACATCTTTTGTCTCAAGATATATATATATATCTGGAATGCACATAATTACGGAAAAAAAAAGAAATAAATAATAGTACAGTCGCCTTTAGGTTGTTATGGATACGTGTTTTAAATATGCGTTCCAGGGCGACACGTGTTTCAACCTGTCGAGCGGCAATCTTGAAACTTAAAAAGTGTCGATTAAAAAAGTATTTGGAAGGATTTCATGTGAATTTACGATTGAACAAGGCCAGCCATTGATTTTATCAATAATCATGAATGTTTCGTCTACGTTCCGACCTGCAAAGTTACATAAACTGCCGATTTGGGGCAAAAAAGACGGATCAGCGTCCATTATTTACAAAGGCCATGTAATGCGCATAACTGAAAACGGGTAATAACAGCGCGTGAGCGCGAGAACTTCCTTATTAACACACCTTTTTTGCTCTCGTTAAAACATAGGCAAAACGGGCAAAAACAAGCGATTTTATGCTAGAAAAAGCGTTTCTGTGCGTTTCTGTTATCATTCACTTACAAAACTTCTATGATATATACAGAACGTTGTATATTTGAGGCCATGTAAAACGGGGTTTATTACACTCGTTATTACAAAACGATAAAAACTCGGCTCTGTTTTGAAATAAATCGTGTAATAAATCCCGTATTACATGACCACTCATTTAATATCACCAATTTTCATTTATTTGTTTTTGTATGAGTTTTGTCTTCTATATCTCTCTTACAGACATGTATGTCCAGCTAGCAGCTCGCATTCATTTCTCTAATGGCTATCGTCTGTCTGTCCATGCCTTGTATAGCTCTCGTTAATGGAGTCTAGAACTGGGCGCACCAACAAATTTGCCTTAGACGAAAGCAATCAGTAAATAATTAGATCCATTGCGTCCTCGATCAAACATACTGATGGAAACTTGTTCTTTGCCAAGCAGAATGAGGATATTTATTCACGCTGTATTATTAATTAACTTTTTGAAGTAAGTAAATTCTTTGTTCGACTCGAATACTGACTTTAAGACACAAAAGTTTCGTTCTATTTTTGTTCTGTGCTCGTTCTATTCTTGTTGCTAACCCTATTGTTATGAAAAAGGCCTAAGCTGGAGAATAAGAAGTATTCTAAATCGTGACTCAGTTTGAAGGTTTAAATTGACTTTCAGACGCTTAATGTAAATTTTTGTTAGTCAGTCGTTTCTTCGAAATGGTGATGGCATTGTTTGTTTAATTGATACAGAGAATTGACGTATGGTGTGTACATTAAACGTTGTACAAGCATTAAATGATCAGTCTCAAAGGTACTGTTGGAAGTTGTCATTTTGCTGACAATTATCTATGCTTTATATTGCAATAATTCCACGGTATTGATGGACATGCCTATAATGGGTTTCTGTGGAGCTTAATTATTCTTCATTTTATCCGAATTTTATTGTATCCGTGCAATGAAATTGCGTTACTTTATAAGAACACACTATATGGATGAAAATAAAGAATAAGGTATATTAGGACGTTACTATACTTGAGAAGCAGTCCTTGTCACAAGAAGCAATACTTTCCTGTATATATCTGTATCGTAATAGGGTTTTACTCAATAAGTAAAATTTTCTCAATTTCTTATACAGTGCTGTGTAAAAATTGTTCAAATTGCTTGACGTTTTTTTTTTTATTTAAAAAACTGTCAGAAGACTAACTTCAGTGTTATCAGTAATCAACAGTTCTACTTTATTTGTCTACTGTTGACTCCTCAACGGCCTTTGATAACATAATTCGTATTCCAGTAGTGATAATGCATTGTAAACGTTGTCCTAGAATTGACAATAAACACGGAACACGACCAGAAATTGCAAAAAAATGTAAATACTTTAAAGGTGAACGATGGAATTATGCAGATACGAACCACTGATGTTTACAAAGTTTACTGTTGAATAATAAACGACCATCTTTTACACAGAAAAAACAACAACAACTAATTCTATGAAATGCCAGTTTGATTCTAGAAAAAACTCGTAGTACGTTTGACCACCTGTGTTGGTTAACCTTCACTTCAAAAGAAATTATCGACCATTTTGGCATTTGTTGACAAGTAATACAACTGTATAAATATTACATAAAGATTATGGAGAAAGTGAGAAGATATTTTAGAGAAATAATGACCAATCATAAAGAGGCAGTACTATGATGTAGTGTTCAGTCAGAGTAAACCAGTAAACCACTTTCTAAATGACCTGTTATATGTTATCTTATCAATCTTACTTACATAATTATGTAATATTCTGTTGTTAAAAGTCTCGAACAGTTTTTATTAAGTAGCAGCACAGATGCATTTTTTTTAATCATATTGTTTTTCATTTGTAAAATATTTTTATATAACAGCACAAGATGTTTGTTTTTGTTTTTTGTTTGTTTGGTTTTTTATTCACCGGCTTGAGTGGCATAGCTCTGAGAAATTAGCAGTATATGTCAATGCCAAAAAGAAATAATATTGATACTGAATAAACTGGGAAAGCAATCAATACATATAAATTGCTACAGGTCATTAACGCCACTCAAAAATGAAGGGTTGGGTAAATACGAATGAACAGAAAGGTACTGTAAAACATGAACCAAGAAATAACAAAGATTATATCTTAGGTCAAGAGATACAATGCGAGACGAGAAAAGCGCGAATGACAATTGCCGTACGACCGGTCAAGGGGAACATAAAGATAATTGTTTCTGTTATATCAGGAAATATTCCGGAATAAAGAGCTAACCAGTCCAAAACGTATAAAAGTTGGTGTTTTTCTTATTTTTTGTTAGTTTGAATATATAATACTAAACCATAAAGAAATGTTTCATAGTAAGTGAGAGGTACACTCTTATAAACAATGATAACACCTCAGTTTGAAATGAATATGAAAAAATGATCTGATAAGCCTTAAGAATAATTCCAAGTGAATGCTGTCAACAAAGAACAGACTAAAAGCAAAAACAGACTCAGGAAAATCACAAACGGAAACAGTTACATATATGTCTTGATTGATCCCTCACAGTTATAGAGTATTCTTGATATGTTCATTTCCTCAATTTTTCAACTGTCAATTATCGGCTCGGATCAGACCGTAGCTGATGAAAGTTTCGATGAAATGGCGCTGTGCAAACATTGTATGGATTCCTTGTTACTTTGATGTCGTAAAATATCCCTGGCGTTGCTTGGATGCATGGAATTTTCAATCAAAGATATATACAATATTATGGTTCAAGCCACTGAAAATAAACGTTTGATATAATATTAGTACTATATATCTAAATATACTTTCGAGTAAATTATGCTTATGGTCGAATAGTAAAACAAAAGTATGAATTCCAATAGAACAGAGTAAAGGAAGTTTGAATATACAGAAATAGGGTGCTTGAAAAAAATGTTTGGCGTGACCCAAACCTCCTACATGTGAAGTCTGTCTACAACAATAGAAACATCAAGATGATATTATATAGTATACAATTACTTAGTTACAACCTCAGTAATATTTATATAAAAGTAAAAATACAGTTGTCTGTTTTTAAGTTGCGTGTACCTATCAAAGGCGTCTTGTTTCTTTGAAATGATCGTGCCAATGTAGTATAACTATCTGAAATGTTTAGAAAATGTGTGCATCTGATATGTAAATCTACTGTTATGTCTGATAAAACCTCAGCTTTCGCTTTACTAAATGGTAAGACATTCAGATAAAGAAAATTATCCTGAACCATTCGAATAAACGCAACAGTTAACTAAAATGAACAAGTCGGTTGGACATTACAATGAATGATTGCTAATTTGATATTTCCTTGATTAAAAGCATGCAGAAATGTCTTTGGGTCTGATATGATATATATTGAGGTGAAACAAAAATAAACCAGAGCTACCACTAAATATGATTAATACCCCCGCAAGACTGCTTCGGAACTGCGGAAGTTATTAGTAACAGAATACTTTGTAAAAGAATTGAAGTGGAGTTATGATTTTGGGCAATTAAAGATAGTTGTGGTTTTTGTACACTGCATTTTTCTTCACTGTGGTTGACCATTGTATGAAGTTGCACTGAATTCCAACCGTTAGTTTTCAAGTTATGCTCCGGACAAGGGAAATCAACAAAAGGCAATAACTGTGCAAGCTGTGAATATAGAGTTATAGCTCTTGAACACTGCACTTCCTCTCATTGTGCTTGACCACTGTATGAAGTTGCATTGAATTCAAAGCATTAGTTTTCAAGTTATACTCTGGACAAGGAAATTGCAACAGGCCGCCCGACCGACCGACCAACGACCGGGTGACTCCTATATACCCCCACCCCTCAAACTTCGTTTTGGAGGTAAAGAAATGGAAAAAAATGGAAACTTCTTTATTTCTAGAACCATAGTTAAGATAAGTCAGACATTCATATTTTCTAGTATGTGTTTCGCAATTTGTGTTCAAAGCCAATATATGTTTGATAAACCCTTTGTAAAGTAATAACTGTAAAAAAATGAACACCGCTCAAAAATATAGATTACGGAATCAAAATTGTCACAAGCAACTTTAGTTTTACCGTGATAAAGGTTCGTTCAGGCAGGGTCTTTAGAATAGCTAAGAAGACCCTTGTTCAGGAAAACAAAAACTAAACATTAGATATTCAAACGATATAAGGAAACAAAGCAATGGGAAAATATGGAAAACAATACTTCAAAACAGGCAAAATTCAAAGTCGAAGAACTCGAGATAAACGATTCGAGTCGTTCAGAAATAACATAATATTTGTCATTACAGAAATTTAGTAATTTAACTTCACTAGAAAAAAGTGAGTTTACTTTGGCATCTAGACAATACAAAAATACCCCAGATAAAAAGTCTTTAACAAATACGACACTGCATGAAAGTGAAAACAAAGCATGTTTCCTTAAAAAGCAACCAGAAGCACTGTAATATAAGACGTAACAACGAAAGACAAAACGAACCAAGTCCAAAGTCAGTCATTGAAACAAAAAATGAAAAAAAAGTGTAATGCGTATTATCTGATTATAGACTGCTGCTAATCAAACCTTATTTTTCTGTACGGATTCATTAAATCCGTTTTAACCTGTCAATTATCGCCTCGCTAAAGACCGTAGCTAATGAAAATTAGAGATAAAATCGTGATATGTAAATCTTATAAGGGTTCGTTGTAATTTGGTATCGTTGAAGAATTCAAGTTCAGACCTGTGTTAACCATTACTACGATTAGTTTATATTTTTAGTGGGTATATCCGCGTCTGAGGCACTTCCTTGATAATATTGTTCTAAATATCTTATGGATTTTAGCTCTGTAAATAAAATATAATCTTTTGTAATCAGATTTTATTAAAATGATTATTTGTCTGAATCTGTTATATGAAACAGACATTTCTTTAAAGTAAGTACTTTATTGTTATTTTCAGTGTTTATTATTAACAATAACAATAAGTAGCCGGTATTTTACTCGACTCTTCATCTCCATCGAGACAATGATTAATTATTGATTTCCTGCAGAAATATATATATAAAAAATGTTCACAGTCATGTATGTTATGGCGCTCTTCCCCCACACTTTCCCTTTCCAGATGTAATTAAACAATATAAACACCTGCTTTATGTTGCTCATGACATTTTTTTTCATGGCAAAGACAAACTCTTGGCCTAAAATAATACAGATATTGCTGGCTGTGTAACAATATCACAATGATGCTGGAATGTAGGGTAATCTTTCATCTAGAACGGAAACAAGTATGGAAGATATATTTCAAATATTATCAATTCAATATTCGGCTCACAATTTGTCTTGTTCAGGTGTATTGAAAAAAGAGTCGGTATTATAACTTTTAACTAACGAGCAGGTTCTTTTGACATTTTACGAAATCTAATCATTAAGACGGAGTTTAAATGTTTTCTGCATTTTGTTCTCCTCTCTGTATTTAACTGGTCATTAATTTGCAAAATATTTTAAAAATGCATCAAAACGTAATGTTTTCAAAATACCATTTACATGTTCATTGGTTTATTTTCATCATCCGAAGATAAACAGTGATAAATCATTTCAACCAGCTTGTATTATAAATGTCGATGTAACTACACCCAAAGTATTTTATCTTTCCATCCTAATGCACATGTCTTGAAAAACTGTTCTAAAAGAAGACACAAAGATTGTTTCTTATGAGAAGAAAAATAGGTTTTCCAAAAACAGGAACGAATTGCCAAAAGAAACCAGCAGTCTGTAATTTAGATGTCGTTCATAATTCTTGAGAAAGCACTTGCCCCGCTCGTTTACGCCAGACAGCCGAAATTTGTAATCAAATGAAAACATTTATATACGAAAATTACAATGGTTTCTTCTAGATATGGAAGGCAAGCTTATCATAAATCAACGAAACATGTGCTTAGAACCAACTTAAAATCAATAGTGACGTTAGTTGAGTGCCTTTTTTGGCTATAAATGATACACAGACCGAAATATCATCATTGGAAAACAATTTATGAAACATTGATCTAGCCAAAATCTCTGCTCTTGTAGGCGATTCTGCTGTTACAGGCCCGTTTTATAGTAAATTGGTAACTGAGCAATAAGACATTTGGGGTTTTCTTCAATTTACAAGATTGAAATAAATGTTGTTTTGTATCCCCCTTGCAATTAAACCAACCTACGACCTCATAAAGCCCGGATGACAAACAGTTACAAAGTGACAGCACTAAATTTATGGGATACAGCAAATTCATCGAGATCAAAGTTTGAGAATCAAAGTAAACTATGCATCTGTGATATATGAATACATACCAGTCAAATGTATGATAAATGTATGTCTGAGCTTAAGTAATTAAATATAAGATTAATGACATGTGCATCGCTTCTTTCAACAGCATTAGTTCACTCTAGTTTGAACATTTTTTTAATCTTCAAATGTTAAAGAAAAATCAACTTTAGATCAAAAGTTATATTTCAAATTATACAAAAAATGATTTTCTTTTGAATTATTTTTCGAGTTTCGATTAGTGTTTGTGAATTTAATCTATAGACTATTAATTAACGACTTTTCTTTTGAAAAAACAAAACAAAACGAAAAACAAACCCCCCCCCAAAAAAAAACAACAACAAAAAAACAACAACAAAACAACAAGAACAAAAAAAACAAACAAACAAAACTTCTTTTCATTTGAACGTAAAATTGCATTTCGTTTACGAACTTCTCTGTCAAGGTGGGAGATTTTTCTAGAATTCTACCGTAGTTGTAATAACTCGAAGAAGAGTCAGGTGTGTTCACATACCTTATACTCGAACATTCAAGCGTGTTCACATACCGTATACTCGTACATTCAAGCGTGTTCACAAACCTTGTACTCGTATATTCAAGCGTGTTCACAAACCTTGTACTCGTATATTCAAGCGTGTTCACATACCTTGTACTCGTACATTCAGGCGTGTTCACAAACCTTGTACTCGTATATTCAAGCGTGTTCACAAACCTTGTACTCGTACATTCAAGCGTGTTCACATACCTTGTACTCGTACATTCAAACGTGTTCACATACCGTATACTCCTCATTCAAGCGTGTTCACAAACCTTGTACTCGTATATTCAAGCGTGTTCACATACCTTATACTCGTCATTCAAGCGTGTTCACATACCTTGTACTCGTATATTCAAGCGTGTTCACATACCGTATACTCGTCATTCAAGCGTGTTCACAAACCTTGTACTCGTCATTCAAGCGTGTTCACATACCTTGTACTCGTATATTTCAAGCGTGTTCACATACCGTATACTCGTCATTCAAGCGTGTTCACAAACCTTGTACTTGTACATTCAAGCGTGTTCACAAACCTTGTACTCGTATATTCAAGCGTGTTCACATACCGTATACTCGTCATTCAAGCGTGTTCACATACCGTATACTCGTCATTCAAGCGTGTTCACAAACCTTGTACTCGTATATTCAAGCGTGTTCACATACCTTATACTCGTCATTCAAACGTGTTCACAAACCTTGTACTCGTACATTCAAGCGTGTTCACAAACCTTGTACTCGTACATTCAAGCGTGTTCACAAACCTTGTACTCGTATATTCAAGCGTGTTCACATACCGTATACTCGTCATTCAAGCGTGTTCACAAACCTTGTACTCGTCATTCAAGCGTGTTCACATACCTTGTACTCGTATATTCAAGCGTGTTCACATACGTATACTCGTCATTCAAGCGTGTTCACAAACCTTGTACTCGTACATTCAAGCGTGTTCACAAACCTTGTACTCGTATATTCAAGCGTGTTCACATACCGTATTCTCGTCATTCAAACGTGTTCACAAACCTTGTACTCGTCATTCAAGCGTGTTCACAAACCTTGTACTCGTATATTCAAGCGTGTTCACATACCGTATTCTCGTCATTCAAACGTGTTCACATACCGTATACTCGTCATTCAAGCGTGTTCACATAGCTTGTACTCGTCATTCAAGCGTGTTCACATACCTTGTACTCGTATATTCAAGCGTGTTCACATACCTTATACTCGTCATTCAAGCGTGTTCACATACCTTGTACTCGTATGTTCAAGCGTGTTCACAAACCTTATACTCGTCATTCAAGCGTGTTCCTATACCTTGTACTCGTATATTCAAGCGTGTTCACATACCGTATACTCGTTATTCAAGCGTGTTCACAAACCTTGTACTCGTACATTCAAGCGTGTTCACAAACCTTGTACTCGTATATTCAAGCGTGTTCACATACCGTATACTCGTCATTCAAGCGTGTTCACATACCGTATACTCGTCATTCAATAGTGTTCACAAACCTTGTACTCGTATATTCAAGCGTGTTCACATACCTTATACTCGTATATTCAAGCGTGTTCACATACCGTATACTCGTCATTCAAGCGTATTCACAAACCTTGTACTCGTACATTCAAGCGTGTTCACAAACCTTGTACTCGTATATTCAAGCGTTTTCACATACCGTATACTCGTCATTCAAGCGTGTTCACAAACCTTGTACTCGTACATTCAAGCGTGTTCACATACCATATACTTGTACATTCAAGCGTGTTCACATACCGTATATTTGTACATTCAAGCGTGTTCACATACCATATAATCGTACATTCAAGCTTGTTTACATACCGTATACTCGTACATTCAAGTGTGGTCACATACCGTAAATTTGTACATTCAAGCGTGTTCACATACCGTATGCTCGTACATTCAAGCGTGTTTACATACCGTATACTCGTACATTCAAGCTTGTTCACATACCGTTTATTTGTACATACAACCGTGTTCACGTGTATACTCGTACATTCAGTATTCAGAAGAAAAGATAAACAACATCCTCTGTCAATTTAGACAAATGCCTTTGCTGTATTAATAGCTGACGGCAATCACAAGATTTGATCATTAGTGTGTTTTATGTGTTCGTTACCGGTGTCTGTACTATCAAAACTTGTTGTCCTTGTTAAGGTGTGCTAAACAGCACCATTATAGCAATTTTTCAAATGTTTGTACTTCCAGTGTACATTTATAGAAAATGTATTTACTATAGACCGTTCCATAATTGAGAATTGACCGCCGCCATTATGAAGATCACGTGACCGTCCACGATTAAAGGACTGCTAAACCTCGCTATGATGTTAAGTTCCGTATAAATCTGTATAACTTTAGCACATTTCAAGGTGACATACTACCTTATATCGCGTGAATTTTGTTGTAGAATAAACATCATTTTATTGTTTTATTATAAATATTTTGTATGTTTTATTCCTGACTTGAACATATTATTAACTTCAATTATATAACACATGAAAGACTGTGAAAAATGACCATGGACTGTTCAAAGTGGAAGCTTGAGTTGTGTAAACCACATATAATAATGTGTAAAACACAAATAATACTGAAAGCACTGTTTTCCTTTTCGAAAGTTGAAACTACAATTTAAATTACTTAAACAACTCTGAAAGCTTACAAAATGGACAAAATGACAAAATTAAACATCTCGCTCATCAACCGCATGTTCACTCTATTTGAACTAAAACTTGTTTTATTCTTTGATACAGTGTCAAAGAATACTTGCCAATAAATATACATTATGTAGCGCTTCTTTAATTATCAAATATTTTGTCTTTCGTGGTGTCCTTTGGTGAAGGAATGTAGTACTTGATATCAGAGAGACATACTGACTTTGTTTTGATAAGTCACCGTTAATTGTAATTGTCGATCTTGCTTGATCACTCACTGAGTAAAACACTAATAACGAAATTTGCTTTTGAGAAAATGCATGAAGGCTATAAAACACGGTCTATATTTGTTCCTGATTGTTATATAAAAGTTAAGAATATATATTCTTCCTTACAAACAAGATTTTCAAGACCCTATGGAATTTAGCATCTGTTGCCATATGGACCTTTTGTTCTATACTTTATTTCTTGTATTTGGGAAATCTGTTTTTGCAAAGTATTGATATGTACAACATGTATGTTTGTGTGTGCAGAAAGAAAATAATAGCTGCAAGCCACACTTTTGTAAGACGTTGATCATACAATAATACGTTTTCTTTCCTTCTTCTTATTTTTGACATTATTGTTACGTTTATTTCTTGTAATAGGCGATATGAATATTACAAATGTTAAATTTCATCGAGTTTTAAAAAACAAGAGAAAGAATTAAAATGTAAACAGTTAATACAAATGATACAAACGTACAGTAGCAGGTAATAAAATCCGGGTATGTGTCGTTGTTACACAACGCTAATTAGCCCTAACCAACATTTCTAACCCTAACCCTTCGTTAATAAAAACTTGGTAAATATTTTAAATGCCTACAAGGCTGAACCTTTAACAACCATTTTGATAGAGACATTTATCATTGTGACGCAGCTTCATACACGATCTGAATTTATAAACTGCTACTAAATTTTTCGATTAGGTCATAGAAAAAAAATTGAGAGAAAACGTCTCACGTAATCCAGAAAAAAAAAATCTTATTCTAGCTTTGGTTAGAAATCTTTTCAATTCTCAGAGGTAAGCAAGTTATGTAAATTCTTAAAAATTATTAAAAAATGTTGTATAGTATATTGTCTAAAATGATTTACTGACTCTTTTATTGGACATAAACCTAACAAACACGGAACATGCTCTCTGGGACAGTATATATGTTTTTGATCTGCGAACTCTATTTTCTAGGGTTCTTTTTACGAATACATTAAATTTTTTTCGTTCACAGAGCAATAAAAATTCCAGATTATGGAAAATCTTTTCGAGGTCTTATCTTTGCAAGTACATCTTTTTTTTCTGAATTCATTTTACACGATTAATTGATATATTTTGTGGGCGCCTTATACAGTGAAGCGCGATCAGCAGAGGCAAAATCGAAGAAGCCGAGCTGGTTGGTTTTTATTGACTTCCATATACAGAATTCCTCGCTACATTCGTACGATTTCGTGCCCTCTACATTAACAAGGTAGAAAGGCAGTCTTTTCTCAAGGCGGGACAGATCGATCCTTAGTTTATTTCATAATAAATATGACCACGTGACCAAGTATTAATAAGATGTTCATTTGAAATTGTATCAGAGAGGGCGTCAAGACTGCCGCTTCCGGAAACAGCTTTGAACGGGATACTTGGAAAGGAAATTATGGAATAGCTCTCAAAGTAAGTGGATTTTATTTAATGTGAGCTATAGAAGTGTCCTTTGTTATTTTTTTCGGAATGCGAAATTGTAAAAAAAATAAATATATATTATCAATTGAAGGTTACGCAGCAAAGGATTTCTTCCCAAATTATATAGTAAAATAAAAATACTTCATATTAAATCTTTCCAGGAAATCATACTATTTTGATCATGTCTAAAATCTAAGTCATAAAAATAAAACAATAACAAACAAGAAAATCAGAAAATTATACATAAAATAACTAAGATGTATCTTTTCAGATAAAATCCTTGGAATTTTAATACCAAAAAAAGAGAAAAAATGTAGAGAGAGTTTTTCCAAATATATTCAGTTAAATAAATTAACTAATGTCATGCGTTATTACGTGTCTCGAAAATTAGAAATATTACAATTTTTTATTACAAATGTTAAATATTTTGAAGAGTGTTTCAAACAGTAAACAATATAGGAAAATGTTTATGGTTTACAAACCCCTATTAACAGATTTATATTTTTATTTATAATTTAGTCTGTCCCTTTTTCTTCACTATAAGACTCCAAATTTTACATTTCACGTTGTCAAAAAATTATCTTCTTGTACGCTTGATTAAGAGAGTAAATCTGTCCGTTTTTGTGCGGCATAGACACGTTTCCGCTGTCTGAAATTCCAGTTAAAAGAAAACGACAAATTTTCAAATCTTATATAAATTTACGATCTGTTCAAGAATATCGCTTTATAATTATATGGGTTATTTTAAGAATTTCTAATACAGTCTTTTCAGGATTATAGTAACTAATTTAAAATATTGCTTCATTAAATCTTTAGGTAGTTAGACCTTGGATGTAATGATTCGGTAATATCATTGCCAAATAAAAATTCACATCTTTGGTCCCAGTGGTATATTTATAGATTTAACAAATGACCGTGTTTTAGAGTGAAGATGATTACGGGCTGTATACATGTCCAAAGGGACCGATAAATGACCATCTGAAGTCAATTATTCCTGATATACACGGAATGCAATCTTCGTGTTTAACCATGTAGCTTTTAAAGTATAATACCAAGTATGGCTTCTTGAGAAGAAATAAGTCCGAAAGTTTAAGGGGTTTTTTAGGGGTTTTTTTTGTCTTTTATTTACAATATGAGTCACGAATTTGAGTAATGAGCAAAATATAAATGTTTGACAACAGTAAAAACTTAAAAAGTCTCCGTTTTGTTTTAACTCTCAAAAATAATGTCATTGCATTGAAAAATGTTTGTTTTTATCATTATGGAAAATGAAATAAATAAAAGCGATGTAAGAGGAAGGAAAATAGAGCCAGCCTCTGCCCTCTCAGAGTTCGTTCTCCATTGCGGTAAGACATCTAACGAATCGTAGAACTACAAAGCCACGACAACAGGAACACTATTTAAATATGCATACTACTGTAACAGAAACCACAAACACACAGTCACCATATTCGTTCTGTATTTACAAGAATTCTCTACCGCATTATCAATGTGGTAGAAAAATAAAATAAGTAAAATGAAAGGCAAACATCCTTTTTATTAATCTCTGGATAAGCATTATGGTTTGAAGGCATTTTTCAAGTGTACTATATTTTTTTTTTCAAATCAACGGCTGGCAGATCCAGTCACTTCAAGATTTAATTAAGTAGATTGACATTTTTCCCTATCAAGATATGGTTCCCTTAGATATGTCGCCTGAATATATTGCTTTGAAATGTGAAGCAGGCCGGAAGCCTGGAATAAATCCTCGACAACTTCGAACATTTTATAACGCTTTAAAACTATGCGTTTCGAGACAAACTTTAAGTCTAAAATTCTTGAAAAGAGAACAACCCAAATATGATACTTAATACATTAAATACAATACTTATCTTGTCAGTATTTTGGTGAGTTAATTTGATAATTGACTTTATATTTGACTTAAATAACGTTCAGAGTAAAATGGATTTGACTGAAAAAAAGACGATTTAAAATCAATCAACTATCGCGCTCAGTTATTTTCAGATTGTTTCAGGTTTTGTTTAATAAAAGTCCCTCGTAAATTTTCTTTCTATTGGCTACCAGCTGTGATATAAAATGTCAAACAATTATTTAAACGCAGAATATTTCCACATTTTGCAATTAATGAGATTTTTGTTAAAAATAGATAAAAGGGATACATTTTAGTAAACTTTTTAACCAGTAAAGAAATAACAAAAGAGGGTGATATGTCCACAAAATTGTTGTATTGTTTTATTTTCATTTCACTGCAAGTTGACTATGACATAAAAGTAAATCAAAGGAGTTTGATTCACAATCTTTACCGTGTTATATATTTACAATCAGGACAGGCAGACATACAGACAGACAAATTCTATTTCAATCATTTGGGCTGAAAAGCCCATGATATATAATATATACGTAAATATTTAGAATACAATATATATAATATATACGTAAATATTTAGAATACAATATACATAAATACGAACAGTGGTTTTCGAAGTACATGTTACCATTTTATTAAGAAAACAAAACAAATATAATATAATATAAATAATGGTGCAACTTTACATTATCTATGATGATGATGACAATGACGACGACGACGATTATCATCAACAACAACAACATCATCATCATCGTAATCATCGTAAGCAGTTGTAGCAGCAGTTATTAAACTAGCGTATATAAAATCTATTTGATGTAATACCCTTGTTAAAAAAATATTAAAAATTCTGGCTCTATCGTTTCCTTTTGTTTCCTGTTGCCAATTAACAAAAAACAATAAACTCGTCTGCCTCAAAGAAGTGCATTTATTACATAAAACAATAAAACTGCAGTAAAATGACAAGTTCTATGGAATCTATTCCTGCCTCAATTAAAATGGCTGATTTTCAATTTTCGCAATGAAAAATACGCTTATAGTGTTATGGAAACGTATTTACAGACTTTCGAAATAAAATATACAGTGCCAGTTATTTTATTTGTTTTATAAAAACTGTTTTAATAGAGATCACATTTAACATAGATGTATTGATAAGTTAATTAGTATAGCAGTGCCAAATTATCTTATTACACCTAGGTACATCACTATGCAATGAATAATCAAACTATTTCTAGTTTAAATTAGGATTTGGCCAAAATGTGTATCCGAGCAGAAAACATATAAAAAAGAAGAAAAAATGCTTTGAAACATGTCAGCTCGTTAAAATTTAAGTGATGGGACGATCAATGGTTTCTGGTGGCAAGAACTTTCACCGAATTAACCGCTCATTCAGACATTTGAGTGTGAACTTTTGTTTGGACATATTTCAAATTTATATCTTTATTCTAACGACTCCAAATATTGTATTACTGTACAATCATTTTGCAGTTCTTGAACAATTTGAACAATCTATATTTTCTATAGAAGGCTATAATTTCTTTGATATCAAAAACTAATTGTTAATATTATTGAGGAAACACTTATAATGAATTGTTTAAATAGATAAATCGATAGATTATTCAAATAGAAACTCCAGCTAGCTAAAGAAATAAGGATATTTTAAAAATTTGTTAAAAGCTTTGAATAAATATTTAATGAATATTTTATGAGCTTTAATTACGTGTTTAATTTTCACAACCCACGACTTTAAGAGTTAACAAAGTTTTTTCTATTAGCGTCCCATTTATATAATAAGCCACGTCATTGTTAGTGCATACATACACAATAGTGTACCACTCAACCCTGATCAAGTATATCCCTTCTATTCAAATGGTCCATTAGTATGTATGAAACAAAGTCTGGGTAATGAAGTGATCATGTTATCATGTTATCCTTGACACTGGACATGAAAAATGTGCGGTACCAGAGAGCTATTCTAAATGAGAATACAGAACAATGGCCATTAATGCCGTAAAGAGCGTCTTATCGTAAGCGAAAATCCTGCGAACGCTTGTTTGGCAAGCTATCTGTTCTAAAATAGAAGTAAGTGAAAGAACACCAAGAAGACAAGAACGACATTAATTACATGTCTTCCTTTGATATTTTATTCATTTGCTGCTTGTTTTAATCTCATTCTGTCATTAACCTTTGAAAATCATGACAACCTCGGGTATGTTTCCCATATATTGTTAAAATAATTATTAAACAGTGGCGAAAAACATTTATATTTATACAAGCAATTAATAAAAAAAATATTTGCAGTATAGACAAGTAATATCGCGAACCATTAGCTTATATTAAACATGTAAAATAGGTATTGAACAACGAGTAGGGAACTTTCGTAAGAATTACAAAATCATTTACTATAATTTTTCTGTATACGTTCAAAGACAACATTGAAACGTGATATAAATCCACAATCAAACCGAATCTCAGCGCTCGTTTTTGACATGTCATACATAGGAATTTAATTAGCATCAGTAACTCAATCTTTATTGTTTTAAACGATTTTTGTTTCAAATTATACTAGCAAAACAGGGACACAGATGGCGTATTAGTTGCGTATTTAATTGATTTTAATGTTTGAATGAGGAAATTAGAAATTGTTATTAAACATGGCAACAAGGCATGCAGTTCCTTCACAATATATGCCATTCGTGCACAAATATTCACGTACATGATGCATGTAGCCGGGTCACACTCGAATCGAAAAAGAGGCTGCACTGTCCCGATGGACTTACAATTGGCTTTATTCTATGGCTATTTATGTTACACAGAATATTATTGTGAACATTCACGTCTTCAGGGAATGCCATTAAGTAGATCGCTAACGAAATTGTTAAAGACAGTGTGATTAATTATATTGTGTTGTTTGATCGTGCTTGGGCAATGTTTAGTATACGACTGCAGGCGAATCAGTTTTATAGAATATCTTTCAGTTCCACTAGCAGGCATGCCTGTACATAACGATTTACTTTTTCATAATGCAGCATTTACTATCAAAAGAAAAATATGTACAATTAAATGTGGTGGATATTATAAGAGGGTTTAGTTTATGTTAATTCAAATGATCGGCATCAGGTTTTGGCTTTGTACTTTCAGCTATTCTTTTTAAAGTTATTCTATGAAAAAATGGAACAAAATACATAAATAAAAAGTATGTCTTACAGAGCAGTTTAACAGCTTCAAAATCAAAGTTTAGCGTTCATGAACTGACTCAAAAAAGCAGAGAATCTTCAAGAAGAACAAGTTTTTACCAAAAAAAGTTAAATCCGATTGCTTAAAGGTTTCTATATCTGTTGAGATTTTAGTTAATCTCGCAGTTTTCAGCTTAGATTTAAACCAATATAACAGCAAATTCCAGAGCAATAGTGAAGTTAATAAAATGCAAAAATGGAAATTTTATTCAGTATAAATTGACATGAGCTCTTGGCTTTTCTCCCTAATTTAACATTAACAATCGACCTATAACATTTGTGCTTTACTTTTCCATGAACATTGGCGAGGTATTGAGTGCCTTTCTTTTCATAGAATTTTCTGTAAAAGCCGTCTCACATACAATAATATGTCCCATGTTACTCGGTCTAAATTTTTCTATTGTCTACATTTTCTTTTGCCTGGTGCATTCAACGCCAAACAGTACACTCAGTGAAGAATTGAACAATGCGTACTGTCTTGTTTTCGGATCCAGCTGGTGTGAAGGTGAAACATCCAGGAAGCTGGGTTACAGTTCTTGTTTGTCATGGTTTAGCAATGTGCAGAGCGAAGATTTCTGCTGGCTGGGATCAAGATTAAGATTAGATTTAGAAACTGCATGTATGTTTTGCCCGCTCTGTATCTCTTGAACCGACTGAAAGAAACTAAAACCCTTTAAAAGAAATGTTATCCATAATCAGATGATGCGCAAAAGCCAGCTTTCGGCTGACTCGGATCAAGATCACGGTGTCATTTAGACTTTAATACTTTCTAAGTAATTCAAAAATATTTCATAATGGATTTCCCTAGACTTCTTTTCAAATTTCTAACATTAAACATAATTTAATATATAAAAAATGTTAATGTTAATGTTAAATTCTCAATTTATTGAATTGTACAAAACAGAATGGAAATATATAGGTGTATATTTTTAATTTTTGTATTTTATTTTTTCCCTTCATGGTGGATAGATCTTTAACTTCCAAACAACCTGTCTCTATGTGTTTCGATGTACCGGATAAACATTAAAGTAATAGGATACAGTAAATAGGAAAGCTAGCGTTATAAGAAATTGGCAGTTTTCAGAGAAACTTTTTGCTTCATTACACTTGTCGGTTAACTTGCTCGAGTATTCAACTAGACCTGTTTTTTTTTCTTCTTGTGCTGGCTCTTTCGAAGTCTAGAAACATGGGATGAAGATACAGACTCAAGCTTAACGTTGTATCAACTTCGATGCGAAACATTGAATAAATAAACAATTTCAAACGAGACGAGACTAGCTTGTAAAACATAGTCATTTAGACAATCCCCATAACCCTTCTCTAATCTAGTCCTCAATATTATTAGGATTTTCACTGACTATAACCCACAGATAATTTCCTCTAAGATGGTTTAGGAACATTTTCCATGAAATCAGAAATAACCAATTATTGCATATGCAGTTATTACACGCGTGTTTTAGACTTTTTTTTACCAATTTCAAGATGAAATCTTAACTTGCACACGCAATGCAGCGGAATTTTCGGAAATGATCAGGCTGATGTGAAAACCCATTATGTTCAATATCCCATCCCGCCGTCCATTCTCGCTTAAAATTTATGATTCTTTATAAAAGAAGAAATTAAGACTAAATTGAGATAGCGCAATTTCATTTTAGATTCCTTTTAAACGTTTTAAGAAGATAACTTGCTACATTCGGATATTAACTCAGTTTTGCAACCAACCCTAAATAAAGACCTTGTTCAAAGCGCCATATCGATTTCCTTAATAAAATTATAAATCTTCCGAATAGTGAAGGTATTTATCCCATCTTGAATGTTCGTTTCCCAGGAATTATCTCGGAACTACCAATTAAAGTGAGACGATAACGACATAAAAGCCTATACTTTAGTCCCAACCGCTAGATATTTATCTGCGGTGTTTGGTGCAATCAAGGAATTAATTCTAGAATTCTGACATTAGAATAAATCATCCCAAGACAGTGTGCAGTTTAGCTGGGTGATTTACGATGTGCGAGTTGAAATATTATATAACTTAGCCCCGAAAAACTGTCGCTGAGTCAGTAGGTGTCAAACAAAAATACCATTATTTGTGTTGTGAAACGATGGGCGAAATTCAAAACCACAAGAAAGTAAACAATAAATCTTCTAGTATATATCTTTTGTATCTTGCAGTTTATTTGTAGACACAACAATGAAACAATAAGGAACTCTTTCTTTTGTTGTGTCATACGTCATTATTATGTCATAGGAAAGGGTTATTTATGTGTATTTGCATAAAACTGTCACAGCAGAAGGTTGAATTATTTAGATCCTTTCACATGAATATTGCTCTTTTTGTGTAAGACGTTAGTGCTAGGCAGTATCTCTATACAAATCGCAGATTTCTGCTGATATTTAGTAAATGTCCTTGATACGTTTTCATGTTACCTTTCTTTTTGTAAGGGGCACTAGTAAACTAGTTATGTAGATCTTTCCAGACCAGTTTTGTGGAGTAAACATGACTAGAAAATGCAAGGCGAGTTCATATAACACTATCATCCTATTTTTATAATGCCTATTTTTATAACCGCTGCAGACTTTCAGCGCTTTGATCTTAAACTATTCGAAATAATAAATCTTGTAAAATTCTCATAATTGCGATTAACTCATACGATTTTTATTAGTTTATTACGCAATGGTTTTTAAAAATCAAATATTTTTATGACGTGTTTGGATTTAAGACCAAAGTTTGTTGATTTTTCAAGTGGGCGTCAGGTATCAAAGAATCAACACCTGTGGTGTTCTCAGAAAACTGGCAAGCTTTAATTAAACAAATGTATTTGCTCCTTGCAAATAACGACGTGATCAGGGCTTAATGAATGCCCTAATTTGTAAATATAGCCATGCAAAAAATGTTCAACATAATAATAAATCGAAAGATATTGATAAAAGAATAATGAATTGAACCACTGAGCATGAGTGAAAACACTTCATAGACAAGAACTATCCTTTATCGCTATTGTAGATAAGCTTTCTGATGACTTTGTCCCCTCCTACGCATATTAAACGTTCAGCTATAATTTATTATTGACTGTAAACTATCAAAATGCTGCAAATATTCTGTTTACATTACGCGAGTTTAATTACAAGCTAACTTACGAAACGACGGTTACCTGTGGTCAAAACTCAATTCCAAAAACTTTCAACGTCGTCCGCGTGGATTGTTCATGTACTACAGTAAATGTAGAAATACTGTAAATGTAAATACAGAAAACATATTCAAAATGCTCAGTGTGCATGCACTAAATAAATTAGAAATAAATAAATTACAATGGTAATGTTTTCCACATTGCTAGCTATATTGTTTTGTGAACAGACTTTGTAATATCATTTTCCTGCCATATTCCTGCTGCTTGCGGAAGGATGTGTTTCATAAAGCTAACTGTGATCATAATTGCGTCGGTGTTTTCATAAGGTTGTTCTATCATGTTTCCACGCTAAATTGATTTCTGTCCATTACCGTTTTTATATCAAAGCCTTCTGCCTTTCCACGAAGCTAATATTCCGGTTATTGCTTTAAACAAGGTTTTACTGAATATGAAACGATGGGACATTATTGATGATGTTTCTACTAGCAGAAGTACCATTGAACATTGCCCCAAGTAAACATTTGAAGACCGTTCCAATAAACCGTTTCCTCTTTCAGAAGAACTTTGTCAATATTTACTTTGATAGTTTCTTTACCAAATATAATCATGTTAATTGATAGCAACAACGAAGAAAGTTCAATAGAGTTATTAGATTTAACATACCACATTAAGACATATTTATTTTGTTTCTGTTTACAACGAACAATTAGAAACTTTTGGTTGATCTGAATTAACAAATAAAAGCTCAAATTAAACATTAATATTAAATAGGTTTGAACTTTCTTGGTTTAGTTATCAAACAACTACTTTTATTAATTTGAACTTTCTTCGTTGTTTAAGGTTGAGGACGAATAAGACGAATAGCAAGACGATGGTGGTACAAAATATGACCGGAAGTGCTTAGGTGACACTGAAGCTTCTTGACTGATTCTCAGGGAGAACACTTGCAGAAATCTGATGTGATGTTGACCCAAATATCAAGTTTGAGTTCAAAGATTCGCCAAGAAATGTAGATAAATCCAGCACAGGGACACGTCTGACGTTATAATTTTTAATAAAGTTACACCTATTTACTGCCTAATTTTGCTCGATGAAAGGCACCCTCTGAATAACCATGCATTATAAAATAGTAGAAATTCGAGACAAGGTGTCTGACTGGGTCACAAAACTAAACGATAAAATCAATGACCCAATTCACCAGAGAAGACTCGTTCTGGTTATAGTTTGTATCGCACTGTTACTTGATAACATGCTGTACATGGTGATAGTCCCGATTATACCAGAATATCTGACAACTTTGAATCAGAAGGACGAGGTTGCCAAACAGCAGCAGATAAACTGGACTGCTTACAACCTGACCTACTTCAATACAACATTGTACCCGTTGAATTATACCGGGGGATCTACGCCAACTCCACCGCAGCATCGACATTGGAACAAGACATGGAAGAAAATTTTCCTGATAGATGTGCCTGCTCCGCCAGTAAATTACGGGAATGAAGGTCAGTTATCTATTGGCGTCCTGTTTGCGTCAAAAGCGATCCTGCAGTTGCTTGTAAATCCTTTTACAGGTGCGTTCATTGACAGGGTCGGGTATGATTTACCAATGATGATCGGTTTGTCAATCATGTTCATGTCAACGACAGTATTTGCTTTCGGAAAAAGTTATGGTATCCTGTTTTTTGCAAGAAGCTTACAAGGACTGGGTTCAGCATTCGCAGATACTGCAGGGCTGGCTATGATTGCCGACAGATTTCAAGAGGAAGGTGAAAGAAACAAAGCTCTTGGAATAGCCTTAGCATTCATATCGTTTGGTTGTCTTTTTGCTCCGCCTTTTGGTGGTATATTATATGAGTTCTGTGGAAAGGTCGTACCGTTTTTGTTGCTAGCCCTTTTATGCGTTATCGATGGCTTGTTGGTGCTATTTGCAATGAAACCTGTTCGCAAACAAAGATCTTTGATTCCCCCCGAGGATCGACCGAAGGGAACACCAATATGGCGTCTTCTGATGGACCCATATATATTGGTCACCGCAGGAGCTTTAGCAATGTCAAATGTTTCACTTGCGTTCCTTGAACCAACAATTGCAATGTGGATGGACAGAACGATGGGTGCTGATGAGTGGGAAGTTGGTTTTGTTTGGCTCCCTGCTTTCATTCCGCATATTTTTGGCGTTTATTTAACTGTTAAACTTGCAAAGTCGTTTCCAAAACACCAGTGGTTAGTTGCAGCTCTTGGTTTAGCATTAGAAGGAACATCATGTTTGGTTATCCCTTTTGCGAAAGCGTTTTTTGTAGTTTTGTTTCCATTGGCTACTCTGTGTTTCGGAATAGCTTGTGTTGACACAGCACTGCTGCCAATACTTGGATATTTGGTGGACGTGCGATACGTTTCCGTGTATGGAAGTGTTTATGCGATAGCTGATATATCATATTCGTTTGCGTATGCGTTCGGACCAATTGTAGCTGGCCAGCTTGTCGATAGTATAGGGTTTACCTGGATGAATGTTTTAATATTCGTAACGAATGCTGGATATGCACCATTACTTATTATAATGCGAACAATTTATCGATACAAACCCTTTGAAGACGAGAACGAGTGTGATGTGTTAGTCTCAGATCCACCGACCAAGCAATATATGACCATAGTACAGAATGGCGGACCGTTTGGTGACGGTACAAAATCTATTGACGTCATAGGACGGAATCACTTAGAGTTAGCTCCTCGGACGACAAAGAATTATGAAATTGACAGCTACCCACCTGCGAACAACTATTATGATTCTGATACAGATTATACCAAAATTGATGGCTATGGATATTAATGAAAATTGAAAATTGACCGTTAGAAAAGGTTTAGAAATTTACAGATAATATTGAATGATGTGTAAAGGAAACAGTTTTTAAATCATTTTGATAAACACATGTGTTTTTATTCGTATTGTAACAGTGTTTTTTTTCCTTTTGGCGCAACAATTCTACCGTGACTTATCCAAAATACATTAAAACTTTGAAACATCGAGTCTTATTGGATGCACAGTGCTTTGTTTGCAGAAAGTAGTCTAAAATAAACTGACCAAATTTATTTTAACTAATAGATATTTTGTGTCATTACATTCGTAGTTATTCGTGTTAAGAATATAGCATTTACTTGATTTATATATTTTGTAATATTACCGTTATTATATGCTTAGAATGACTAAACCATTCAACCATTGAGTACTTATTGCCTTCCTACGAACAAGCTCTGTGTTAGGGTTTTTGCAAGATTGTATCATTCATTTGTATTTCTTAGATCAAGACCTTCATTACAAATTGTTCGTGCTATATCGGTGTTCATTTTAAAATTCTTCAATTCTGCCAGCACAGAGCGTCCTTTCAAACTTAAGTGCGCATGCGCCGACAAGCCGATATTCTCTGTGCAAATGAAGGGGTAGTGTAACTGCTACCTTTATGTTGATCATTGCATTGATTGTCATAAGTGACACATTTCATACCCTGACATTTTCTTCTTTGAAAATTTAAACTAGGCAAGAAAAATTACTATGCTTCACAGCGTGATGTGATTCGAAACGATTTTACTCCATACTGTGGCGATATCGATAGACAAACAGTATGCATACCGTATTTTGACCAGCACTTGAAGCAAAACCGAAGTTTCACTGCCTTCCTGTAATGACAATCAGCGTAAGAATTAGTCCCATCAGTAATTTTACTAAAACGGTCACCTAACTGCTGTGGATTTAAAATCAAATACAGTCATTATGTTTGGAAAGAAACTGCATACTGAATGAGATATCTTGTATTTAAAATTTATTTACCTTTGATTTAGTTTATACTGTCTTAAACTTATTTATGCCTTCTGAAATATGGAGCTAATATAAAACTATGTCAGCTGTTTCTACATGCTAGACTTGTGCTAAGTCCAAGCAGGGTCTTTCAAATAGAATGGTCTAGAAACGCGCTATATGAATTCTTATCGCTGCGATTTATCGTGTCACGTTATCGATTTTTTACCTATGAATGATTATCATATTTGTGTAGATAACATGGTGCTACACATACTGGACGATGCTGTATAAGATTTGT
This sequence comes from Cyclina sinensis, assembly GCA_012932295.1. Taxonomy (NCBI): domain Eukaryota; kingdom Metazoa; phylum Mollusca; class Bivalvia; order Venerida; family Veneridae; genus Cyclina; species Cyclina sinensis. The sequence continues at coordinate 5,152,007 of JAAONU010000001.1, forward strand.
ACGATGCATTTGAAACTTTTCTAAACTACCAACAACAGCAAAAAATGAAACTGTAATAAAATGTAGGCTTTTAAAAGTAAAATAAAAAGTTAGACATTTGCTAAAAGTATGTTTATGCGGCTGAAATTAACCGCGAAATGAAAACGCTTTGCTAAAAATATGTATGAAAAAATAACGCCATTTAAAAAAAATGCTCAAATTCAGCTGTCAAATATTTCTTAGCTTTAGAATAAATATGAAAAAAATTATTACATAGTATCGTGTAAAAAATATTTTTTTCACCCGAGATTTATCTCGAATGAATAAAATAATACTTAATTGCTTTAAAAAAAGCTTACAAAACGAGACCCGTAGTATTTACAGTATTCAGTGTTTCTTTTCAAACATTATTCGATCGATGATAAGATTAACTTTTAAATGATTTTAGTATTTTTACGAAGTCGCTTTGTATCGGAGTCACGTGATCAACTGAGACAACCTAATTCCCGAAATTCGTCAGTTTCTAGACAATTCTGTTGGAAAAACCCTGGTCCAAGAATACTTAAAAAAAAGCGGAGTGTGCTTGACATTGGTGCATTTCAGTGTCTTGTCTTTAGCACAGCAGTAGGTATTATGATAAGTCATAAGCATGTATTGATAATTTGACTGATATAATTGTCTAGAAAAAGGTGGTACGTTCTGTTCATTTATATATGGATGCTCACAGGACGATGAGAATAAAAGATAATAAAATAAAAAGAAATTGATATTAACTTAATAATAACGATAATAAAATGCTGTTAGTTTTTTTTATTTAAAGGCGAAATGTGTATAGAATAAAAAAGGATTCAATAATTTTTATGCTGATTTCTATGTTATGTGATGTCAAATTATCATGCCTTAGGGAAACTTCTTTGGATTCACTAAATTAAACTTGATTTTGTCAGAAAATAATAAACAAATAGTTGGATCATAATCCAGATATGTATGCCAGCGAAACAAGTCAGATTTAACGAAAATGTTTATCTAAGACCGTTATGAGCAAAATTGGTTTTCCCCGTTTTCTATTTTTATAACAGCCAATCAGAGAGCGTGTTTCATAAAGCTTTCGGTAATGGTCGTAAATTGGCCGGTAGAAAACTGTTTGTCACACTTATTATTGCAGAATGTTGCCGATTCAAACATTAAAATATACTGTTCGGAACACTTTGACAATAAAACATTATGCACTTTTGCGATTTTGTCAGTTGCTTCGGAAAGTTGTTGATAAAAGTATGTTTAAGAGCATTGTCGTCAGTTCCTGATAGCATGGCGGTTTTCAGGATTTGATTTAATCAGGTTGCGAGCATATATACCCCGTTTACAGCCCTGCCATCCGACTTTGACCACTTGATATTATACTATTTTGATATCAAGGTATTCTCTACACAAGTATAATGCTGATTTTTGAATTAGTGAATTAGACTAAATCTTGTTTATATAGTCAAAGGATCCTAAAAATGTCGCCTATTTTTGACAATTTCTAACGTCAGTAACATTACACGTGTAAAATCCAGTTATTTAGCATGTAAACTAAAAGAAAAAAATCTTTAAGTTTCAGCCTTTTTAATGTTAAGTCCACTGATTTGCTTCAAATTATGAGAAAAAATAACAACAATGGAAGAACAATGGAATTCCATCTAAACTCACAAGATTTTTTTCTCTCTATCAAGTATATTAGACGACCTATATAGGCAAGGACAGCAAATACCTCTAGTGGGATTTGAACCGAAATATTTCGGGTCATAAATATTTTCCTTAATTTTATTACCGACTAACACAACTAAGTAATTCTATATCTACTTTAATTTACTCTAAATGGGTAAGATTTAAGTCTCCAGTCACCAAAGAAAAATACAGTAATGTAATGTGATAAGGGACTGTTTTTATTAGTAGTTTAACTGAGTCATGTATAGGTTAACTGGGTCATGTATAGACTTGGATAGATAACGCAAAGCCAGTCGAAACGGATGGTAGGAAAGAATCAAAGTTTGTTTGATAATGAAAGTTTGACTGACAGTTTCATTGATATTGATTCAGAACAGTTATAAGTAAATTTCTGCATAATTGTATACTGCAGTAACTGCATTTAGGGAATAAAATATGCACGTATTTAAAGTAATAGTTTAAATGTGTATGACTGTGATGCCTCAATGGCATAAACGTAAACATAGACACTTTCTTCAAAGCACATTTGTCATATAACTGCACAATGTTTTGTATTACTGTATAACTATGCTTGCAAAGATAATGTCTTTTCTTTTAATAATGACTGCTCGATCTTTTGACTGAATTTCTATGCATTTTATTTCTCAATTGATTTGCTTGCATAAAAAGAAATGTACGTCCTTTTGCAATATCACATCATAATATTTATTAGAAATTACTAGAATTAATCATGAAAATTAGACTATAGCAAATAAAGGTTTTTACTAGAAATCAGACAAAAATTGTGAGTGATATTGAAAATTCCCTGAATTTAACATATACGGAATGTTTTCTGACTTAATATGTTTTAAACTTCTTTTTGAATCTAAACCTCCCAAATAAATCACACCTTGAATCAGAATATGCCAAACGTGTCAAGGTTTGTCAAATATTTTAGTATTTAAACCGAAGTCGTTTCTTTCTAATGAGGGGTTAATGTACCTCATTGCAAACACAAGTTTACAGTATTTCTACCATTAAAATTTAAATCTTCATTTTTCTGGAAAATATTTACAGACGTTTCTTCCACTAAAACCAAAACACCATGTCGTTTTAAGCTACCTATTTTTATTTGTTCATATTAAGTCAAGTGGTTTCTTTTTGGTTTCGCACTATCTAACGCGAAATCTTACTTGCACGATAACCGATTGTGAGAACTGCCCCCTCAGTAGCAATGTTCTATCTGTTTGACTTGATTTGTTGCCCATATGTCCTACGTCCCCTGAAGAGTCGAGTTATTTTAGATTGTGCGGGGTAGAACAAGATACAGAAAGTGACATTCTAGTGACATTCCTAGCTCAGTGTAGATCATCAATATAAAGATTTGTATATTTTAACTTTTAACTGACATTTTTATATAAGAGTAGAAATGACAAATATATACATAAGTCATCTTACGGTAACGAATTAACATACTAAATGATGTAAATGCTGGTCGAATCATATTTTGTAAGCCGTAAAAATATCGTGTTAACTGTTTTATTTTTCATTCTGGCAACTAAGTAAGAATATGCGACCAATAAAATATAGAACACCAACCATTTTAATATCTCAAAATTACTTTTTTGCTATTCATCTGAAACTTTGTAGTGTAATATTATGAGAATACGTATCTTGTTAAAATACCAAGAAGTAACACTTGCATCTTTTTCTCTCAATTGCTGACATAAACATTAAAAGAATTCTCACAATCTCAAATATCTTATCTTTGACTTCAGTGTTTATAAACGATATATACATTGTATATGCAAATTTATTCCATATTCTCATTCAACGAACACCTTTTCGTGCATTGTAATATGTTTCTTGAATATAATGAATAATAGATTTATATAGAACAAAATGTGCGTGATTATTTCTTTTGTAATCAAAAAACTATTCAATGTTGATGAAAATTATTAGAGAAATAAAGATCTGTTTTCGTGTTATATTTTGCATTGAAATATTATCGACAGTCGAGTTAAGCTTTGATAAAAGACTGACAGAAACAATGTACATGAATTGTGTATATGAGAAGTATCTATTAAAAATCTATTTGTAGAAACGAAACGTACATGAAGACATTAATACGTTGAGCCGGCTCAAGTTACATTTGGTTTAAACATTTATTTTAAAAAAATGCTATATTTAAATTCTATGTACTTGAACCTGTATTATGAGTAACACATGAATATAACATCCATATTCATGAGTGTGTACACATGATTCTAATTTGACTTGCATTTAAAATAGGTTAAACTAAAGAGGTTAAAACGCAGAACTGATTACAGCACTTTATTAATTAGCATATTGTAAAATATTTACAGCACAATGTGGTAAAAAAGAACACAGACAAATACGAACATACACCTGAAACATTAAAGTGTACATAATAATTGAGAAAATATTGCTGTTCATCTTTGTATTCGTCTCAAAACAGAGTAAGAAGTCCGCAATGAAATATGAGAATAGATAGTTTATAAGTCAGCCATTAAGCAGCTTGTTAGTCACGTCGAATCTTGTCAGTCACTTTGCACAGTAAAAACTTGTAGGGTCCCGGTTATTGAGGTACAAAAGCGACCATGTCTCTATATCTATTACGGTTGTGAAAAATATAAAGAGTTATATTTAGGACACAAAAAGAAGCCTTAAACGTTGTTCTTTTATGGGAGTATTTTGATCTTCTTGTCATATCTTACAAGCTTTTGATAAAAAATGAAGAGAAAACTATTCGTAAGAGTTTTTAGGATAAATTTCAAAAGCAAAGTCGTACAGTTGATTGTAAGTAAGATAAAGAAAACCCAGTTGAACAGTACTTGATGTAGTAATCGATTATGTATACATGTAAATATTTTAAATTTTTACTGATCTGAAATTTTGGGAGTGTGCGATATAAACATTATTCGGCATGGCGAAACAGCTGATGTTCCTGCACACATCAGCGTGTCTGTAGAGATTCATTGTCTCCTTAGTAGAGTGCTTTGATAAAAAATCACTTGAAATAAATAGTGTTTATTCCCAAATATAACAACCCTTGTAAGTACAGCCCACTCAGAACGTTGGCACGTTTTGTGAGCGATAATAAAATCAATACAGTGATAAACACTTAGTACGAAATGATTTTAATGATGAAAATTTAATGTTTCATGGACTAACAACGAAACCGTGTAAACATTGGTAATCTTTCTCTCAATCTTTTACATATCACACATACTTCAAAAATGACTGCTGCGTTATTGTAGGAAGGGCATTTGGATCGTTTGTGCACCATAATAAAAAATAAAATGTTTCAACTGACACATCATCATTGCTCATCAATTTTTGACGTAAAATCGCTGTTAAATGACATCCTGACTTTTTCAATGATTTTATAGTAGTTATGATGATATAACACAATTTAACATGTTGTTGTTCATCACTGCTATTTATTTGGATACCATGCCTAACACAATAACTGATATAAAAGCGAACAAAGCCAGTATGTTGGGGAGTTACATGATATTCAGTCTTAACAGTTAATTTCAATACTAATTATGAACTTTAAAGGGAATCATAAAATGCAAGAGTTTTATTATTGAGCAATTCTTATGTGTTACTATTGATTTTATTGAAACAACTAAATTTTCTGGCTTTAAAAGTGATGTTAAAGTTTTTTTGTTGAAAGAGACGTTCTTTGTATTTCTCAGTTTTTTTTTACCATTTTTACATCTTTTATATAAAGAGATTATATGTTTTGGCTGCTTTTAGAATAAAGTGGGGCGATTTGTGCAAATTTTCTTTGAAAAGTGTTATTTAGAACGAAAGACTTTATGTTAATTTATGGCATAAATTATGTGTTAGCGAATAAGCAGCTATAAGATATATCAGAATTTTTTTAAACTACAGTAGTGTTATATCAAGTATCCTATCTATATGGAAACAAAAACTTGAACTGATAAATGTAAATGAGACAAAAGAAAACACATTGATTAATAAAATATTGAAATAGAAAAGTTATTAACCTCTTTGTAAGAAGTACCTAGAACATTATTATAGTGGTGAATAACAAAGCTCAAAAATCACCCAATGTAGGAGTTGCAACTTTAAAATTATATAAATACTTATTTGTAGGAAGGACACTCAATTAAATATTTGTACTGAAAACTTAATTTTGAGTCAATTGTACAAATGAAACGAATTTTAATCATATTCCAAGTAAGGTCTATAAACTGATTATTCCATTGATGCTGTGTTGTATGCGCTGCGAAACAATGATTCACCTATTCTGGGAATGTAATTTCAGTCAACTTTCTCGGTAGATGTACATAACGTTCTTTCAAAGTAACAAGAACTGTGTTGACATGGCCATCCCCCGCCAAATGTTTGCTTAATTATCATTCTTTTGCACATCACTTCTTCCCAATGAGATCTATCAACCTATCAACCTATGAAGTTTAAGTTGATAACTCAAACATGTCTTGAGTTATTGTCTGAACAAAAATTAAGCATGAAAAGAAATAAAGGGTAATGACTAAAAAGTTTATGAAAGGGAGAGTTATCATTCTTGTGCTTGCATCCCTCCTAAATAAGATATATCCACCTATGAAGTTTCAAGATGATATCTCAAACACTTTTCTAGTTATGCTCTGGACAAAAATGAAGCATTAAAAATAACAAAGAACGATAACTAAAAAGATTTGAAGGGTAGAGTTATCAGTCTTGAGCAGTGCACTTTTCCTCAATATGATCTATCAACCTATGAAATTTCAAGTTGATATCACAAACACTTTTTGAGTTGTGCTCCGGACAAAAATTAAGCATGAGAAATAACAAAGGGCAATAACTAAAAAATTATGAAATGTAGTGTTATTATTCTTTAGCAGTGCACTCCTCCTCACTGGGATCTACCTACCTACCTGCCTATGAAGTTTCAAGTTGATAACTCAAATATTTTTTAGTTACGCTCCAAACAAAAATTATGCATGAAAAATAACAAAGCGCAGAAACTAAAAAATTATAAAGGATAAGTTTTCACTCTTGTGAGGTCAGTCTACTTATGAAGTTTCAAGTCGATATCCTAAATACTTTACAAGAAATGCTCCAGACAAAATGAGGGGACTGAAGGACGGACGGACGGACGGATGGATGGATAGACGGACGGAGACTGTTACCATATCCCCCGCCGCCTTTTCGGTGGGGGATATTTTTTTTTACATTTTTTTTAATAAGAAGAAAAAAATGAAGATCAAATAGTACTAAACAAAAGCAAAGTTCAGAAACATGAAACAAAATGGTCAGTTTTAGATATTTAAAATAATAATTATAATAGTAATAATAATAAACCCCAAAACAATAACAACAACAAAAACAGCTATTTAATGAATATATAATTATCTCCATGATGTTCAGATCCCATTTTTTTTCTGTTGTTACTTAAAAGCAACAACTGTCCCGCTTATCTCCCTCTATTATTGTTATTTTTGTAATTCACGGATACAGTGAAATCGTTGATTAAATGTTTGCCTATTTCACTTGTTCTTAAAAAATCACATATCAAATAATAATAAAAGAATAATAATAATAATAAAAATATAATATAAGGTATAACTTTAGAAAATGAATGTGCTGTACACATGTTTAAAAAAATCTTTGTATACGGGCACTTTAAACAAATAAAACACTTATTGCATTTGCAGAGAAGTTATGCCATGAAATGTCTTCGTATTTTGCTTGAATCTATATTTCAGCTTATTTTATGCATGTGCCTATTATGAGCCTGTTTTCAGAGTTTAAAAGAAATAAAAAAAAAAACATCTGCCTAATAATACACGAAACTATTGTCAAATTTCATATTTGAAAAAAAAAGAATATTGTGTTTTAGTCACCTTTGTCAGAAATTTTCCCAACTGCGTCGATTTATTACAAATTCCTTGGCGCGATTTCTGATCACATCCGGGGGAAATATTATTGCCTCTAACCAGCTTCATCAGAAGTGTTTTGCTTCATTTATGGTGTGATCAATTGATGCTATAATGGTGAAAGCTTTACACCAATCATACAAACATGATTACCAAAGGCTAGTATCTAGAATTTTAGATAGTGTTAGACAATTGACTCTGTAAAAACGACCCTCTCTCGTGGCTATCAGCTATACAATGCAGACATTGTCGAAAAGGGCAAATGATTTTTAAATTGTTCGATTTACCTCAAAGGCAAGGCAAATGGATGAATTATGACAGACGTCAAAGTAAGATGTCCGCAAGACTGCATTTGAACAAGTCTGATTAGATAAGTCAATTATTTGGTAATAAAATTGCCTGCCCATTGTCAAATATTAAAAATGGTTTACTTACATCAAGATATGATGAGGAGTGACATAATTTTTAAGTACACTGGCAATGGAGACTCAGTCAATTCATCTTGTTTTTTTAATAAGGTGACACTGTAATGTCACATTTTGCTCCAGCGTAAGATCAAGTTTTACTTGCAAAGATAAAAGATTAAAAAAATAACTGGAATAACATATATTAAAACTATTCTTCTAAAGAAAATCTAAATTTATAACATACATTAGACTTTCGTTATGTTTAAAATAAAGTAAGATCTGCCCAGGGTCTTATCACTCCCCACGTCACTATAACTTCATTTGCATTTAGTGGATGTGTCATCAAGTCAGTAAAACCGTTGGTTATTTCTAGCAGATTTGTAGATATGGTGTCTAGATGCTTGATTGACAGGAATGTTTATTAGAAAATAGTTGTATAACATTTTTATAACCTGATATTTAGTATGTTTTACCTGTGTAACTAGACCTTTAAGCTAATTCTTCACACTATTTTAATGGATGCAGTCTTCACTTTGAAACAACCAGATAAGACAAACTTGAAATTCGTTAATCACTGATCCTTAAAGTTTAATGGTTAAAATGACAGAAAATTAATAACAGAATGTGCAAGTTTTAATTTGGCTTTTAAAAAAGGAATAGAAATTATTTTTGACGTGTTCATCCTTTTGCACACCGTTCAACCGGCTTTGCGAACGGCCGTTGATCCGCGAACGACAGCAAACTGTGTACATGTCAATATTTTGGTGTAGGTTAGAAGTTTCCTGATGTTTACATTTTCCCACAAGATCTTGGTATGATTAATTGTTTTAGATGCTTTCCGATTTTCAAAGGAGCCTACCGACGAAATCATGGATTAAACAGTGCTTCATTAAGCGTGAAATCGCTCAGAAATTGTACAAAGTTTATATTTAATGATTCATTTGTTGAATTGGTTGAAAAATATTTGAATCGGTTCTTTCTTAATTGCAAAACTGAAATATTTTAAGTATTTCATGACTACGATTTCAATTCGCATTTTCTGAAAAGTTATTTACTTATGAAGTGGGCATGTAGGCCTACTGAAGAGTTTGATAAGGACAACCGCCGTTAATGAAAAAATATTGATAATGACGAATGCAGTTAGATCAGTGGACAGGGTAATGACAACGGCCGTCAAGTGAAAAAACAATGAAATAGTATTTCGGTGTAAATAGCATTCCTTTTTAGAAACTACGAGTAATTTTAAATTATAAGGATAGACCTTTTGAACGAAAATTTCAAGCTTTTGTAGCATCTAAATCGTCACCATCAAGGTATTTTTCTACACTAAAATGTCGCAACAGTTTTGTAGTCTAATGTTTGGGTTTTTCCAAACTACTGAAGGCCACTTCTTTTCTATTTTTCAACGAAGAGTTTTCACTGAAAATCTTGAATTATTTTTTCACTTGACGGGTCGTTGTCATTATCCTATCTACTGATCTAACTGCATTCGTCGTTATCAATTTTTCTTTATAAACAGCGATTGTCATTAACAAAATCCTCTGTACATGCCATGCCCACTTTATTAGTTAATAACTTTGTGGAAGCGTAGTTTGGAATAATTAGAGAAAACGGATCAAACTTCATCATGAAATACTTAGAGAATATTACAGTTTTACAAATAAGAAAAGACATTTTCAGAAAATTTGCTCACTTTTTTAGCGATTTCACGCTTTTTAAAGCGTTGTTTAAACTATGATTTCATCGGTAGACACCTTTTAAAATAGGGAGTTAACTTAAATAATTGTTCATGGCAAATTCTACGGGGTCATTTAAAAATCAGGCAAATATTCACCTGCACTAAAATATCGACATGTACATAGCCTGCTGTCGTTCATGGATCAACGGCGTTCGCGAAACCGATTGAATGGTGTGGTTTGGATAATTTTGACTTGATATTATGATTTATTCAAGGCTTAAGATGAGACTTCGGAATCGTAAACGACTTTAAATTGTAAAAACTTGTTGTTTTTTCTGACCGTTTTGTTAGATCTGTTCATTCTGAATATGACTTTTTCCCGATTACATGTTACTGGGCTTGAAATAGGTACAGATGTTTGTTTTTCATTGTTTCTCCTTGAAGTCAAATAAATAAGTTAATAGCACATTTATAAATCAAAACTCAAATAGATGACAGATGGTCAGATTATTCTGTTACAATTCATTCTTAACTGGTTATCTAACAGTCGGCTGATAGCCCACCACCTATTGTCAACATTATTTAAGTTCAAGTTAATCTGCTTTATAATGTAACCATCGAGTAATGTACTTTGCTTATGGCAATGATTCACGTAGTTTGTTCTCTAATGCACTAGACCAAAGAACCTCAGATGCTGATATTATAGTTGATCCTGTTATAAATAACTGCAGAAGAAACAAACGATTATTTGATGTAAATGAAATACTTTATTAATGCTCTTCTCTTAATTTGTTGTATAAATGACTGTTACATTAAGAAGGTAGTGTTGTTGCTTGTTTATTGGAGCTTAACGCCAGTTTCAATAGCTGTGGACGTATGGCGTCGGTCAGTCCACCTAATATGTGTTTCTGTGTATCCAACCAGTTTACTTACCAATCTCTATGCAAGCAACTGACAGCTTTCTCACTTAAATCAGAGGTAAGGTAAAATGACATTAAACGCTTTTTCCGAGATCAATTATCACGGAGATATTTTGTTGGCCGTTATGAGGACTGAACCGAGAATCCCTGGAATGACAATCCAATTCTCTACGGATTGAGAGAAGGAAGTCTGTGTAGATATATATAAGGCTTATAACGATAACAGTTTTTGTTGTAAGCATCCAAATTCTGCTTATATCGTAGAAATATCTTTTTCCAGTGTCATAGGGCATAACAGAGCAATAGTAATAAGAAGTAATGTTTTCTGTTTCCAGTGCTTAATAATCATCTGTGATATTTTATATTTTATTTAGACAAAATAAACTTGCCAATGTCAAGATTATAGTATTACAGGAAAAATGCCGGTTTGAATCCACATTATAGATGAATACTTTCATTAAATTTGTATGCGTAGTTTTGGAAAGGCTTGTAGTAGTACTGAATAGGAACATTGTTTGAATGAACATAGGTCGTTGATCACTGTCATTTCATCCGAGTACTCTCAGTATATTGCCGAGAAACTTTCTTGTAAATGTGAATTTGGCGTATAAGCGCAACTCTAATGCAACATTTAATCATGTTGAGTGAATAGTAACATACATTTCAACATTGCTACTGGGACATGGCGCAGATATTCTCAATTGATGTTAACATACTTGATTGATTGCTTGAACCCTCTTCTATTACCGAATGGCTATCGTTCTCGGCGGAAACATCACAATAATCAAAGAGTGGCGATTATTTTTATACTACATAATTCATTACAATAGTGCACTCTTGTATGTTTCATGGACAACCGAATGACATACAGACACCCGTATAGGTATCTATACTATTAAAAAAGCGAATTTGCCGGGAAAAAATGCAGTTTTGAACAAATTTTTATATGTCACTAAAGCACTTTTATTATGAGCATATCAAGTTGACATTTCTTTTAGGACTAAGTCTTTAGATATTTGCAAAAGTAATGCTAAATATTAACGAAATGAGTTTTTTTTTCTTTTAAAAATTAAAAAATTAAAAAAGACAAAGAAAATCCGAAAACCTTGTGTATTTGATTCTTAACGTAGAATTGTTCCTAAATTTTAATCGAATGCAACTCTTTACTGATCTAGTTGATAGTGGGTGCTACCCTGAAAACTGCCCTCTTGCCTTAAAAATCAAGAAAGTATATAGCCATTTATGTATTTTTGCTTATAAACATCCCCAAGATAAATTCACCAAGACCCATTTAGGTATTTTTCTTCTTGAAAAATATACGTTATAATGTACTTCCCACGAAAATATATCACCTTCTAATATTTTTTGTTAACGCAGCCAATCAAAATATTTTGCAGCGCTAAAAAGACACACCATTAGACTACATTCCGGACTCACGTCCATATTATTTGATTCTGGAAGAATCTCCGGAGTGTCAGCAGCCCCTTATGAATGATACAGTGATCTAAAGCTATATACAAAATGAAAAATTGATACTTGTTATGGAAATTAAAGCATCATAAATTCACACTATAAAAAATAACAATGACAAATGACCGCTGAAGATTGCACGCTGACCACTGAGGACTTCGGAAGAAGGTCCGCTCTGAGAGAAGATATTCTCTATTGTGAACATAACTGATCACACACCATGTCAAATAAATGCCAATAAAAAGCATTAAAAGCATGCATGTTTGGAGTAACAATATCGAAAAATATATTACTTTAAGCCCGTGTTTGAATAGGCTCCCATCTAAGTATTGTTTAAAAATAGGTACACGACTAGAAATACAAAACCAGTGCTTGAAACAAAATTGGCTGGGATGCTTTCTCTTAACCTAGATCTTCTACAATATTTGAAACACTAATATACATGTTTTTTTTTCTATATGAGACGCTGTCGACTTTTCTGGTTTTTCATACATAGAGATCTATTGACTCCAGATGATCTAATCCATACCACTTAGACGAACAACAAATAAATATCTTGTTGGATGAGACAAGATACAAAAGAATCCAATTTTGTGATTTTGGCAAAGCTTGCGAGAGTGACAGCTATGAAATGATATTTTGATAAATATCGGGCTTGGCGGCTACTTTCTTACGGTTGATCGCGAATAATCAAAGAAATAGACAAATGTATTTTGTTGTTTGCGTTTTGCTTCGGGAATTCAATTATCAAGAGCCGTTAAAGATGAGAAGGAAAAACTCCACTGATAGCAAAAAAAGCAAAAAGCAATACACAGCAAATAATATCAGAAAAAGTTGGGTCAGGTTTTTCAAAGATTGGTTCAGCCTACCGGAGCAGGTATGCTAGAATAGGTTTGGCAATTTGGTCCTTTTTAATATATAGGGACACCTGATACCCTAGTTCTTTCTTACACTCTGTCGTTACGAGACACACATCTTAATGGTTTTTTTTTTTATTTGGATACGTATTTTACATTGCCGATTGTATTAATATTCCTAGTATTTTTTGATATCAAAAAGGCGTTTAAAAGGATACACTTGGTCCTTACACGTGCAATGAAAGCCTTGGAGGCTCCACGGTATTCAGTCCTTTTTTATGAATATTTTGCGCTTGGTATATTGATTAAGAGAATTCATATGAACACAGAAGAAAAATGTTTTATTTATCAATTAATAAAAGGTATTTGTGTTATGCTTATTCTTTAGCAACTTCTGCAAATGTAGATAATATATCCATTTATCTTATATATTAAACCAGCATTTTCTTCTTCTTTGAAAACGGTAACTGACAAAAGAAGTGACGTATTTTTTGTATTTTTATCAATCAAACTTGTGCTGTAAATGCTCTCTTTGCGACCAAACGTTGACAGAAAATAACGTATCTTAACCCACTACGGTGTACTCTCGGGTTGAAAAAAAAAACAACTTTAAAGTATCTAAAATATATGGTTAACGTATTATTGTTTCATTGTTCCGTTTTACAGTTTCTTCAACATCTTGGTTTCTTTTCATTTCAGAAATATAAAAACAAATACTAAGATGCATAATTTAAAGCGACTAACACAGACGTTTGCTTAAAAATATTTTCTTTAAAATTTAAGAGAAGTTAATACTCGACAAAAAAAATTAAGCTTCTATACACAATGAAACCTGATTAAAAAAACGTTTGATTTCAAGAGGATTCGAACCCATGCCCTTCCGGTCAGTTAAAAAAAGTTGCGATGTGTACCACTGAGCCACAGCACCTTGTTACACTAAGAGTCAAAAATTAAAAATATAAACGAAGTGTCTACCCCGTGACTAACGGGATAAATTTTTTACTGATAAAAGTGTGCAAAAACGTTATATTATGAGGCGTTTCTCTAAAAAACTGAAACAGTTACTTAGTTAGGATGTTCTTAACAATTACAACTAGAATTGCAACAGTAATCAGCATGTCCATCTGTCCACATTTCGTTTCCGCACATTTTAGGAAAACGCTTGCATGGTTTCGAATCATATCTTGCATGTTTATGTGTCTTAGTAACTTCAGATTCCTTTCAAAATTGTCGTTACATCTCCAATTTAATTACACTTATGGCCCTTTTTCAACTTAATTTCTGTTAAAATGAAATTTCCGCGCATTTGAAGGAAAACGCTTGCACAGATTTCATTTATGTTTTACATGAATTCGTTGTATGAAATTACAGGTCTCTTTCGCAATTGGCAATACACCTCCAATCCAATTTTATCAAACTTATGTCCCTTTATGTGTCTTACAAACTTCAGGTTCCTTTCAAAATTGTCGTGACACTTCCAATTTTATCAGACTTCTAGCCCTTATTCAACCTAATTTCCGTTAAAGAGAAGTTTCGACGCATTTAAGATAGAACGCTTGCTCAGATTGTACTTATATTTTGCATGTATGTGTACCTTCCAAAACTGTGTTACTTATATAAACTTATATAACCATCTGCTTATGATCTTCTGTCAACATTTGAGCATGTCTGGAACATATGTGTCCCATGGACGTTTCCAGGTCTTATTTTCTTACAATCAAAATAGATGCACACATTTTACAGCTAAATATGTAAACTGATATGATTTTTACTCGACTTATACATGCTTTCTTTTCAGGTAAAGTTTATATCTTGTGCCTCTACAATAGCCGATGTCTTCAGTTATAAGACACATAAGTTTTGCTATGTGAAAACCCCTTCACCGACTGGATAGTTTATGCTTACTGCACTGAAACAGAATATTAGGCAGATCAGATATTACGTGCGAACGGTAATGGCGGAGCATCATGTTAGGGAGTATGTGAAACGAGTGGCGTCCATTGATATTGAGAACTACCCAGAATGGGACCTTACGGTAAGAACTTTATCGTTTTCAAAATGAATTTAAAAATGATGATCTCATAATATCGAACGACTCCAAGTAAGAAATTCGTAAAAAAGATGTTACCCCGAACTTATCTCACCGTCGGCTACCCCCAGGACATATTCCGCACATCTACATTATGTATCGAGGGACAATTGACTGCAGATTATTCGTTTTCATGAATAATAATTAGCAAAGGGACGTAACTCTTAGTCCAATGAGATTCCACTTTACAAATAGATACTCTCCAATGTGGAGGGTAGGCATAACGACATGTTATTTAGAATAGACGTATTTCCTGGGATTTAAACATAGCCGCGAAAGGCAAAATATAAGGAGTAATTTCATTGGCTGAGATTGCGCAATGGAAATTTTTCGGAAACCAATGAAAGTAGGAAATGAATTATTCATGAGTACATCTGATTTAAATTCCATTTAAAAAGGTGCTTATTATGTGCAAAATCTTTCATCTCTGTGATGAATTCACAGACAGCGCCCAAACAACGCATCTGTCATTTTAGCAGATACGAGCTTTTATACAAAAGCAACTTGCTTCATTTTTTTATTTTTACTGATTCACTCTTTGTATTGGCGTAATTGAAAAAAAATTAAAGAACATTGATTGGATAAATAAGCACTTGTTTAAAATGCATAACATTTTAAGTAGGAAAAACTGCTCTTCTATTTGATTCCAAGCTATGTTGGCATGAAAGATAATGATAAAGTTTATGTTGCAGCTAAAGAAAACTTAAATCTACAGCCTTCTATATGTATTATAAATCTTCTCCATAGTGATTTTAAACCTTCAATTAATAAATTCTTTAACATCAAATGGCAGCCATCTTTGAAAAATGCACTCTTTAATGAATCACACGAGAAGCAACCGCATGTTGATTCCATTGCGTCTTTCATTAGCTCGAGTCGAAGAGATCAAACTGCCATTACACGATGGGAAATAGGTCATACGAAAATAACACACTCATACCCTTTATACAAAGAAGATCGGCCACAAAGCAATGTGTAATTTACAGTAAAACTTTCCCTCTTGGACTGTGTAGATCTTGCCTTATGTCTCAAAGATACGTTCAGTATTTTTGATACCGTCCCAACATATAACATTTTATCTTTCACAAAAGAAGCCAATATATATAGTCAAAAATATATGTAATAGCACACCTTTGGCATTCAGTTGGTCAACTTCGGCGCGATATGGTCCTTCGTTTGTCACTGTGTCGTAAAATCTACAAAAACAAACAATTGGGAATGACTAAGGTTACACTGATAAACAGTAAACCTCTACAAAAATGTATTCTTGTATTTTTTTGGCTTAATGTACAACCTATTTTACCGGAAACCACCCATACTATTGAAGTTGTTGATAACTTCATTACCTGATTCCCCAACAAGTATTACAATAAATGAACAAAATAAGACTAACTTAAAAAAACAAAAACATTTTATATCCCTTTCCCTCGTCCCAGAAATGGTACCTTCATTGTTATCTACTTGCAAATTTGTCAATATTCACCTTTATTTAATTCAAACCATTTTATTATCATTTAACACAAAATTACCCATGAGAATAATGATTTAGGTTTCGACATTGATTGCCTCATCCTGTAGGACATTTTGTTGCATGGATAAGCAGCGAAAAATCTACGGAGCATTCCCATACCTTATTAAGTTTATTTTACGGGAAGCGTGTATTAGATAATTAAGAAGCTGCATTGTCAATCACTATACCATGATTTATCTGTTAGTGGCGTGTTTAGACTAATACTTACTTATTAACTAAAGCAATAAAACCCTAAACGATAAAAAAGGAAACCAGATAAAGTGATTACAAAATAAGTACTTGTTAAGTGACGGCATACAAATTGCAGAGAAAATAGTCTCGAAGTACATGCACAGGCTGCATAGGAACTTGCTTTAAAATCGACTGTGTTTAGTTGTAATATTAGAATAAGTCAAAAGCGTGGAGTCTATGGAGGTGTAGAAGAGAAAGTTCAGATATATTCATTTATAGATATAAATTTACTTAAGTATGTGACTGTTATAACTTGACCATTGCATGCTAGCTTAACCATTGCGTGCTAGTTCCTTGGTCTTGTGAAAAAACAAGTAGACAGGGTGATTGTCTAGAGTAATTAAATTACATTATGTCGATATTAACTATTACCAAATAAACTAGAAGAAACCACTCTGTCCTACAAATAAATCGAAAGTGCTATAGGGTAAAAAGTTGTCACACACAATCTCTCTTATTTTATATGAGTTTCATTAGAAAAGGGTAATGTTTTATAATTTCTCATGCAAATCGTGCACGTTAACAACTGCCTGTTATTTTAAAGTGTTATCACGTTAGTGATTAATATCACTTTTAACCTCGCCCACATAACGGACTACTTGGTCAGTGCAATAGATTGTTGATCCGCCATTCATCCATCCCCTCAACAAATACTAGCAACATACTTGTTTTTCTCTTTTTCAACCACCGCTCCCATCCCCAACCCACTCTCCAACCCATCTTCAGAATTGTGCCAAGTTTTCAAGAGCAAAAAAAATTAACAAGAACAAAAAAGGAACCTGAACTTCATTCCATTTCCAATTCCCGCTTTTGTATTAATTTAGCTATTCATCTCTCTTTAAAAAACAAGTTAATTCTCTCGGATTTCTTCTTTTAAACGCATCAAATATTTAGAGAAACAATCGTAATACTCTGCAGAATATATAGTATAAGCGATGTTCAAACCAACACAGACCTCCAGCAAGTATGCCAAGTTTTCAAGCCCCCGGTTTTTGTTTTTGTTGGTTTTTTTTAAAATAAAAATAAATGTGTAATCCTGAAACATGGTACGTAACAAACTTAAAAGGAATGCATAACAAATTATGAAACGAATCATCTGTGTTCCTGAATAATCTAAGTGTTTTAGCATTTTAAGTTAAGAACCACTTGCCAGTCCGCATGTACACGTTTATATCTTTAAGACGATCAAAGAACATTGAAAATTGTATTTTTTTCTTATTTTAGTCGTTTAAAAGTTTCAAAACTGTCTTCGGAGGTATTGCATGATGAATAGAAAATAAAGCAACAGTCAGACCCGACAATGTCTCGACAGAACCTTGCCTTCTCGACCAAGTCCATCTCATGTAATCACCTGTTATCAAAATGCAGTAGCCTGATACGCATGTGCTAAAGGAATTTAACAATTTCTTTACTGCACCAACTGCGAAAAAGCATTTACATTTTTCTCAACCAACTTAAATTTGTATTTTAAGCAAATGATATAAACCCGCGTTGTGAAGGACGGAAGACGTGCTGAGTTTTATTGAAAAAATAAAATTTTAAATTTTACTAGAAATGAACTTCATAATACGTCTGGAATTGTACTCGTCATAAAATTGTGGTAGTATTTTTTCATGAGTATTCTATGTGATATTTTAAATACACTGTATTTCAGAAATCGTTGCCAAAGTTACCTGTTCCAGAGCTGAAACAGACTTTAGACACGTATCTTACTGTGATGAAAAGTGTAGTTTCTCCAGAAGAGTATAGGTATTTTTATTTCACTTAAGTCTTTATTAAATTATATGACAAAACTAAAACAAAACAATGATTATGTTTTCGTGCATTTGTCTACATTCGGTTGTTGTTTCCCTGTTGCAGGCACTGTTCTATTGGTTTATTGCTAATTGTGCAATTAAAGCGCTTATTGGTTTCCAGGCAGACACAAATTGTTGTTGAAGACTTTGGTAAACCAAAAGGTCTAGGAGAAACATTGCAAGATAAACTGAAAAAGTATGCAGAGACAAAAGAGAACTGGGTAAGTGTTAGTAGCTAGACTTCTAGCATCATTTCTCTAAATCTTAATTAAGCTAGGCCAGTTTTGCAGGTACGTCCATTTTATCTTACAAGTTGACTTAATATTAGTTTTTAATGAAAATGTCGACCAATTTTAAAAATTACTTTTCAAGGTTACAATAGAGTATTGAGAGAATCTTAGTACTCATTTGAAAGTTTGTTAAAGTACTATATATCATATTGTTGTGGAATAGATGAAAATTCATTTTGTATTTGAATTGTTTAAATGTTAACTTCATTCTGAGAAAGGATAATACATTTTGTAAATGTTTGACTGCAGCAAGTAAAATATTGAAACAAAGTGATCAATAAACTTAAAAACAAAGCCCGACATCTTCGGTTTCTGTAAGAAAATAATTCATTAGACGACCTATTTGCCTTTTCCAACGAAACCATCAAACGGGGTATTAAAAATATTGGCTACCTTTTAATGTGATTCAATACTTACACATCTGTTCAAAATGTTCTTTCCTTTACATACTAAGCCGATTATTCAATATTTAAATTATTATATAACATAATGTTGTATGCCTAAGGCTCTACATAGAAAAAGATATGTTTTTAACGTTTCAAATCATTTTCGTTGAGACAAGACAACTGTGTTTCTCTTTATTAGTTCCTGGCATGCTATTAATCCATCAACTATCATGCTTATTTTTTAAATATGTATTTTTGTAAGATGTATTCAAAACTTGGCTTAGGATCTCCATTAACTGATATTTCGTATTTGAAGGCTGTGTTCATGAATTATAATCATATTGATCATTTAGAAGCAGAGTTCTTTTCTTGATAATAAAAGAGTATTTAGTATTTGTCTACTGACGTCCATTTTAGTGCTCGTTATTACCTAAATTGAGAACATTCTTCAGGCACCAGATTTAATAGACTCGCTTAATCTTGGTCTTTCTGACAAGGAAAATTTAGCTGATTGTTGCCAGCATATCGATTCGACATTTAAAGGGAGAACTAAGGGAACTGAAATCGATCATCTTTGACTGAAAATACGGAAAACATAAGAAGATAATATTTAAACTCTAAAGACGATTCAGATCCCCTTAAAGATATATATATATATATATATATATATATATATATATATATATATATATATATATATATATTGGGTGACATACCGTCAAGCAATACAAAATTTATTGATTCCAAACCCAGTCTCGTCTTTATGAAGGAATTATTCTATCAAAGAGGGTGCCTCTTTACAAATTTGAATAATAGTATTACAAACCAAACAAGACTCAAACGATATGTTATCAAAAAGGTATTATTTCAATGGTAGGATACTACGTCATCGCGCACCTGTTTTTGAGAGAGCATAAAACAGGTGCGCGATGACGTAGTATCCCACTATTGTATTTTTAAGAAAAAAAAACAATAATTTGATATCAGTTTCATATCTTGAGTTTTTACAAAGAATTTTGAACTAATTTCAGGCGTATTCATGGTGGTTAGATGACATGTATATGAAGGCACGTTTACCACTTCCTATAAACTCGAACCCCGGCATGGTCTTCCCTAGACAGTTCTTCGAAAATCGTAACCAGCAACTAAGGTAATGTATTATAAAGGTATTGCTATATTCTATTGTTAAAAAATCTCTTCTCAAGTCATATGACCAAACAAAGTGAAAATCCTGTGATTTAAAAACTTTGAAAGTCATACAGCTTTGTGAATCTGTGTAATTTCGAAAACGACATTCTAGTGGACTTGAATTAAACCATCGTACTTAATCACTCAGACGAGCTTTATAATAAAAAACCCCAATCCTTTTTGATAATATTTGCTCAACCTTAGGAACTGTTATTTTAAACATTATTTTTAAGACTTTAAGACTTTAATTTAAGCTGTCAAAAAGTTGCCGTATAACCTTTTTATTAACATTTGTTATGATCATCGCGTATTTATGAAGTTATTATACAGAAACGTGTTACATTCAAGCATTCATGGCACGATTTCGATTTTATTTAGATATGCGGCAAGACTGATTTCCGGGATTTTAGACTACAAGACAATTATAGATGCGTAAGTGCCATACTAGAGACTGTTACATATTTATTACAAGTGCTTCTTTTGTAAGACACTACAATGATCTCACACACGTTCTTCTAACACTTGTCCCGATACATAACAACGCTTGCATTGTGATACTGTGTTAAAATTTTGAAGTCCCAGCATGTTTTCTTTTATATCTTGACCGAGATGTTTTGTATCTGAAGCAAACTGGTAAAATAAGCAAATCTGTTATTTTGATTATTGCTCTGCCAGTTTTAACAAAGAAAGATTAAGATATGATTTTCTGAAGTGTCCCTTTCCTTTAAATTCATGTACTGTGATTATGACAAACCTGCCTTAACAGTCGTTTGATTTTTCCTCCAAATATTAGCAAAAGTCTTCCAGTAGATCGGTGTCGTCATAAGGTCAAAGGTCAGCCACTCTGTATGGCTCAGTACTACAGACTGTTTACTTCCTACCGGGTACCTGGTGACACAAAAGATTCCCTCATACATCATTCCTCTCATGAAGCTGACACAGACCATATCATTGTAGCATGCAAAAACCAGGTAATATTTAGGAAAAATACAAATATTACTTGCACAAGTTATGTCAAACTATTATTTGGTGTTTATGTAAGTTGAGTTTTTTTGGTAGATTTTATTATGTCATATATTAATTTGATACAAAACGATAGAATGTTTCACTAATGATAGATTACAAGGTTATTTAACATTGTTCTGTACAATGCTGATATATAATGGTATGAATACAGAACAGGGAAGTATTAGAGGAGACGCTAGGTGGGAACAATAGGGTATTTTCAGCTGTATACCAGACTAAATATATCTCGTTTAATTCAGAACAATTATAAATCTTTTTCATTAATATTTTCCAAGAGAAATATTTTGTACAGGAATAAACAAACAAGTCAAATGTGTAGCAATTGCTTTATGAAAATAGCAATTCTGAAGTCTTACAACTGTTGTGATACTGTACGTTTGTGTGTAATATATAATAAAACCTCACCCAATATTGAAAATTATAGGTTTTTTTACGCAAGTACAAATACAGAAATATTCATACTTTAAGGCCACACCATAAAGATTGACGTCATCAGTTGAACATTTAAAATAGGCATTGAATAAACTTATGTCACCCAGACCAGATACACAACTGATTTTGAAATCAAAATTCATTCTTTGTCAGCTGTAGACGTGGCTTTGTAAATGTAAATTTGTATCTTCAAATTTGAGAACAGAAGTTAAGTAGTTCTTTAACCTCTTTCCAGTTCTTTGTTCTTGATCTCACATTAAACTTCCAACGACTGAGCGAAGATGATGTGTTTACACAACTTGTTCGTATAGCTGAAATGGCGGACGAGGGTGCTGAAAATGTCGAACGTGTTGGCGCTTTGACCACTGCTCCACGTACATGCTGGGCAAAGGCTAGGGAAGACTTGTTAAAAGGTTTACATTATAATCGATTCTATAAGTATTTTAAAGTTTCGTATTAAGACCTCGTACTATAAGGCTGAGAAATTATTATTGCTTTCAAACAGTACCCTTTTTCATAGTTTTCTGATTTTAATCAAGGCAGTATATCTGATTTTTAGCCGTCTTATAATCGTTTTCATTAAAACACGACAGTAATAAATTAATGTTGAAATATGATAGTATTAAATTGCGACTATAAAGTTATTACTTTAAAAAATAAAGATTAGTAAACATAAACGAGAATGCGTCTGTGTTAACTAAACTTTCGATGTTTTTTCACATTTTTTGGATTAATTGTTTTCAGCTTCCACCAACAGAGCTTCATTGAAGCAAATCGAACGGTGCATGTTGATTCTATGCCTTGATAGAAGTATCCCGATTACATTCAATCATCAGAGGAGCATTGACGAAACAAATATGAACATCAGAGATGACGTGTCACTCATATCTCAAATGCTTCATGGACATGGAAGCAAAGTCAACAGTTGTAATCGTTGGTTCGATAAAACTATGCAGGTATTGTAGATACAGTCATAATAATTTTAACACCTCTTTAATTGAATAATGAACTTTAATTGCTTCATTAGCAGAAGCCAGTGCTTGCAATGTGAAGTCTGTGATGCATCCTCATACTTGCAATGGCCCCATTCAACCACCTCCAATTCGGGAGTTTACCATTCTATCCATCGATTGCTACTCATTCGATTTGTTAGATATTTTATTGCATACTAATTAAAACAAAACTTCATACTGAATTTTCTTACAGGCATTTCACAACATTTATAAACATTTTTTAGCTCAAAACGTATTTAGGCCGTGTGAAAACTATCCAAGTTAAATTTAGAAGTCGAGTATGTCCTTGCAAATGTTCCATTTTTTCGTGTCATTATTCAATTCAAGTGATAATGAATGGTGTTTAGAGCCATGTTTCAACCGTATTTTGATATGTGCTATCTAAATCTATGTTATAAATATTTTGTAGTTTATCATATGCCAGGATGGTGCTTGTGGGCTGAATTATGAGCATTCTCCTTCAGAAGGAATAGCTGTGGTCCAACTTATAGAACATCTTCTAAAATATATGTAAGTGAAACGAATTCAAGCTTTCAAAAAGTATCCTAATTAAATTAGAAGCTTAAATGTTGAGTTACATGTGTCTTTAGTATTTTTTTCCATTTAAGCCAAGTGTCTAATTACGGATCATTACCCTATCTATCATTTAAAAATGGTTGATAATAATCAATTCGACTGAATGATAAAACTGATGTGTGTTTCTAACCTGCGTCCTGTGTATGTATATTAAAGGCAAGAGGTCCACGAAAAGAAATTACGTCGAATGCAGTCCATTTGTGAGTTACCACAGCCAGAAAAGTTGACATGGGAAATTTCAGATTTCGTTAGACAGGAAATACAGGCAGCTATTACCAGCATTGACAAGTAAGACACGATTTAGAGAGATATATACTCATTCACGATAGTATATTTTATAAAAGCAACACGCAGGAAATCAAACGATCCTGATGAATCATTGTCTTAATCACTGACATATAACTGTTGGGTTTAACAGTAAACATAATGCGACTGTATTAAAATATTTTACAGTTCTATAAAAAAAGAATGAAATTCTTGACCGAGATTTATTTCACATTTGTTTGTACTTTGTTTTATTACAAGTAAACTCTACGACAAGTATCCGCCTTGTTTGTTTTCAATATTAGCCTTTTAACAAAGATTAAGCAGGCAGTTTACGACATTACAAATGCGTATGAACAATATGCTCTGAAATCAAAATCAGAGTTATTTTGTTGTTTATAAAACCTTGAAAAAAATCATTTACTTATGTAGAACCATTGACGACCTTGACCTTTATGTCCTCCGTTTCGACCATTTTGGAAAGGAGTTTCCGAAAGCTAACAATATGAGCCCAGATTCTTTCATTCAGCTGGCGTTGCAGTTAACATACTACAAGTAAGTAATTTCATTGGATCCTTAATTTTTCTTTTGCTTTACGTAAAAATATTTAACCAGTTAAAGTTTTTAAACATTTGGGACACAGTTTTAATATACTGCCTGAATAGTACAGTTTTCTATGTTTTTGAAAGTCTAAAAAAAGAAGAAAAAAAGCAAAGAAAAACAAAATAACCTTTTTCAATTCTGCCCTGAAATAAACAAATCATACTTTTTATAAACTTTACGTCAAGCAAAATAATGGTTAAGATGTAACGTGTTTATTTCCAAAGTGTTCATGCAGGCAGAAATAACTTTTCTTTCACTTCGTTAATAGCATGCTGTTAGGGTTAAATAAAACTGCGCATGCAGTTATACAATTAAAGAAACGTCATGGCGGAACTACACTGATTTACTGCTCTACTGCGTACTACATTATTATCAAGAAGTAGAAATGTGGGAATCGCTGGTATAAAGATTGAATAAATCGATACAATTTCAATTTTAAAAAGTTCCTTTTTTGTAACATGGACCAAAAAAAAGCATAGCTATTTCAGTGAGAATATTTAGCCTACTAACTTAGTATGTTTGTCACCAAATCACTTTCTCTGCCTGCGTGGGAGGTTCTTATTTGTAATAATTTGATAATTTTATAGAATCCATGGAACACTTGTCTCTACTTACGAGAGTGCTTCCACACGGCGCTTCCGACTTGGACGTGTGGATAACATTCGGGCAAATTCACCAGCAGCGTTAGAATGGGTCAAGGCCATGGTAGCAAAGAATGATTATACGGTAAAGATTCATATAATGTTTATCTTAATTAAAACATTATATTAAATCAAATGATAAAGTGTTAGTTTGTAAATGTCGCCCTTCTATAGAAATATTCCTTTTGCATGTGAGTTGCAATTGATGAACATTGTATCTTTCTAATTTATAAAAAGCCGAAAACGTTTTATTGCATAAAACACACCCACAATTCAAGTAAGGATTGACTTATAACTGTTATCAGAACACAGTTTCTGACATAACAAAGATGACTTGAAAGGAAACAATATTCTTAAATGTATTTGATTACTAGTGAATTGCTAACGTGTAACTGCACATATAATCACATAATGACTTATGAAGGAATTACACATGTTGATTTTGCAACAACTCATGGGCAAATTATCATACATTGAAGTGTTATTATCCGGACACAAAACATAAGAATACAAATCTGTGCACGCGCAGATAATAACTATTTAAGAGAGTTGAGAATGACCAAGACTACTCTACATCAGTTTTTAATTGAAACAGTATACAGATCCGGAAGCCATTTTAAATTTTGTATATTGTATGAATTTTGTAAATTGGAATATGAGTTACCATCTATCGATACATTCTATTTTCTTGAAGTATACACTGAACCAAATCTAACTTTAACAGAAATTGTGTATCTAGAAACATTCTTCCAAATATTGTTTGTTAAAAAGTATGCATTTGCACTTTATCTTGGTAAACAGGACGAAGAAAAGATGGTGTTACTGAGAAAAGCAATGCAGTGGCAGACAATGATTATGACACAGGTAAATTGAAACAGGACATATCAGGATAGAAACTGTAGCTTATCAATAAATCATTAATTAATATATGTACTGGCAATCTGTACTGACATGGATCAATGGTAATTCAATCCTATAATATAAACCAAAATATAATCCGGTAACAGTATATTTCGTACTTGGAAAAATATATCAATGATATAGATAGAGTCAGAAAAAAACGCGAACAAATTATACTCAATATTCTGAATATGATTACAGCCGTATGATCGTAAAATATTTTTTCTTCCATCAAGAGAAATAAGTGGAAGTTCGAGTTAATTAGGCCTATTTAGATTATTACTATCAAGCTGTCGTATCATTTACTAACCTTTGGCAATGTAACTTGCATATCAAGATTATTGGACACCAAACGAATAATACATTTTTTTCTTAACAATACAATAAGACAGACTACAGATCATAGGCAGAAGTTACTATGTGTACACATATTTTGCTTACCACACAACCAAAGTTGGTTTCTATTTAATATTACTGTCTTGAACATTTCAGACAATACTTGGTAATGGAATGGACTGTCATTTACTTGGCCTACGGGAGATCGCTGTTGAAAATAATATTCCATTGCCAGACATATTCACTGACGAGACGTACAAGAAGGCAAACCACTTTACACTTTCCACTAGCCAGGTTTGTGTGTTGATTTTCTATGTACATGTACTTGTTCAGGACATTAATATGTATGTGACCCATTACTTATGGAACTGTTTCAAAATGACAAGAAGTGACTGATAACTATTACTAGCACAAAATAAAAAATTTCTAGACCTTTTTTTCTATTTGTTATACAAATCCTCAACTTTACATTTCCTTAGAATTATAAAGATAAACGTTCTCATGTTTAACTAATTAAAATTTGCGTTGCTGCATTTCACTGACCGTAGTAAAGGATATATTGAATTGTAGATACATAGAAAATCAAAATGCTTTCTTTAACGACAAAATTTTCTATATCGTCGTAGGACCTACAAAATCATCGAAATCATTAGATTAACCCAAGTGACCTTTGAGACATTAAAAAGATATTTTCTACAATCAGTTAGTACGAGACTAGTATCGATTTTTTTTACAAAAACATGCATGTTAATCATTCTATTTCCACTAAGTGTCAAATGCAATACAGAAAGAAAAATCGGTGACCAGTATATAAATATTATAGGTGAACACGACAATGGACACATTTATGTGTTACGGACCGGTAGTTCCGGATGGATACGGCGTTTGCTACAATCCACATCCTTATGACATCATTGTCTGTATCGCAGCATTCAAATCACATGCTGAAACACAATCTGACCACTTCGCCTACACGCTTGAAGGGAGCTTACTGCAGATGCAAGAACTTTGTAACAAGACAAATGAACACTTTGATATTGTCACCGACAAAACACAGGTCGCCACTGTGGCAAATGGGCCAGTTCACAACGGAAGTGATGTTATGGATCAGAAGATAACCAAACAAAAGTTTGAATCAGCATTAAATGGAAACGACCATTTAAAGAAACGAAATGACTAAAGTCTATAAAGTTATAGTTAACATTGTTATGCACTGTTACACAGTTTATTGTCAACATTCAGATATATAGTTATGTTATCTATGTTAAGATTAACCAGACGTCCTTTTGAAGGCATTAAAAGTCCGTGAATTCCGTGCATGTATTGATTGTGTAAAGGAAAGTCCATACATTTTGTATATGTAAGTTTTGTGTACCCGTACCATTATTACAGTATATATTGCAATGAATTTTAACATTTTAGAAAGAAGAAATGAATTTTATACAAGTAAGAGAAACATGGGCATGTTCGGTACCACGTTCAATATGCAACCTACAGAAAAACGTTAAAAAATAAAGAAAGTTGAAACAAAGGTGGAATTTCAAAGAGATCTTTGAGAGAAACTAAATTTAGACACTTGAATTACTTTCAACCATGGTGAGATTTTATGTTTGGCTAAAAGGTTTTCCTTTTAAAATGGACAAATTATATGTTTTTAAGGGGTTTAGCCATCAAACGCTTGCTTAGCTCATCTAAGCATACAGTGCTCACTGTGAGAGATTGTAATCGCTTAATGTCCGATGTTTGTTTGTCAATGTGTGTGTCTGTTGATCTTAACTGATCATAACAACATTTTGAATGATATTTTGCATCCAACAAACATGAAAGTTGATCAGGATGATTATCTTGATGATTTTAGGTCAAATATGAATACTGTTCAGGAAGGGTAAATAAATTGATCACTGACTTAAATCAAAGAAAACCTTATAAACGCTCATTTTAAACTCGGCCATCATGAATTCTGGACAAATTGTTTGTGTTGATAATCTCTCTGGATCAGTTTACACATAAGTAACCTGCGAACAAAAAAAACAGGTCATCGATTGCATAAGTCAAAAGAAAACTTTCAAATGCGCTATATGTTTCCTGGTGAACTCAGTCATCATGATGCTTGGTCAAACTGTTTGTCTTGATGATGTCTGGGTCAGTTTCGAATTTGTGACACCTGGGGTAAAAACTAGCTCACTGTTTTAAATCGAAGGAAAACTTCAGTGGCATCATTTTGCATTTAGTCATGATTCTTACTGTTTGACTTGGCAATGTCCAGTTCAAATGAGTCATTTAGGGTCAGTAATTAGCTCACTACTTGAAATAACTGTGATAGTGAACAGGGCTATATTATTACCCATCCATATGAACATTAATCGGAAAATAACCGTGTTCCCTTTGCTGCTTTCATGTTAAATATAAGTTACAGCAAGGTTTGCAGTATTTTTAGTAGTTTGTATTTTTGAAATGTGTACTCAGTATCTGTATAATATGTATAAGAAATGACAATTTTGACTTAGCAGAGTTAGATTTTTTATGCTGAGTATGCTTTTTTGTTTCAATGACATTCATTGGTCTTTATGTTTGTGCAATGGTAGACAGCTGAGCAATATAGGATTGTCATGGCGCTCTTACTTGTTTAAGCTCCTATCTATAGATTAGTCCAGTAATATTGGGAAAGTACTTCAAGTCATCAACAGTATAATAATGGAGGGATATATGCTGAAATACGTGCCTGTTCATAATTTTCATTTTATTTTGAACCTGAACAATTTATTAATTGCCTAGGTACCTTAAGTAGTTTTATAAAAAAGAAAATAAGTATACAGAGAGTAGAATGTGATGCGATTTTATTTAGTAATGATTTGATATCTTAAACACTTAGATAGATGACAATTTGTAATTTGGCCAGCTTAAATCATAATCTTGCAATTTTTAATTACGGTGTTTTTCAAAATTGAAATTTCATATTATAATTATAACATAGAATTACCACTTATATTGATTTACTAAGTTTAAGATAAAAGTTATATTATAATTTAAAACGACCAGGCTGAAGTTCAGATAAATGCTTGGAACTCAGAGCATGTTCACAAACCATGTAAAATATATATGAAAAAATACATGTTTTCACCTATGATGTATGAAAACAAGCAATGAAATACAGGTTAAATTTTATCTATAACTAGGGATACGTAAACGATTTTGCCCTGTACAACTTTATTAAAGCAAAATAAAATATTGTGATCAGTGAAAGTATTTCAGAAAAGAAAAGACAATGTTTATTTGTCTAACACTACATACATACATACATCAGTACTTATCATGTGCTTATTTATTAACCAAAACTGTTAGGGAAACTCTGACAACTTATATAACTTAAAATGTTGATTTGTTCGGATGTACTTTAATACAAACAAAATAAGTGTTTAAATAACCTTTTTAGGTAACTTAGAAAGGCGTTAATCTGTAAATATAACTTAGATTAGTTACTTAGGTTAGACTGATTGTTATTATGTTGTTAAAAGATATTGTCATCTATATTATATTATTGTTGAACACACTTGTTACGTTGTGATAAAATACCGGAATAAGTTCAGAATATTAGTCACTTAGCGCTCATTAAAATAACCCTCCATATGGTGGCATTCCTTTTGAAAATATATATGTTACACTTGTTTACGTCAAGCTATTTAAATATTTAGATATTTATTGGGAGTTGTTGTTTAATGTTTATGATCAGTAATAAAGAATGCAACACACATTACTTGTTATTTTCCTATGTACCATTTATTAAACAGCACACACGCAAAAACAAATTTAAAAAACAAACAAAAAAACGGTGTCGAGCGTGTAAGTTATTTAATTGATTGTTATATATACATGTGTGTGTAATGAGCTTTTAATATGTGTAAGTTGAGACATTTTTCCCTAAGATAATGGCATCTTTGTACTAGCAAATCCACATAATGTGACAAAAATAGAACGAGATAAACTCTTTTGTGCCAAAATGTATTTTTTAAGCACTTAGAATTTTAGAGAAAAATCCTTGCTGTATCTAGTAAGAATTTACTCACTTATCACTAGTTGTTTAAACGTTTGTTACGACAATACAGTGTGTTTCAAATCATTCAAAGAATATTACTTGCCATCGTAGGAATCATTTGAGTACATGTTATTTAATCTAATAAAGAGCAAGGTCTGAAGTTCCAAGCAAAGAAGTTATAATGTTTACATTCTTACAAAAAACTTTTTAATTATTCCGGAATTCATGTTTCAGTCATACATTCAACTTTACATTTACAGATCTAAATATTTACAAAACACTGAATACACAAAATAGACAATCAGTGAAAAAGCATCGCAGAAAAGTATTCAATTATTGTTAACTGTCATGTTTGAATAACGAACGTTGTTCCGTTTTGACAATTATGTCAGAATTTCTTCCCTACTTTGCCGATTTATCAGCAATTCTTCGGCGTGATTTCCGTTCATATCCGGAGTAAATATTGTAGTCTCTTACCAGCTACATAAAAGACTGTTTTTGCTCCATTCATTGCATGATCAACTGATGCTATAATGGTAAACATATAAAAGCGATCACATAAACATGATTACCTACCGGTTCCTTTGTTTGGAAGTGGTCTATAAATACGTTATAGTCCGCTTAAGAGGCCTATAATTATCTCTAGACCTGTTCTATTTCTTTTGTTTATAGTACAATAGTGTACCGTGCATATGACAAAAAGTATGGACGGAGGCTATTTTCTGTCAATACACAACAACTGCTCTGAAAACATTTGATAATTATGATGCACTTTTTGCAAAATAATGAGAATATATTAAAGAAAATTCTTGTAAGTTTAAGGAAGAATATCACGTTCCAAGTAGAATGATTTTTGTTGGGTCTGTGCAGTTCTTAGTATTTTGTAAAAATCAATGTTTCAGCTGCAGAAAAAAGCTCATGTGTTTGATTGTGTCACTTTGAAAATTTTAAATACATACCATGTAAAGAATTTTATATACTAGAATTTTGAAGGAAAATATTGATATGTAACTGGTTTTGGCTTATTTCTGTATTTACCATGTAGACAGAAATATAGATACCTGATATTTGTAGTAATATACATGTGAGCATTTTGACACAATTTTTAAAAGTATATGTTGCGGGGCTTGGATTTCCATTGTAACGCATTTTCCTCCGCCTTTTTACAAATTCGAGTAATAAATTTATTCCACCGATTAAAAAAAGCTATTAAATTCTAAACATATTTTTTTGTAACCATGACAACAGAGTTGCTAAATGCCTTTTATCAATTTTTTTCAGAAATAGCAACATTTCCTTCTTATTGTTATATAATTTTTTAGAGGGGAACGTGTTAGAAACCATCATAATATTTTTACTCTAAGTGAAAAAACAATCTTTGCATTTTTTGAACAGTTGAAATATTAAAGGTAACGAAGAATTACACAAACCTAACAAATTTCATTCTATCCTTAGAACATAGTACAATTCTGCCCTTTATTAAAGTCAGGTATATACATCATATCATATCATACCAAATTTTCAATTTGAATCAAATCTCGCTGGCTTGCAAAAGGCCGGTGGTTCTACTTAGGTGCTACCTCTAGCCTGAAATAATGTCCGAAGGGGAACCTTGGGTCTTCCTCCACCATTCAAAGCTGGAAAGTCGCCATTTGATCTTCATTGTGTCGGTATTAGTAAAATCCCAACAAATAAATAAATAAATAGATAAATACTTAAATGTTAACTTAAGATTTAAAACTCCCGAAATTTCAAATTCTGTAAACTTGATAAAATAAAAATAGCTTTTAGGCCATGAAATTAAGTGACGCAATCTAAAACTAGTGTTTTAATTATGCTTTCACTGATTTCATTTCGTAAATTGAAACACGTTTTTTTTCAAAGAGAGACAGTGCTTAGATCGAGACAACGTCTTTCAATCTAAGAAAAGTCTCCGACTTGAAAAAGTGCCAATGAACCAGCGATCTCCGGCTAAAAGCAATCTATTGAAAAATTATATCGACTTCATGAAAGAATAACAGTTTAAAATTTTATTAGGTCTAATAAAGTGTTATATTCCTGAATAATCTGTAAATTAACAGATATTGTATACATTTACCGGTTTAAAGATTTTTCAATCTGTAAATTTACAAGTTGATATATGAAATGTTGTGAAATTACATTTATTCTCAAAACTGCAGGATCAATTTTTCTGGAAAATCTGTAAATTTTATATATTATTTGTAAATTCACAGGTTGTTTGTAAATATAACGCTTTCTTAGATAATCCCCAGATATGACAATGAGATGCTTTAGAACAGACGTAAAAAATAAAACTCACCCTTCCTTTAAAAATATCCACAGCCTGCGACAGGATCTGAACTGTTTTCTTTTTCATTTGTTTCTAAGATCTGCGACAATTTGTCATTTGTTTCATACCCTGACAAGTCCATCTTTTGAAGATTTGTATTTACCACGACAATTTGTACCAGTTATGCACATATCATCTATGCGACGAAATCTTTTGTATTTATTGATTGCAAACATATTTACAAGCGCTTAGAACGGTATATGCAATTTGACATATCAAGACTGTAACTGCATCGCTTTTCTTCTTTTTTTTTATGAACTTTCTTTATTTTCATTTATACATCTTAAAATGCGTTAAAAGTGTCAAAAGCCAAAATGAACTGTTTAAAATAAAAGAACATGTAGGTGAGTCAGTTATCATTCTCGGAAGAGGTCTGCATAGTGTTAATAGACCTGTTAGGGGATTTGGAAACCTCGCTCACTACGCTTGCTCGGTTCACAAATCCACTCACAGGTCTATAAACTCCATGCAAATTTCTTCCTCGAACGATAACTATAACTTACACTTGCTTTTAGCATAATTTGTAGAGAAGTCAAAACATTGACAAGCGGTATAAAAATCGACAGATTTGTAAGTTCATAAAGATAAATGCAGTGAAAATATAAAGCACAGGTTGTATTTTATATAGGAGTTGACCTACAACATGTACTTTGAGGATACCTAATCATCTTAATTAAAAATTTTGTTATGCCAAGAAGCCTTAATATTGCAATTACATTCATGAAATGATTGTAAGTAGCGATATTTCGCTTGCACTTTTAAACGTTGCATGTAGGATGACAAATCCACAAAACAGATGGTTCAATGACATGAAAAGTATTTTCGTGAACAAGATGTATTTTTGACAAGTTTGTGTTTGCGTTCAGAAATGTTTCCTTACTGTACAGGCTGCACATAATTTTTTCAACCTTCAGAAACAACTTCCAATATGTGACGGAAGTGGGCATTTCCCTCAGATAATTAGAAATTGCTAGTTTGAATGGTCGATGACCAGCAATTTGCATATCCTTGACGACCAAGCACGTCAAGACCTAGCATGGAGAATCGTGTTTAAAGATGGTGGATTGTCCATGGTACTGGCAGGAATCAGCAAAAAGACTGACCGACCTGCAGGTCATTGACAATAGCACGCTGATAGCTGAACGGTATTGCAATAAGATGTTCATCAGTGCGATGCTGCAACATTGCAATGGACTATAATGCCCGCGCTAGGAAGGTCAACATCACCAACTAGTACCTGGACAAGCAGAATGGAACAGCCAGGCCGGTCACTTCAACTCAACCCTGAGATGTTTTCAATCTAATAAGTACATCATTTGGTAGGTTAGAGTTAAATTCATCAAGTCAGCTCGTAATTATTTGTTTTTATGAGAGCATGTTAGCGCAAATGTGAGGTTCGTGCACTCTAGAACCTGGTTTAAACCCAAGTGGCAAATGTTTTGCCACTGACTGTTCCACGGCGGCAACCCCGCTGATTCTCGTTTCCGTTAGTTTATGTGGTGACTTTTTCTAACTGATCAATATATAAAAATATACTCTTTTTTCCTCTCTAGTTTTTGACTGCACAGGGAGGCTATGGTTTTTAATGTGGTTCTAACTCTTTTTAACAATGTAACCTTCGTCGACCAGGTTTCTTTTAATTTCTTGTATGTCATTCCTAGAAGGGGACTACTACACCAATGACAATTACCATAAAAAATAGGAGTAACATCGTGTTATACGACAAATGGACCTGCCAATATGTTTTGTTTTCACTTGTAAAACTATCTAATTTTTTAAAAAACCGTTCAATGAAGGCTCCAGTTGAAACGCCGATGTCATTGTGTACAATATGATAGGTTACATAAATGAACTTAGTTCTTTTTTGATAAACAAAACTGTAAAAAAATATTCCTGATATGTCAAATGTTGTGGCTGCTGTTTCGTTTCATTTACGTGGCTAACAATTTTGTATGTCGATTTTTTTTA
This sequence comes from Cyclina sinensis, assembly GCA_012932295.1. NCBI lineage: Eukaryota > Metazoa > Mollusca > Bivalvia > Venerida > Veneridae > Cyclina > Cyclina sinensis. The sequence continues at coordinate 5,186,593 of JAAONU010000001.1, forward strand.
TTGTTTTTGGCCTAATACTTTCGTACCAATGCGTGATTAGTATTGAGTCATTTCAGTCTCAAGCACTCAATGGTCGCATGAGAAATTGACTGAAATTACATGTGTTATGATTAAACAAGACACAATAAGGACAATAATTGTTTTGTTATTTGACAGTTGGTATAAATATTTGGTCGTTCTTTATAACGATTAATCTCTTACAGTATGACGTTCTATTTTACATGTAGTTAATTTATTTTCGTTAGTTTTAATTCACAGAATTATGAAATTTATATTTCACGATGTTACTTTGCTGATTATCTGCTAAGTGATATGATAAATACGACGACCGAAATTAGAGGTTTTAAACTAAACAAAATGTTATGATTTGTTGAAAACTGTATAAAAATTAAACATCGTTGTCCAATGAAATCTACCTGTATAAATATCTCTTCACAAAACCGAAAATAAATTTCCGGTGCTCGTTATTTAAGGTACATCTTCCTTTTTTCCCGTGATCGTTGATCTTTCAAAAGTAATGACCGAGTGCATCGGACGAAATGTTGTGACTAAACAATATTATAATGGCGCCATATGTTCAATGCAGTTTCATTTAAGCATCACATTTAGTCGTCATATTTATAATTTTCCCTAACGAGATGAGGTTGAGTTTGGTCCTCTTCAACAAAGCAATGGGTTATCTTTTCCTTAACAGTGAAAGTATTAAACTTTACAATAAGCATTGTGTTGGTAATGTAAGCGAGAAAATACGACAGTTATGCTTCTACAAGAAATCGGCAATAGTGTCAGCTCCTCTTGTTCCCCTGTGTTGTAATATAAAACGAAATATTTCATTTCAGTCTTCTTAGTTCTTAAATATTTAATAAATAATCAACCACCAAACAAATAACTGTCTTGCAAAACGAGCAAAATTAAACAACTTTACCAAATCCGGCAGCGTGAGATGCTCTCATTTCAGGAAACGACATCTCCATAGACTACTACTGAATATTATATTTGATTAACCCAGGTGTCTAAAACAATAATATATCTTTTACGTTAATAAACAATCCAAGCGTGGAACACATCTTGTATAATAGATAAATATATATTTAAAATAATTATGGTGACTTATTTTAAATTGATTCCTGTTACGAGCTCACGAGAAAATCAGAATCGTGTCTTAAGTGAAATTAACAGCGTTAAAAAAGTATGATTAAGGACACACTTAAAACTACGCTAGCTTTTTAAGTTCAGGATTTTGAGTTTTATATTTCAGGATATTTTTATGCTCCCCGAAGGGAGAGCATAAAGTCTCCGCTTTGTTCGTCCTCCGTCCGTCGCACGCTTGTCCGGAGAATAACTGGAAAAGTATTGAATAAATTTGATTGAATCTTAAAAAACATTGATAGAGACGAGTGAGAGTAAGGTGCAGTGTCCAAGAACTTTAATATATCCTTGCAATTTTTAAAAAATTATCTCCTTTAAGTTAATAATGCTCGTCCGGATTATGACTCCTAAACTGTCCATAATATCTCATTAAAACAGTTATAGAGACTAGTCAGAGAAAGTGCAGTGTCAAAGAACCATAACTCTTAGTTTTTGAATTATCTCCCTTTATAATACTTAATAATACTTGTCTGGGTATGAATTTAAGAAGTACTGAAGGAATTTGATTAAAACTTCATACAGTCATAGATACTAGAGTGAAAGTTCAATAACCATATGTTTACCTTGCTTAATGTTTGAATTATCTCCCTTTATGATACTAAAAATGATTAATTATGCTTGTCCGGAGTACAACTTTTAAACTATCAATGATATCTCATTGAAACTCCACACAGTTGTAGGGGCTAGTGAGAGGAAATGTAGTGTTAAAGAATCATTATTCTATAGTATTTAATTTATGAATTATATCCCTTTATGGTACTTAATAATGCTTGTCCGGAGAATAACTTCAAAACTATTTAAGAAATTTTATTAACACTCTACACAATGACAGAGAACAGTGAGAGGAAATGCAGTGTTTATAAACCTTAATTCTACCTTGCTTAATTTTTTTATTATCCCCCTTAATGATAATTACAAAAGTCAAATGATACTTGTCTGGACTATAACTTCTAAAGTATCAAAGCTTTCTCAATATGTCTTCACACGGTTATAGAAACTAGTGAGAGGAAGTTATATGTTAAAAAACCATCACTCTACATTACTTTGTTTTTATTATCTCCCTTTATAATACCTAATAATGCTTGTTAGGAAAATAACTTGAAAAGTATTGAAGGAAATTGAATAAAACTTCACACAGTTATGAAGACCAACGAGAGGAAGTGCAGTGTTAGAAAACGATCACTTTAAATCAGTTAGTTTTTAATTTAATATAGCAACCGCGATCGATAGATAAATCAGTGGCTTATCAGTTGGAATTTCTGGAGAACAACACTGATTATATGAAGTACAGGTCCACGTTTTACACTTTCCAACCTAGCACTTGACACATTTCTAGCCAACATTCACAGATTAAACAAGTTGCAGGTAATTTTTGCAATAAATCAACTGTCCTTACAAATGTGGGGTTTATACTATAAATCCTCAAATATGTTTCGTTATGATTATCCTTACTATAACTTAAAAAGTATTTAATTTCACATGTTATTGAAATACCATTGCTAGTACATTTCTGCCATTCTGAACAAATATACTTCGGGGAGCATTATCTGGGTTTAATAATTTCTTGTTATGTATTTTATTCAATGAGTCATTGTATCAACTGCTGCAGACTTTTTCAATCGTTGTATAAAGATAACAGATAAAATATATCACATTAAAGAAACGCATACAAGTTGAAGTTTCCTTGAATATTTATAATATTACACTAACAGATTGTTTTTAAGCTCTTCGTCGAAAGGTTTTTATGCATAAGTATCGGTTTTAATTTCTTAAATACTGACCTACAAGAAATGTGAAACTTAATTATACCACTACCAATGAGAATTTTCTAGAAATTTTACCACTCCTAGGGTACTAGAAATGTGACAAAGTGGCCTTAATAACTTTAATTTCATAAATTCTAAATTGCCGTATACGTTATTTTGCACAGCAAAGTATATTGTAACGATATGTTTAGGAAAAATTCTTAACACTTTTAAAAAAGATCACTTTTCTAAGAATTCATGCTTGATATAAGCTGGGTATCTTTAACGCTTACTGTCATGATACTTAAGAAAGTTTACTTAAATGTCGCAAATATGTTTATAGAAGTTCTCGTAAAAATGTAAATACGTCATACGTTTGATATAATCGGGTCTAGAATGAACTTATTCACAAATATATCTGATCTCTGTCGTTTTCTTTTTTTTTTTTTTTGTTTGTTTTTAAATATTTTACAACAATTTTTTTACAGACTTGATGATGTACATGTTTCATGTCGCAAAATGACAAACCAGTGCCCCCATATTCATGATCAAATATTCATATGTTTGTTTGTTTTTCGTTAAAAATTGAACTTATTTCCTCTACCCCACCCGACTAGTCATTTTCTCAACTGTATCCTATTTCCTTATAATATTGTCGACAATAAGAGACAAAGAGTTTCTGAACGAAGATCAACTATTAAATAATTTATCTACATAGCAAATATTTAGTTTTGAATTGGAACTAAATGAAATAAAAATTGCTCATAAGATTTACATACCCTTGTATGTACCTCAGTTACTTCTAAAAAACACAATATAAATACATAAAACAAGTAGGATTTCATTTATGAATATCTTACTTTTTGTTTATTACAAACTTACATTAACATTAACATTTTCATTATCTTTGAAATTACTGAGTTTGACAATGACATGTAATGTAAAAAAAGTAAGTTCCTTTTCCCAAAGTAGCGTGTATGGAATAATTTGGACCACTAAGTCGTAACTCATTTAGCAGTGGCGTGTTCAGATAATCTCCATTAAGAAAGTTTATTAGAAAATGTAAATCAGATAAGATATCTAAATTCAAATATATTCGTTTTTCAAGCTGTCTTTATGCTTCACTATTCGATGCAAATAAATATGTCTGTACTTATTAGTTACGGGTATCTTTAGACTGCCAGAAAACTACATGTTTACATATTTATTCATAAATACAAAAAGTCAATAAATATCCAACCGCATTAGATTGTATTTTTATGTACACTAAACTAAGTAAACTACTGAAAGAATAGAACAAATAACTGTCAGAGATAGTTGTTGTTAACATATCACTTTATCAACATATAAATCTTCTTTTACGAACATTTCTAAGGAAACATATGATAGAACTGTTTACAATAGATTTTTAACAACACGTTTTCTACACTTAATGCCTGAACACATAATACCCTTTTAAAATGTATGCCTTAAATAATAATAAGCCAAACTTTTAGGGTAAGAAGGCTGTACTCATCTTTTTTGCCTCTGTAATATGAGACCATTCAGAATTTGTCTATGAATACTCATTACGTTGCCCGCTATCTTCCAAATCAGAGCACCCCATATTATCAGATTTATAAATTACCTTTGTGTTCGTTTTTTTCAGTAGCATTATTGTTATTTTACTGCTCATACTGGTATGGATTCATTGAAACAGCATTTATCATTTCTATAGCGTTAGACCAGAAGTTTCTTCGTAAGCATATTCATTTTAACAGAGGCTAGCATCCGGAAATTGGAAATGTGTCATCGATAATTCTGTGTTACACTAATGAAGTGCAACTCAAGGGATTAATGCAAAGTGCATTTATTAGATCAAATTGGTTCTCTAGATCTTTATCAATTTTCTTGAGGTCTTTATGGTAATTTCGCGGCCTTTTCCGGCTTTATGTATCTTCTTGATTAATTTTGTAACACGTATGATGCCAATTACACCAGGAAATTCATTCATGATTCGTTTTAGATATGTGTCTCGTTCCTATATTACGTCATCTAATATTACACAGGATGTAAATTAAAACTAAAACAGTTAACATTCAGTCTGTCTTTCTTGAGAATTCTTTGAACAGTGACTTTTATTCAAGTATCTCTTGTTAAGGACAAACTAGTAGTTATGACAAACATTCGATTATAAGGTTAGTCATTCGGATGCCTTTCCAAAAGGTAGAACGCTTAGGACCGCTATAAAGTATATGTTGTTTCTACACACCTTAATGACTAAATTACGTAGGGATGTCTCAAAATTACAGAACAGGATACAAAAACTTAAAATCAACGCTTCGCTGGCGGTTGTTCTGTTTTTATCTTTAAAGCTATGCAGACGGGAATCATAAAAAGTCTGAAGTGTTATACATTTTACTTACATAATAACTTTAAAAGTCAAATGACTTCTTTATCTAGCAGGTGTAAACAATAGGCAATTAAGCGGTAGGCTTACAATTTATTAAATATTTATAGGAAATACAAGTGTTCACACACGTTTTCGTAATTTTTCTCTTAAGCAATATTAGTCATTGTTGGACCATGATAAAAGGACAGAATTATAACAATTTCATTGACAACAATTATGATATCCATATTTTAGTAAGTCTTCTATTGTCTTTACATAGCAGTTTTTGGAACCACTACGTTGAGTAATTTCATCCCCGTTCTCAGCCGTTTTTACTTAGCGCTACATCAAACCATGACCTTTACTAAGTCAACGAAAATACCCAGTTAATACTGGCATGGTTAAATATTGGGCACTGTTCGTGTTTTCAAAAGAATTCCCTTTATAAATTAATTTCTTATTCGTAAACACGATATCCAATGATATCTTAAGTAGCTGAATGTGAGTTGTAAGGCTCCATTTTAGAGATTATTGCAATCGCACAAAAAGCGCTAGCGATTATGTAACGCCAACGCATTGACACGTTTTACATTATATACTTTATTTCAATTAAGTACAAATTATTTGGAAGACAAATCTAGTGTAGCTACAGTAACCTTCATAAATAAGTACGAATAGTTAAAAAATGTTTTATATAGTTTAAAAGGCGTAAGTTACAGTTTTGCATTTCTAACAACCTATATACTGAACTAACTTTAATAATGGAGGTCAAATATAAGCTTAAATATTCTTATGATCTAGATAGAAAGCCGGGTTACATGTAAATTAGCCTGTGTTGCAAACTTAGTCTTTCTCTGATTATCGCCGTTCCTGGACGGCGATATATACAATTAACAAGATTTGAACAGTTTTGCCTGTACACCGCCTGCCTTTAGCCAATCAAAGCGCATAATTTCATATCACATAATAACAAAATGGACGTCAAAAATCTTCAGTAAGGGATGTGTTAATGGACTCGCCCAACCGCCATGTTTGTCTGGTTACTTATTCTTACAACTGAAAAATACCATCATCAATGTACAAACTCATTACCAGTCTTCAGGCTCTTGCTTGATAACACAAGATAATCGCAATATTTTTTGCTAAATGTCATTTCTAACTAGAGAATATAGTCTAAATAAGAGTATGTTTTGTTTGTTTTTTTCCAAAACTTGCACTTAAAGAAAAAAATTAAATGTTTGCTTCCGGGCGATTCTAATCAGGATACAAACTTCCCGCAGCGGTTATTTCCCCTGATCAGTACAGTTAAAGTACCCGGTGCGAGGAGTTTGATCAGGATATATCCGTGTTTAATATATGCTTGTTTAGGGTCACGACAATATCGTATTTTTTTACCTAAAATTTATTCTGTTTAAATTTTACATGTAATATTCTTATGATATTGAAGAATAGTATCTAGCTTTTGTTAAGTAAACATTTTTTAAGTAATAAATAAAGTAAAAAGCTACGCAAATAGCTAATTAATTATGCGTAGACTGGTTTACATCAAAGCAATATTTACAAGGTTTTTAATGCTGCAAATTTTAACAAGATGTATAAAGATATTGGCATGCTTTTCATAAAGAAGCCAAATCATCCACTTTCAAAAATAGCCCAGGTACAATAAAAACTACAATGTATACTTCATCTGCTTTATTATTTCTGTGTGAGAATTTTCAGATATAACTTCGCTTTTCACTGCAAAGCATGTTATAAAATTATCAAATCAATGAATAAATTCATCTATGGATAAGACGTCAAACATGGCTGAACGGCGAATTCAAGCATTTTTAGAAATGCTAATACTTGTATTTGCTTTACAATTTACAATTTCTTTAATAAACCTGCATAATATAATAATTTGCTGACTCTAGGGCATGACAAAGGCTTAAAACCTACAATGGGCAGGTTTAGTTTATTGATAAGGGCTTTGTCAGGTGAATAGGGTGTGGGTGTAAAATCTTGACCTTTCAATAATACCAAAATGCTGAGCTAAACGTATGTTCTGAATAGTGTCAAGAGGAAATTGTAATAAGCAGTTAAACGTTGCTTAATTATCGTTTTGAATTGTTTTTTATATTATCATTTTTTGTATATTTCTTTTTTAAATTTTTTATGAAGTAGTTTATGATTTGGTTGTGATTTAAAGTCATTCTTTTAAGATTGGGATAACAGTTTAGTTTGAATGTTTTAGAGAAGTCTGTTTTTTGGTGAAAATTGGTATCTTAATGCTTACCCTACGTATACGCAAAAGCTGTAACACGTTCCCGACTTTTGTGGTGGACCAAACATAGAGATCTCTTGACTCTAGATGATCTAATATTAACCACTTAGGCGAACAACAAATAAATATCTTGTAGGATGAGACCAGATACAAAAGAATCCAATTTATGATTTTGGCAAATCTTGCGAGAGTGACAGATATGAAATGATATTGATGAATATCGGGCTTGTTGGCTACTTTCTTCCGGAAGATCGAGAATAATCAAAGGAAGAGACAATCGTATTTTGTTGTTTGCGTTTTGCTTCGGGAATTCAATTATCAAGAGCCGTTAAAGATGAAAAAGATGCATAGTGAATAATATTTGATACACACCAAATGATGTAAGATTAAGTTCAGCTAGGTTGGGCTAAAATAGTTCAATATTTGGGTAGATTTGTTAGAAGGACCTTTGTTGCAAATGATGGTCCCCATGGGGAAACTTAATAAAATCCTTATCCTCTCCCTACAACAGACATAATTCTAAATGACCTTTTTCCAGTTGTAAGTGTTATTTTCCCTTTTAAAATGTTATTGTAACGATTTTCTTTTATACCAGAGATGTTTTAGCAGTTTTTCCGGCTGCGCTAGGCCCCTAGAAGTAAGATAAGAAGTTGAACCTGAGAGGTTGAGTCTCCGATGCTTAGTCCTCTTCAGGATACCTTTATAATATTCGCCGGTTGTGTCTTAAGTGTTTAATATATAATGGATTAGGTCTTGCGCTAATTTTCAAAAGCTTTTGCAAACGTAAATAACATGTATATATTTGTTTACCTATGTATGTCAGTATATTCGTTTTCTTAATGACGCCAACTGAAAACTGGTAAACAAAACTAATCAAACTTTTACAGCTCAATTAAAAAAGATTTTCTATCTTAGAAAGACTTTCAGTCTAATGTAGACAGACACCATGTAACCAACAATCCTTTCCAAAACAAGTGATTAAGAATCCTCAACAGAGGTTTCCCCTTGAATTTTAAGTAATCTAGATTGTGCTGTAAATGCTCACTTTGAGACCAAAGGTTGGCAGACAATAACAACATTCCACTTTGATGCCTGATGGGTTTGAATATGCAAAAAAGACAAGAGTATTGGATAATCCCGTCTTACACAATTTGATTTTATCTGAAGTATAGTTAAAATATCAAAATTTTATGTTTATAATATGTTTGAAAGTTTCTTGAACATCATGTTGCCTTTTAATTCCTTCCTGAAATTTATAGGCAAATTTCCAAGATGTTTTGTTTGATCATTTAAGGAGAAAATATAACAGCCATATTAACATTTATCATGCTTAGATTATGTTAGGTCTAATAACAAGAAACAACAAGAACATTTTGAGTTTGTCTTTGCAGCTGAGAAACTTTACGTCAAATATCTCCTTTATACATCAATTATATTAATGTCCGATAAAAAAAAGAGATATAAATATCAACATAATATTTTTCTTAGGCATGCCTTAATTAGCCTTTGTAAATTTGATACAATGTTTAAAACATAGTATAAGCAAAACAGACGCAAAACTTAAAGAGCTAGTTGTTTCTTTGTTTTGATAAGTTTTACGGCACATTGACATACTTAAAATATGAAATAGGATTTATGGTATTTATAAACGTGAGCTTTGTACGTTCATGTATATTATTTATCAAAGACAATCGATTGTTTTTTCTAAGTTCTTAAATATCAAATAACATGCAGCTGGCAATCAAGTAAACGATATTTGGCATACAGAGAAAAATTAAATGAGTTTATTAAATATGTTAGCATTGAACGTTCTCAGTTTCGAAAATATTGTGCGGCGTAATGAATCTATATATATATAAATATTTAATTACCTCACATCTTGAAACGAATCCTGATTATGTTCGATGATCACTGCCTTCTGACACGGGGTTATATCTAATGAAAATCATCAGTTAAAGCGCTGAATTCACTGTGTATTTACTGTGTAATATATATTTGAGAAAATAAGTATCATGATTTATCTGAAATCGTTTCGTGAAACGAGCATTTTACACAAGAATTCAGTCTGCAGTAAAAATATATAAATGCTGTAACCACAATAAAGTATTTTAAAAAATACACCAAATAAAAAAGACAGAGCCACTCCTTTTTTGACAACGTATTGTTGTTGTTGTTGTTTTTTAATTGGGAAAATGTGGGAAAAGATGTGTTGTCATAGATTCAACATAATATTTCTTCGAAAAAAAATTCATTTGTTTTTCAAACAAAATATATGGTGATAAATTGATATATGAACAACATGAACGTGTGAGTTGACAATGCTCTTACTCTGGTCTCGCAAATGAGTGGTTACTTCGAAATAAGATCTACTGCAGTCAAACATTTTAATATGTCTATATTTACAAATGTATTAGCAAGGATTTTTTTCAGATTTGTGAAGTTAGCGGCCTGGCGGCCTAGCGGCCTGGCGGCGTGAAGTTAGCGGCCTGGCGGCCTAGCGGCCTGGCGGCGTGAAGTTAGCGGCCTGGCGGCCTAGCGGCGTGAAGTTAGCGGCCTGGCGGCCTGGCGGCGTGAAGTTAGCGGCCTGGCGGCGTGAAGTTAGCGGCCTGGCGGCCTAGCGGCCTGGCGGCGTGAAGATGGCTACCTTTATCACAATTTAGGTTGATCTTAAAAACGGATTGAAATCTATTTTTACAGCATATAATGTAAATTGCAGGGGTGTATAAGATGCTTATTCACCCCCTGTAATGTACATTGCATGCTGTAAAAATCGAATTCAAGCCGTTTTTAAGATAAACATAAATTATGATAAATATTAATTTTAGGCCGCTAGGCCGCCAGACTTGGAAAACTTAAAAAAATCAAAGCTAGTTCTTGTTGATATTTTACTTAATCATCCCTGAAATGTACATTGCATGCTGTAAAAATCGAATTCAAGCCGTTTTTAAGATAAACATAAATTATGATAAATATTAAGTTTAGGCCGCCAGGCCGCTAGGCCGCCAGGCTTCGAAAACTTAAAAAAAATCAAAGCTAGTTCTTGTTGATATTTTACTTAATCATCCCTGAAATGTACATTGCATGCTGTAAAAATCGAATTCAAGCCGTTTTTAAGATAAACATAAATTATGATAAATATTAATTTTAGGCCGCTAGGCCGCCAGACTTGGAAAACTTAAAAAAATCAAAGCTAGTTCTTGTTGATATTTTACTTAATCATCCCTGAAATGTACATTGCATGCTGTAAAAATCGAATTCAAGCCGTTTTTAAGATAAACATAAATTATGATAAATATTAAGTTTAGGCCGCCAGGCCGCTAGGCCGCCAGGCTTCGAAAACTTAAAAAAAATCAAAGCTAGTTCTTGTTGATATTTTACTTAATCATCCCTGAAATGTACATTGCATGCTGTAAAAATCGAATTCAAGCCGTTTTTAAGATAAACATAAATTATGATAAATATTAAGTTTAGGCCGTTAGGCCGCCAGGCCGCTTACTTCACGCCGCCAGGCCGCTAACTTCACGCCGCCAGGCCGCTAGGCCGCTAACTTCACGCCGCTAGGCCGCTAACTTCACAAATCTATTTTTTTCTACGTCCTAATTCATCTGTAGCAATAAATATGTTTGACAAATACCTATATCTAATAAGTACAATCATCTAAGTCTGCATTGAATACGGAAATACAAATTAAAAACAGCTTGAAACACCTGTATTTATCTAAAACAGAAACATTTGCATCAAGCAAAGTATCTACGTTATGTTTCATATCCCGTGGTGGTTACTTGTGCAAATAATCTTGAAACAGATTATTCATACTCAAGAAAATTGAGTTTAAACAAACATTATAGTGATAAGTAGTGGAGACATGTATGATTCCTCCACTCTTCGTGCGTTAAAGAACATTTCGTTCCTTAAGTTCAGCTGATTTTAGTGTCTAACTTCACTTTTGATCTATTTAGGGCTGATGAGTAAGAAAATATCGAAAGAATAATTATTTGTAGGACTTTTGTTGGTAGATATTCCTACCCTTAGTAAAATCATACCATTGTTTGTTGAGATGACAAACAGCTAAAATTATGCTTCAAATTCACCAAAGTTTAATAAAGCATCCTGACTGAATTACAGTTTCTTCGATAATTACATAATTGTTTTATCAGAACATTTTTTTGCAGATGAACTTAAATTCTTTTTCGGGTCGAACGTATACAAACATATATACAATACAACCTAAAAGTACTACATTTTAATTTCAATAATGTTTACCCTATGTAGTTTTGTGTATGTAATCTTATAGATGTAACAATTCGGGATTTGTTGACATACAGAAGGAAATTACGTTACAACGGTACTTCTTGGGTTGTTAAGAATTGATTATGCGGTTCCACTTTCTTAATTTGTATTGAAGGTATAATGGAAAGAAGAAAGAAAATCGCCAACAAAATGGAAAGAATTATTGAAGGATCATTTTTATTTGTCCATTATTATGTAAAATTTAGCAGGCTTCCGGTTTCATTAGTTTGTTGGTATCAGTTTACCTCCAAGTTGTAAAATACATTCTCCATTTCCCCAATCCCCATCAACGTCGTTTATTTTTTTAAAAGAAATTTCTTGTTTTCTTTAAGCTTTAATTGTTTCTTTTCATACGTAAAGGAGTTTTTATACACGCCTCAATATTTCTTTTGTTTTTAATATATGCCAAATGTCTTAATGACAACAGAACTTTTTGGTAAACAAAAGTTAAATGCAGACAAATTGCTGCACCTTGAATATATTTATAAGCAATATAAGTTCAGATTTCATTCGGGGAAATGTGTGTTTGAAGAATTTGAGAAAAAGCATTCTCTAAACTCATTTTAAAAAACTAAAAAAGGCGGAGGGAGAAAACCACGCAATAATTTGGCGTTGATCTTCGCTCAGGAACACTGATTGTGTACAAAACACTGAAGTAAAGGGTGCCACACAATCCTGAATATGTTTTGTCGGGTGAAAAGGTGCCAGTTATTTCTATTTTCTTTTAAATTAATAATTTTACACAAAATGAATTCTAAGAATATTCAATCTTAAGTATGCAGGCCGATTTACAACAAACGTTACAAAGACCCAACTAATATGTTCTGTGACTGATTTGACTGTTTATACCTGTTACATGTAACATGTTACAAGGCTGTGTTCATCTCATATGATCAGGGTTATTTGTTATTCTATATGAGTCTCTTCAATATTTGTCTTCGGAGACCTGTAATGTTGCAAGCTATTTTCTATAGTGAGACCAGCCCGTGTTTGTCTGTGTAGGTATCAAAGTTTAGGATCTTAAATCAACCTCATCTTGTTACTTAAAACGTAAAAACATGACGGCCAATGGAGATACGTCTAATGAATTTGTAATAAAAATATAACTTTCTTGTATTGTCGTTTTGTTTTAATCGAAAACTAAATAAACGATCAAATGAAAAAGGTAAATTCTATCATCAGGCACATAGACAAGACAGTTCCTTCTGTGCATTAAATGACTAGAAATGTCAATGAGTCAGCGGTTTTTGTTAACTTTCTTCACTAGGTGGCAATATACATTAATAAAACATTTGATAAAAGGCAGGCAGATGGTCGGATTTAGTGTATTAGATACTCTCTGAGCTGATTAGGTAACAATCGTCAAATAACAAAACGATTATTGCCCTTATGTTACATTATTTAATCTTAATTGCATTTTCTTCCAATTTCTCTTACAAACATTAAGTACCTGTGACGTAAATCACGCATATGGATATCGAAGGTATTAGGCTACGAAACAATCGACTTATTGAATTGTAAGCCATTTAAATGAAACAAAAGAACGGCCACAATAATTGACAGTCACGTTTTCACTGAAATATGTTTTTAATGCACAACTTGTTTAACAGTTCCGTTTACTATAGATATTGCTGCATATGCAAAAACGACCATGACAATATAAAACAGTTAAAATTGTTGTTGCAATTATTATCGTTTACATAACACTTACACAATTTTAAAAGAAATTAGGTAATTCCGTTCAACCCTTTTTATATCCACAGGTTGTTAACCTATTCTCTATCATATCCAGAATTCTGACGTTCACACACAGTATTCATAAACATTTTTAAATGTGCATTAATAATGCGATCGTTTTAACCTGATCGTTCGAAGAACAATAGTTTAGATAGCTTAGATAGTTTCAGAGGAAAAAGAAACTAAACATATTCGCAGGGCCATTTGCCGCATACCAAGATGTTTCCCCTTGTTTTCATAGTTATTTCTTTGGTGTACCCCTTTAAGCATTGACATATTTGAACACCATAAAAACACATTCTCAATGGACAATCTATAGCAAAATACTTTTAAAATTATGCTTTCTTCACATTTAGTTGAATTGCTAAGAACTGAACGGTTTGATAGTCAACATTTACCTTTGTTAGAAATATTTGTTCAACAGATGGTTGGTAGGAAATAAAGGTGAAGTCTTGGCCTTGGTACGTGTTTTGTGCTAAATCGTGGCTAAAATTAGCTCATTGCATAATCTACGGACAACCTGATTAAACTATCACGAAGTGTAGAACACAATGCTAATATTCTGACTGCAAATTCTTATACACCTATAAATCATATTGATATATATTATGTTGAGATTATGTAAGAATAAGTTTTTAATTTAAGAAATGCATGTTTGACAAAACAAACATTTTCTTGAAATTTATCATTACACTCTTGACGGTCAAAAACACTTTTCTGTCAGTATTTCTTCTGCGTGTGCTTTTATGGAATTGAGTCTGTCATGACTTTTAAAGTCAATTGGCAAGTCTAATCGTGTGTACATGATCGCTTTTATATGTTCTCCATTATAGCGTCAACTGGTCTCACTATTAAACAGTCTTTTATTAAACTGCTAAGAGACTGTACTTTTTTGTTCGGTTTTAAAATGATCTGACACTGAAGAATTACTGGAAATTCGCCACAGTGCGGACGAAATTCTTATAAAATTGTCCAAATGGAACAGCGTTGGTAATTAAGACCTGAAGCAATTATTAAGTACTATTCTGTTGCGTTTATGCACAGATTATATGGTTGCATTGTATTTTTTAATAAACTTTGAAAATGTGAAGTTCAATTTATGGCTGAAATATCAGAAAAAATAAATGGCCAAGTGTTGACCATGCAGTTGTCATCAGAGCCTGGCAAGAATCCAGTAGTTCGATGCACAGGTCAGGCGTTACGGTGAAGACAGAGAGACGGCCATGTCAGCAGCTAGGATCGCTTTTTGGTAATCCAAGTCCAAACGATCCGTTTTAAAATGGTAACCTAGCTGTGCAGTGACCTCGAAAATACCTATGGTGTCAAAATTGTCTACGCAGACTATCTGTACGAGGCTACACGAAACCGATATTCAGTCGGTAAGATCGATCAACGTACATTCTCCTAGCCAGAAATTACTGCCAGGCGCGATAAAAATGGGACATAGACAACGTTGACTAGACCAGGAAGGATTTGGGGTTCGTATTGTTCCTCCAAGAGTCTAGATAATGCTTGAACTATGGATACAGGTTGGCAAGGGTGTGGAGACAACGGGGAGAACGTTTTGTACTTAGCTAATATATGCTGAACACAACCTTTATGACGGAGAATCAGTGATGGTCTGATGTGGCATCAGCTTGAATGGACGCGCCGACTTCAGAGTCCTTCACTGACAGCGCTACATCATCGACATTCTAAATGTCCATGTTAGCTTGTATGCATGGACAGTAGGCGATGGGTTTGTTTTGATTAACAATAAAGCCCGTCCCCGGGATGAGTTACAACTAGCAATTTCAACCATAGTCCAGACTGTTACCAAAGTAATGGCTGACATACCCGATATTAAAATGACATACCCTAAAATTTAAGCATTTCATTTATTTCGATATCCTATAAATCTGAATGCCTTTGAATGAATATTCACCTATGTCAAAATGTCAGACAAAACTTTAAGTGCAATGTTTTGTGATTAAAACTGGCAATGTTACAATGAAAAATCGTCGTTTACTTAAGTGTTTAAGATTATGGAGCCATAACATCACGAAAACACATCGCATTATACTCTATAGATTTATTTTTTGGATATTATGCAGTTAAATGCCAAGGCAATTCATGAATTTGTCAGATCTTCGAAATTTCGTTTAAAATAACAATGGACCAACTATCACTAAAACTGAACTACACAATCAATTTTCTTGCACACCTTTCGAGACTGTGCATGATTAAGAACTGGAACATTAACGACAATAAACAAGAGGTGTTCGATGCCTGAAGCCTTTACAAAACATATAAGTAATCCATTGAAACCTACCCAATTTCTCCCAAACATACCTGACCAAGGTTTAATGTGATCAAAGTTACTTAATTCTGTAAAATGTCGTTTGTCTCTAAAATGTGTATTGAATTTCATCTTTGTTACTACTTTCTTTGTTTTACACTGCTTTGCCCTTTTTGTAATCAAAGACTCCTTTTTGAACATATCGCCTTAGTCTTAAGCCCAGTTCTATTTCATTTGTACAAAATTTACTCCTTTTGGACATGTTAAAACCACACATCGTAAATGATATACTAAGTTATTGTTCATGCTTTGAAAATCACGGTAATGTATAAACAAAATTGATTTGTACAGAATGCATGATATGTTTAACACAGTCATGTAATACCCAGGATTCACGGACCTTCAATGGAAGGAGAACACTGACTTTTTTGCATTTGAATCTGAACAATTTAAGCAGAACAATATAAAAAAGGATAGACAAACAATGATTAAAGAAAATAGTTTGAAACTTGTTTCAAAGTCCAGTGTGGTCTGTCTTATTACGTAGATGTTTTGTACGCACTGAAACAAGCATTAGAGCGAACAGAAATAGAAATTTATATCATTTAAGAAGGTATGACGGTATTATGTAAGAAACCATTTATACAATACAGCATCACAAGCTTAAGGTTCCAAGACTGAAATATCTAAAGGTTTAGTATTTGCAATGCTGCTATAAATGCAGCTCCTAAAATAATTCCTTATCCAAATGAAGGATCAGATACATATGTGAGGTGTTAAACAAGTACAAAAAACAACACAAACCTGACTAGAGAAAAGTTTTAAGTGGTTTGCTTTCTTATATGCCTCCTCACTGCATATGCCTGGCTATTGATTCAGCTGCAATCTCGCGTAGGCTAAGTTTACTACTCAAAGTTTGCTAAGCACCAAGAATAGAGGTTTTTAGAATGAATAATCTAAAACAGAATGATTGGCTGTAGCTGGCCTATACTTCAGTTCATTAGTGCGTTCTAGGACTTTGGTGGTAGATTTATCAATCTTTTGCAGTCTTAAGGATTTGTTTAATATAATAAACAAGATGACATTGCAACACTGGGATTTCATCGACTGAAGATTTTCTTATTTTTACCACAAGGCTAAAGGATTATTACTGGTTCTGGTATGTGACCTATAGCTATCAATTTGTGCTTGGCAGTGCTACTTCATGATAGCAAATACGTTCTGGGCGGTCTTTTAAGTCACTCTGTTTAGTTCTTTTAGAAGAATGGCACCAAGCTGTTGGACAGTTCGATTGGATCTAAGTCCGGAGAGCTGGTTAAACACTCAATGCGCTCAGTCCCCGCTTACCAATCAACGTACCCCAATCAAGGAAACCGGTCAATGTCTAAGCCCAGATGGCTATACCTTTGTGTCGTGCTCAGATAAAATAGCTAAATAGAACATCTGTCCTAGTCTCCGCCACACTCTAGCACGCATATCCTTGTATTTAGGGAAGTACCTAAATAAGTAGAAACCTATCATGATTCCTTGACGTAGTTCCTTCTCTGCTTCCAACATGTCGTCCAACAGGTTTGTCATACTGTCGATACCTTGATCAAGCTCTGTTGATCAAGGTGTGATTCACATTTAAGACCTCCACCAATTTTACGGTGACTGTCCTTATTTTCCCACCATCCCTACAACGCGCCACATCTCTCCTTTAATAAAATTTCTTAGCCATCATTAGTTACAGATTGGAGGTCGCCAATGGATTATATGGATATTTTATAATGCTAGGTGCAGGATACTATATTCTCGTGCAAAACAAGGGGTGCGTGATTACAAAGAACCGTCATAGAATCTGTGTTTTGTTAAGAGCTAATGGTTTACAATGAGGACTGTGTCAGTATGTTAAAGAAATAAATTGGAATAGAAATGTAATGAAAAGTATCAAATTCCTAATGACATTACGAACAAAATAAAGTATGAAGCCCATTCCACTTTCAGTGTAAATGTCAAGGGCACAATTTGCATATAGAAACAAACCAAGTAGAAGCAAGATATGTGCAAATAGTTGCTTGTGTTAGATCAAAACTATTTTCATCAGGTGACACAGATATATTGTTGAAAGGTGACATGTTATATCTAGACTTAAAGATCTAGATTCATTTGCAAATATTAAAGATACTAAGATGACAGGATTTACATATGTGCTTCGACTATTGGTTTTCTTCCAAAGAGTTTCTAAATTTTTTACAATGGGGAGATGCGTTATGTTTGTGATAAATGTAGATCTGCCTGGGAAATCATATCTACCCAAGTGATCGTAGCCATTTGCATTAAGTTTAATATATCATAAAGTTAGTGAAAACGTAGGTGTTCCCAGCAGTGCCTGAATTTTTAGATATATTGATTGTATTTTGTGGTTTGAAAATGTTTAAGAAACTATTATTCGTTTGGCGTCTAACAATCTTGATATACCAGAAACATTGTAGAAGATAAGTAGATGGTACGAAAATTTGCTTTTTATTATTCTTTATGTCTTAGAAAAACGTGTTTTATATTCTTCCAGATACTGAATATGCTGTCATATTATTGACACGTTAATATTTAACTGATTATTGAACAAAACTTCTTCCTTTTACAAATTAATCTGTTTTGTTTAAAATTAAGTTGTTATAAAAAGTTTTAAGTCCTAATTTAATTTGTGAATGCATTCCAATTTTCATTCGAAACCTTGTATGCAACAGATTGCATTTTCGTCCACAAATGAGGTTCTTGTAATGGGTGAGTGGTCTAAGGCGTCATTACTTTAAATTGCTAGGCGGTTGGTGAAATTCAGTGCGGGTTCGAATCCCACTGGAAATTTGATTATTAAGGAAAACAAACATTATGTGGTTACTTTAAAAATGCATTTTATCAAAATGAGAAAAAAATAAAATCAAAAGATTATGTTTGATCTCACTGAAAAAGCTATGTGAAGTTTTCTTCCATGCTACAAAAATGAGAAACGATTTAAATTGGAACAGCATTGATTTATTCAGGTTTTATACTAGAGATTCCCAAATTTCTACTTCTAGATAATACTGCAGTAGGCATTAGAGCAGTAAATCAGTGTAGTTCCGCCATGAAATTTCTTAAATTGCATATAACATGCGCATTTTCATTAGGCCCTAACAGCATGCTATTTACGTGATGAAGGAAAATTGAATCCGGTCTACATGAATTGTTTTAAATAAACACATTACAGCTTAAATCGTCCGATGCAGGTTAAGTGAAGTTCATAGAAGTTTATGATGTAGGCTTTTTGTATGTTTCTTTGTAATCAAGTTATTCATTTAACAAGCGTGTTGTTTTTGCATTACTGAAGACAACTCTAATATACATATGTGTGTGTGACGCAAGAGTTTGGTTAAAGGAAGGAAAATAAAGCAGGCGATGAAATAACTACTAGTAACGGGCGATACCGATTGACTGAAGGCTTTAACACTCATGTCGCTAGTTTTCGGGTCGGAACGACGACATAAAGGTCAAGGTCGTCAATAAATACATAATGAAAAACAAAGTATTTGCAAATTTTAGCTAACAGTAAGCAGTTGTAATTCACAAAAGTACTGCATACGAGATATCTTTTCGTGTACCTCTTGCCTTAAAACGAAACAGCATAGATGAATGGTTAAAGTAAATATCCACAGACTGTAACTCGATAGCACTGTCAATGACCCTGTCAAGTTTTTCTCTGACATGATCCATGCGCAACCTTACGTATTGTTGTCTAAAACTCAATTCAGCTCTCTCCCTCTCATTTTCGAAATCACTGTTCTTGTTAAGCGTTTGACACTATCATCTCTCCGAAGCTCGTATGTCTTAACTATATAATTTAGTGATTATTCTGTCCTTTATCTGTTTTTTTTTCTCGTTCAGGTTTTATTGCTTTTGTAAATAAAAAAGACGTTTCATAATTATTTTATTCACGCCGTATGTGAAACAATAATATTGTATAGGAATGTTCCTTTTTTTGTTGTTGTTTTCTTTTTCCGTAGATTCTCCATGCCATAAGATATCATAGAGGCCCAATCTGATTTTCAATCAATATAAAAATATCTTACTCGTTAATCATACCGGCAATTTTGTTTTGAATGAGGATAAAACTCGTTGAATTATGTAAAAATGATTACTGACAAATCTCCTCTAATTAGATGGTACGCGAACGACGATGAAATCAATGCAGGGCCACCTTATGGACAGGACGAGGGATGTGCTGTTTGCTGGGGAGTCAGGTAATGTTTTAAACAACACATAAATATTCTCAGTATATACATAATCGTATGGAAAAAAATAAGTCAACAACTGAGTGCATCTGAAGTTACATTAAGCCATCTTACTGGTCAATTTCATATCACAGAAAATTTCGAAGTTAGGTTGCGGCCGTCAATTTGATGGCTAGTTTAAATATATCGTGTTAATCAATTTTCCCTTAGATTTTGCCAAGCCTTTACGTGATAAAGTTCCAAAGCAACAATACGTTCGTCATTTTTAGCATCTATGTCTCCTATATTTACTGTGTGGCTAAATCAACAGGTCATCTTCACTAAGAATACTGAAATACTCAGCTATTGTTATTTTTTCCCTTCATACTGCATCGATTTAGTTCTAATTCGAAGGCACTGGAGCAAATATTATAGCCTCCGACCAACTTCATATGACACGGTTTTGTTTTATTTTAATGTGAGCCATTAATGACCCAAGTTTAAAGAAAATGTACAATAAATGATCAAATAGTGGCCACCTGACACTCATGCCTTGACTATTGTCACCGTATTTACTTTGATCGATTTAATTAAAGTTATTTGTTTGAAATATGAGCTAAAGAGTGTACTTTCACACGTTTTGAGCCAAAACAGATAGAACTTACATTATTGTTTGACTGACGTAAGTTGCAGAGTCAGAATAGAAAGAAAAATACTTAGTACTTATCTCCTACCAACTTATTTACTGACCTTATTCTGATTAGAATAGATGTTGAAAGTTAACCCAATTGCAGTTAGAGGAGTGTGTTGCAAACGTGTTCTTTCCCCTAATATTTGTTTCTAGTAAGTAGATTTTTAGTTGCGAAGTTATGAGATCATTGTATTGATGTATGACATTGATTGAACAGCAGATCAAATGTTTAGTGATATTCGTTTCTTTCGATGTCACTTACAAATTGCGATATATGCCGTAACAGTATGCCATTTTGTACATTGTTATTAGGAGATCGTAATTTATTTATTACTTATAAGTGTTTTGACATCTATTTTGACTGTGCGTTTTCAAATATTCAACGTTAGGTCAGAAGAACTATTTGACATCGTACAAATAATGATTAATGGTTATTTAGCTCTCTCTCTCTCTCTCTCTCTCTCTCTCTCAGCCTGTAAACTCTAGATTTCAGACTTATTTTAACCCAATGAAGTATATCCTGCTTATGTTGTGTTAATTTGGCTTTGTCGTAAATATGAATTTGGCGCATAAGCGCTACAATAATGCATTGTTTTAATCATGATAGGAGGTCACATACATTACAACATTGCTTCTGGGACATGGCGAGAAATACTCCATTGATCTTTACACGTTTGATTGATGACATTATCCATGTACAATTTCCCAATGGCTATCGTTTTAAGCTTAAATATCAAAAGAATAGAACAATGAGAAATACAATAGTTTGATTCATATCTTGCCGTTTTGGAAAACGTAAAAATATGCTGCGCCTAATGTATATTTAATATCCCTTTCTGAAATGATCCAAAAAAACAATTTAATATTGGCTAAAGCAAATATATAATCTAAATATGGATGGTCTTATCCTTACAACTCTTAGACGAACAACAAATAAATTTACTCTAGTATGAAATCAGATTCAGCGGAATAACAAGATTTTAACAATGACATGACTTGCTTGAGTGACAGCTTAAAAAGTTTGTTTTATATTTGTTTTATTGCATTTATTGTGTTTATTTATTTTGCTACACTAAGTACACGAAATTTAAAATTTCACTATCTGTAATGCACACATTTTCACATTGAGAAACAGATTATATCCACTTGCGAAGACCTAAGAAACATCAAATGAAAATCTTTTTCAAAATGGACAACAAATGAAATTTGTTGTATAGGAAGTGAGCAGTAGCAGTACGCAGCAGTAGATAAATGTGGCAGTAGCAGTGACAGCAGTAGCAGTAAAAAAAACGTGAAGCTGCAGTAGCAGTAACAGCAGTAGCAGTAGGAAAAACTTGAAGCTGGCAGTAGCATAAACAGCAGTAGCAGTAAAAAAGGTGAAACTGGCAGTTGCAGTAACAGCAGTAGCCGTAAAGCAAACGTGAAGCTGGCAGTAGCAGAAACAGCAGTAGCAGTTGGCAAAACATGAAGTTAGCAGAAGCAATAACAAGAGTAGCAGTTAAGAAAACATGTAGCTGGCAGTAGCAGTAACAGCAGTAGCAGTAAAGAAAACGTGAAGCTGGCAGTAGCAGTAACAGCAGTAGCAGTAAAGAAAACATGAAGCTGGCAGTAGCAGTAGCAGTAGGCAAAACATGAAGTTAGCAGAAGCAGTAACAGCAGTAGCAGTTAAGAAAAATGAGGTTGGCAGAAGCAGTTACAGCAGTAGCAGTAAAGAAAATGTGAAACTGGCAGTAGCATTACGAGCAGTAGCAGTAGGAAGGTCTTAAAAGATTGGAAAGTTTCAATGAAAATAAAACATGTTTTAACATAAACAGACCCTCCCGAGTCTTTTGCGTAGTTCCGCGACTGTTTCTGAGACACTTGCAGACTTTCATGAATTTGGTGCCAATCGAAAAAAATGTCATTTTTGATGTCTAGGGACCCTCCCGAGTCGATTTTACTGGTCTGCGACTGTTTCTGACACTCTCGCAGAAGTTAAGGAATATTGGTGCCAATCGTGAAAATGTAATTTTTAAGTCTAGGGATCCTTTCGGGTCGATTTAACTGGTCTGCGACTGTTTCTGACACTCTCGCAGACTTTCAGGAATTTTCGTGCCAATCGCGAAAATGTAATTTTTGAGTTCTAGGGATCCTCCCGGGTCAATTTTACCGGACTTTGACTGTTTCTGACACTCTCGCAGACTTTGAGGAATTTTGTTGCAAATCGGATAAATTGTAATTTTTGAGGTCTAGGGATCCTCCCGAGTCAATTTTACCGGTCTGTAGCAGTTTCTGACACTCTCGCAGACTTTGAGGAATTTTGGTGCGAATCGGGAAAATGTAATTTTTAAGGTCTAGGGATCCTCCCGGGTCAATTTTACCGGTCTTCAAATGTTTCTGACCCTCTCGCAGACTTTCAGGAATTTTAGTGCCAAAATCGAGAAAATTTAATATTTGACATTAGGGACCGTCCGGAGTCCATTGTTACGGTCTGCTACTTTTTCTGACAGTTTTGCAGACTTTCAGGAATTTTGGTGCCAATCTAGAAAGTCTAGAGACATTCCCGGTTCGTTGCACCGGTCTGTGACTGTTTCAAACACTTGCAGACTTTCAGAGTGTCCTACTGCTACTACTGTTACTGCCAACTTCACGTTTTGCCTTATGCTATTGCTGTTACTGCTACTGCCAACTTCACGTTTTGCTTACTGCTACTGCTGTTACTGCTACTGCCAACTTCATTGAGCTACAAGAAAACTAAAACAATGTAGCTTTCCTTTAAAATGCTCAAGAATATCCTCCACCAGTGCAAACATAAGAGAAACTAGCAATTTCCGTTTAAGTTCTTGAGGATTAAAATTCACGCGACCCAGTGGGCTACTAAAGATTTTTTTTGCAGTCTGTCATGTCGGAAACACACAATGCTTGAAAGCTTAAAATCCACATTAAATTTAAAGTTATAATTTTAGTTTGATGAAATATTTTGATATTCTTGTTTCTCAGATGCAGTCTCTATTTTGACCTTTTATTGTGTCATATAATTATCCGTTCTGGTGAGTAATTGAAACATTGCCAGTTGGTTTAAATGTATTATCATATTTCTAATAACGATTCGTCTTGATCTGACCCGAATTTCCAAACTAAATCTAAAGACAACAGTCGTACTTGCCTATCTGTCTTTTGAAAAGTGTGTGATATGTTTTCCTAAGTAGTTTCGGAATACTCATTCGCATTACATTGAAATAAAAGAGATTCACCATTTTCACCTAATTCACTGAGATTTATTCCCGTTAGACACACCACTCTCCTTGAGATTAGCGATTAAGCTATTGACATATATTACAGGAAGAATTAATCTTGGGGCGTTTTATTGCGCAGGATATCTTCATTAGACCCATGAAGCCTTCATTGGTCTTATTAGGTTAGTTCTACAGGAAGCTTCTTTTCAAAATCACTTAACCGTGATTTATTTCTCTGAGGCTTGCTATAACTGAAGCAATAAACGTTTAAAGAGCAAATGAAATCACATGAATTTGTCCAGCAGAATGTTCTTTTACACGCTTGAAGGGCGAAGGCATGCAAATTAGAAGATTAATGTATCGACTGTGAATAGGTCTGAACTTCTACTGCTATATTGATTAACCATATCTGACTACAGAAGAAATGGGGGAAACTTCTGAAAACCTACTAATAGAAAATTAAAAGGAACAAAATGTAGACATATTGAAAGATAAAATGTTGATTAAAGATTAAATAAAGATAATGTGAGTTAAATGCCGATACACTGAAAGCGGTTATCTATCTGGAAATAAGTTTTTCTAAATAAAAGTTAGAAATATTTCTTTGATATATCTTAAATTCATGGCGGTCAGATTTATCTGAAACATGAAACGGTATTGCTTTTGTAAGATATAATGAAATATGTAGACTTTGCTTTGATTGCATATACTGGTGTTATATATCTTACAAAAATAAAAAGCAATAAGAACTGTCTCTGAAAGATTGCAATGCCCCCGAAGTGGTGTTTTGACCTTTCAGCTGACGACCAGGTGATCCTTCAAAAAGATGGGTTTTCTTTGCCAATTTAGCTAAAGATTAGGGTCAAATCAGTGTCAAGATGAAAACTCCACAAAATGTTGTGTGTAATAATAAACAAAAATTGTCTAAAGGAGCTATGGCCAATATAAAATACTTTTCACAACTGGAACTTCGAGGTCAAGGTCATTTAGGGGTCAAAGTCATATAAATACATCAGTGGCAAGGTCTTGTTCAAAGGAATGTTGATTCAGGCATAAAGTAAATCAATTTGCGATTAAGAAAGTTAGACAATGTTAAAGTTTTCAGGAATGTCAGAATGACGGACTGGCAGAGACAGTTCAAAAACTATATGCCCTCCTTCGGGGGAATAAAAACAAAAAGCCGTAATGTTAGAAAAAAATCAAGCATCTTTAGGTTTCATTATTTATTTTTAATTGGTGTTTTTTTCTTGTTTTTTTCACGAATTATTATCAGCATTGTTACTGAATTATATATGGCAATTCAGTTTTCTTCTACTGTGAACTTTTATAGCGTCCATTATGACCAAAATTGATAATATCCATCGTAAGCGGATTTAATAGACTTCTTAAATTTTTCTCTTTCTGAAAAGGGATCATATTGATTTAAAATTAATCATCTCTGTTGTTGTTTTTTTTTTTTAAAAATACGGAGAAGATAAAATGACCTTTGCATAAACACAAAAACAAACCCATTTCCTTGAAGAAACAAATCTATCATATTTGTATAATATACCGACAGATTGCTTATTGGAAAATCTTGTATTCTGAATGTATCGTTCAATGGCGTTCAGTGAAAGGTTGAAATCAGTTTAATCCCAAAGAAGTTATTGCTTTGTAATGGAAATCTGGTACTGCTTTCCTATACAATCCTTTAAAAACCGTCCCAATAAATTTAGGTAAAATATAATTAGTAAATAAGAAACATTTGCTATCTCATCTGTATTAAAATGATTAGCCACCTTTCTGAAACATTTTCATTTTCATTTCGTTGCATTTTTTTTCACTTAGATAAACACTTTGTATGTAAGTAAGGACATAATCGTTTCGAAGAGTTTTACTATTGACATCGGACAATATAAAACGTTGATTCGGAATACAAAACAAAACAAATCGTTGACATATTACATGATCAAAATGTAAGAACGAATTTCCTCAAAATAACCAATATAACACAAAGAAAATAAACAAACAAAAAATAAAATGATCAGAATGTAAATACATTTAGCATATTATAACTAAAAACAGCCTTTTAACATCGAATGTTTTTGCAAACGTAAGCATTTTGCACGAGGTACATATCATCAGACCACGCATTGTCTTAGAAAAATTAAATCAAAATCCGTATACAAGATTTGGATCGAAACAACTTAATATTCAGTCTTAAGTATCTTATAAACATCCTTGTATCTGATAAAATTTATTTTCGGGAAGCTAGCAAGCTTCCTATCAATTAACCGTGTTTTGTTTCGTTGAAGTCTGTTCAGATTCAATCATTCTCGACTGAAGCAATATACACGTTTTACAAGCAAATGATTATCTGATCAATTCGAACTGTAAAATGATCATTAAACGCTTGGAGGATGAAGACTTCCAAAATGCAAACTGTTAAATATCTCCAAGTTCTCTAAAATGTTCTATGTGAATTTGCATAAACATCCACTACTGCCTTTATGTATGCTTAACATCCAGGACAAGCGACGTCACTGCTGCCTTTATGTATGCTTAACTTCCAGGACAAGCGACGTCATTGCTGCCTTTATGTATGCTTAACATCTAGGTCAAGCGACGTCACTGCTGCCTTTATGTATGCTTAGCATCCAGCCCAAGCGACGTCATTCCTGCCTTTATTTATGATTAACATCCAGGACATGCGACGTCATTGCTGCGTTAATGTATGCTTAACATCCAGGGCAAGCGACGTCACTGCTGCCTTTGTGTATGCTTAACATCCAGGGAAAGCGACGTCAGTGCTGCCTTTATGTATGCTTAACATCCAGGACAAGCGACATCATTGCTGCCTTTATGTATTTTTAACATCCAGGACAAGCAATGTCACTGCTGTCTTTAATGTTTGCCTTACATCTAGGACAAGCGACGTCATTGCAAAAAAGCAAGAAAGGAAATGTGGTAAACCACTAACAGAAATCTTAACACGTTAAGAATTACGTATTCATTTAAGAATGAATATCTGAAGATGTAGAATATAGTGTTTGCTTGCCTCATCGCATGCTAGCTCAATACTTTGGTAAGGAGAGAACTAGACAGTCTGAATGTCAGTATTGATCAAATTACATCCTTCCTTTATCTACCCTAACGAGATAAAGCAAAAGAAACCAATTTGTTGCCAAAGTAAATTGAAAGTGCTCTCGGGTAAAATAATTTCAATTTTCTAGTTATTTTGTTTTATAAGGCAGGAGCAGTATAATATATCTACAAAAGAGTAAACGCTTTAGTAGAACAAAAAACGAAAAAAAGTGCAAACTTCAAAACAGTCACTTTATCAACTGTTTATAAAAGATCTGTAACCACCTTTAGACAAGCGTGTTCTAAAGAACAAAGTAGTGTAAAGGCAAAGTCACTTTAAACAGCACACCTGTCATATATCATGTAGACAAAGGCATTTTAAACTGTAACTAAATGTTTATTTTTTTGATAATGTTTCTTCTGAAAAGAATGTGATTTAGTTATGTCATATTATCACACAAAACAACTTTGAACCTCAAAGTTCATTTCCCCAAATATATTCTTCGTACTATTCATTCTGTGTTTTAAATAAAGATAACCATTTAACATAATTTCTAGTCCATCACTACATTCTGGACACTTCGGTGGAACAAAAGTTGAATCATATAAGTGTATTCAATATCTGTCTATCGAGAGCCATAATGTCGCTGATCATTACATTAATTGGTAGCTTCTTCAACAACTGGATTTAATAGATTCGTTTAACTTTGTTCTTTCTGCCAAAGACAATTTACTTGATTGCTGGTTTCATATTGATAAATCTGTTATATCAAAAACTTAGAGAACCACAATTGATCATTTCTGATATAAAGATACAGAGAACATAAAAAGATGACCTTTGTACAGAAGAAAACAAATTCAATCCCTTGGAGAAGAGTATCTATTATATTTGCTCAATATTCCAACAAATTTCTTATTAGAAAATCTTGAATTCAGAATGTAATGGTTAATGAAAAGTTCAGCAAAAAAAAGTTGAAAACATCTTTGTCTTAAAAAGAGTATTGGACTGATATAGAAATCGGTATTTTCTAGACAAGATTTTGAAAGCCGTGTCCTTCAGCTTCAGCTTAAGTACGATCAGTATTTTGTGCAATATCCTGTTCAGTGAACATTAGGATATAGCAAAAGTAATATACCAACAGGTGGATTCAAATTTATGTTAATGATTTTTTATTTGTTTAATATTTGTACTGCATAACAACCACAAATCCTGCAGTCGAGTTAAAGGCACATTTTTATGCTCTACGAAAGGCAATATAATCGGGGACTTGCCCGTCTGTCTGGTTTTATCCTGTGTATAAGGCAGACACCGATGTAAGGATTTACTTTAAACTTCATAAGATGATAGACTACCTTGAGAGTAAGTGCAGTGCACAAGAAACGTAACTCACCTTGGCTAGATTTTTATTATCTCCACTAAGTACATTTTGTTTATCCAGGTCATAACTCTAAAACTATAACAAACATTTTATTTAGTTGGGCATATTGATAGATGGAAATTGCAGAAAGAGCAGTGTTTTAGACTCTTAAGTCCAAGAGTTAGCTGTAGTTGCCACCAATTTTGAGTTATTTTCCTTTATTTTCATATAGCATTGTTTAGTAGACATCCACCAGGTTTGAACAAATTATAACCTATAACATTTCAAGTGGCTGTTTAAAGCCTCATGAAATTTTATATGTCCATAGGGGTCTTTAAAAAAAACATAATCCATAAATACCTGCTATAAAAATTATTATTACGATTGTGCCTTTTAAACTAAAATTTCAAAACTTTTATGTCAAAAATATAGCGATTGGTTTTGTGTAGCACAGTTCATTTCAGATGTAATAGCCTGAAGAAATTTTGCTGAGTTGTTTCTCTTAAAGTACAATGTCCAATTTGTATTGAGGCATTATTATCACAAATGATGCAGCACAGTCGATGGTTGATTCTTATTGATGGTTGTTCAGGGGGCAGGATGAACATGTCATTTTATATACAGTAAGATTGGCATGAATAAGGCTAAATAATAACATTGCTGTCTAATAGGTTGTAATAGAATTAATTAAAAAGCAAACAAAACACAAATGTTATTGATTGAAATGTTTCATTTATTTGTGTGAAGCCTAAACAGAAAAGAACAAAGCATTGTTACAGTCAGATCATTACGGTCAAAAATACATAAAAAGCAAGAAACATAATGTTTTAATTCAGGAATTTCGACCGTATTTGTGCCTTACTTTTATGTCGCGTGATCATCAATATTCCGTAAAAAATCATTAATTAAACGTTAAGTTTAACACCTTAATTGGTACGTGTGCTGTCTATCTATCTATCTCATCTTTTATATTATCTTGAACGCCTTAAGACGCATAGCTTAAATGTTTTACGTAAACAAATGTTTGCTTCTCACCAGTCTGGCTACAGGAAGTATCCTCATTCAGAGAGTTTAAAATTGAGATTATGGGCATTTAGCGAAATTGAAGTGTGCCTTTGAAAATTAAATACAAGTTCAAAGAAGAAATATATCATCCAATCTTTGCTAAATGATACAAATGTCATTTAAAAGGACACTTTACAACAGACCATTCGTTTAGACAAAAATGCATGTAATTTATAATTAATGGACAGTCCTCAGTGTCAAATGAATATTACAAAAGGTGAATGTATTTTTCTTTCGTTGGAGATTATTTTAAGATATATCTTTTCTTGGCTGAAATCATGATCTTCAGCAGGAAAAAAACTTGTTATTAGAGAGGTAAAAAACATTTAATATATCAATGCAACAACATAAAATAAGACATGATTATATAGCCTGCAACCAGGCTAGATTTCCATGGAAAGATCACTTTTCAGAATTTATATATTTCAATCGAATATTTTGAGCGTATAAATTGCATAAGTCATCCTTAAACAAATGCATTTCTTGTCATTTATTCATCACTTTCTCTTAGAAAAAAATATCTTGTATGATGAGATCGGATACACAGGAATTCAATTTTGCGTTTTCGGTAAGGGTTGATAACGTGTCAGCTACGAAATGATATTTTGATAAATTTCCGATTCTTCGGTTTCTTTCTGATGGCAATCGCGAAAAAAAAAAACGAAGCAATAGACACACGCTGTTTTTAAGGTTTTTTCCTTTTGCTTCGGAAATCCAATTATCAACAGCCTTAAAAAAAGCGAGAGAGAAAAACATGCACCGATGTTTTAAATATAATATTTGTGACATAAATATAAGAACACATTTATGATGATAATAATAGTCAATGTCTTTCAATTGCAATCAGCAAAAGATACAGCAGAATGTTATAAGTAAACTGTTGAAATAATTATGTACTTATGAATTAGGTTTGTACTTCGTTATTCTGTTTTCATTTTGTGTCTATGTTATGTTATCCTTTTACCAAAGTATTTTTTGCATTTTTATTCTCGATTTAAGAGATTTTAAGAAAAATGTTATTGCATAATTTCTTTTCTTCATTACTGACGTTATCTTTGTCAATTATGAGTGACGAATCAAATTTCATGCAATGTTATGATAACATAATTAATGAGAGTAGGAGGTCCACAAATAACGTATGCAAACAGATGCTTAAACATAAATGACATTCGTTTTGTAGAAGATTATCATAGGTAAAGGATATGATCGAATCAGAAAATAATTCACAATACTGCTAGCTTTGCTTTTTGGTTTAGTGCAAAAACCCTTTATACCTTTATTAATTTTTTTTCAACTTCCAAGTGTCTGTGATGTTCCTGTACATTGTTCCTGTCTATCTTGGACACAGTCACTTACTTGGAATTTAAATGATTTTTGCAATTTTGCATAAATATTAAATTGTAAAAACAAAAAGAGATATATAATTTATTTTTTAAAAACAACAATAACAACAAAAACAAGTAAATGCTACAACCAGTGAATTTGATTCTTCAGATAAACAAAACTAAAAATAAAAAGGAAAGAAATTTTTAAATAAGAAGCAATACCCCTTTTTGGATGTGTTTTCTAATACTTATTCTTCTTGCATGTTACTATTTTAATGAAAACAAACTAAGAGCAAGTTAATATAGCACCATTTAGAGCAAAATATTTGATGATGTAAAGGTTCAAACTAACACGTTATTTCACACAACAGACAAAGTGTACGAAACGTCTCCGTTCACAGTAACTGATTACGTTTTCTTTACTGATGTTTTTTTGTATTTTAATTAATCAAACTCGTTCTGTGAATGTCTTTGTTGTGACAGAGAAAAATGTAACATCTAATCCCACGATAATTCAAGTGTGAGGGTAGGTTGAGAACTGTGCAGTGATTGTCTGCCAAACAATTTAAAATAAAAGGATGTAACATTTATAACACCACAGGAAGACGTATCTATGGGTTCGTAATGAATATTCATTAAATCAGAGAAAAGTTTCCTAATGCCATTGATAAATTTAAATGCCAGGCCCATCATCAATATCCACATAATTATTTTGAATTATTGTTCAGCTGAGCATTTACTGATCATTGCACAAATGTCGAGAAATATAACCGGTATCAATATAGTCGACACAATACTCGCACGTGTTCTATAAATGCAAAAATATCTCAGAAATATCTGATCACTCAATCACATGTCAAAGCTAATTTAAGCCATTTTATGTATATCTCCATATGTAAAATGGTCAAATCAATTAGGCAGTGTGGTATTAATGTCTACGTTTCTAGTTCAAGGTGAGACATGAAGTATTTACACCTGAAATAATTTCAATTTTTAAAACAAAATTGCGAGTATGACATCAGATTAATGATATTACATCATGAAACCGCACTTCAATATTCTAGGTGCAACAGACTTATACTGGTGAATAAAGTCAGGATTTATTGACAGTTTTTTACACACTTCCGATAATGTCACTTTTAAGTTTGATTTCCTGTAGGGTATGTTTACAGGCCAGAAATGTTATTGGATAATCAAAACTTTTATTCCAAGAGTTTGCCAAGCTTTTAACGCGGATTAGAGGTCATGTACAAAATCAGCAGAAATATGGTCAAAATATTCTTAATTACTTTATACGCAATCATCTCTTTTACGATATTAATATTACGCAGATAAAAATACAACTCCGAACAAATGGGTTGTTAATATAGTTGTTTCGTTTTCAGAACTCACACTAAATAGAATTTAAGTTTCCATTTCAGTGTATTAGCAAAAATATATTGTTATACACAAGAACAATTTGGTTATATTATTCTTTTTAACAATTTAAATTTTGAATTACTTTAAAGGTTACATGCTAAATAAAGATGCTAAATATAATTACTATTGTTGTTTTTTAAAGAAATTTTGCAGATGATGAAAATGTATCATCCATGAGTGTTCCTAAACGTTAACCACTTTAGTACTTGAGGATTATATGATCAATGTTAACGAAGGAAATGTCTCATGTTTCTCTCAGATGTTCTTGCATTATTTTCATTGAATTAGTAGAGACTTGTCAATATTTAGTTCCACATTTCAGAAAGAGTTCTATGCTCTCATTAGGCAAAAACTGTCTGCTAAATTTACGATTTAGTTATTGACATCTTTTGAAGGGAAAATTAATCCTGAGGGATGTTTTATGGCGCGAAAAGCAAATGAAAACACCGTTCCAATGCCTAAGTTTGTTTCACGACAAGCTTGTATAAGATTAAAGGAGGCGTTTTTTTAAATGTTTGAACAATTTGGTTACGTGTGTATTGTTTAGGTGACCTCCTTAATTAACAATATTTCTAAAGACTGAAATAGAAGAAAGAATTATAATAAAATCCTAAATGTTTGCACATCTAAGGCAGTTAATGGTCTTGTGCTCATTCAGAAAAAATCCGCTTAATATTGGGTTCTTTCTCAACAAAATGTATGCTTTTATCTCCTTATTCTGAAGTCTAGTCTATGGAAGCCCTGGAGGAACATTTGTTATTTATAATTTATAATTATTACTTTTTACCTATTACTTATAGTTTATTATTTATTAGTTATATATCTTACTGACCCGCACCATATTTGGCGGGAAATAATCAGAGACGATAAGCCGAAATAGTTTTAGACAAATGCATTTACAAGGGGGTATATTCAGTATAAATGTGAATATATTTTAAATGCCCTTAGCCACAGAAAGGGGTCACTTCGACGAATAACTTACCCTGTCTTCAAAATATGCAGCTAAAATTCAGGGGCGTGACAAGCAGTTGCTTAATAAATTCATAATTCATGCATTTTTCATCGATCTCAATCATTGTCAACGTTTGCAAACGTTTCGATAAATGAAGTTATCAGTAATAACATAATATTTCGCCCTCGTCCTCGTTTTAATTCCTCGTCTTGTTGTTGTTGTCGTGCTTTTTTGTCATCTGTCTGATGTATTGTCTTGTGACTTTCTTCCTGTCATGTGCCTTGCTTCTTGTCATATGTTTCTTTTGTTTTGCATTGTTTTAGCTTACCTATCGAAGTAACAAGCAGAACGGTTTTCACATCTTTTTGTCGCATTCGTGCTTACTATTTCATAGTAATTTATTACCATAGCATGGTAATAAATGATAAACTATAAATAATAGGTTATAAGTTATAAATAATAGGTTAAAAGTAATAAGTTATATTTTTTAAATAATAAATAAAAAGTGTTCCTCCAGGGCTTCCATACTAGTCATACTTTGAAACATAAAAGTCTTTTAAAGTGCCAGGTTAATAAATCATTTTCTTGTAGTTCTTTATAAGAAAGTTTAGAGAAACTTAAGATTTTGAAGATCAGTTCCAAAATCTCGATTGACGCCAAGGTCAGTTTCACTAAGAGTAGTGAAATGATTTAAATTATAATTTGTCCAATGGCATAAAAGCATTTCTTAAATGTCTTGACACTTTATATCTGCTTATCAGTAACACAAATTAGATTCTAGTCGGTACAAACATAATGTCAACCACTTAGTCTATAAGTGCGTTTAATTATTTTTTGTATAAAACTGGTCATTTTATTAGTAAGCACAATAAGAAAAAACCTGTATTTTGTTATCTTCCTTAAAGTTTAAACAACCCTGGCGTCCTGTCTAAAGTAACTAGATAATTTAATGATTAGCTATAATCACTAATGTAGTTTAGCGTTTTATGAACACATACTAGCTATATGACTCGTGCTCTGCATGTCGCTACTGGTTGGCATCGACAGAAGCAATATAAAAGAAAATTTTAAAAAGGGCAATAACTCCACCAAACATGACGAATCGCAAAAGCCTGAGTATATGCGCCGCAGCACTTGATAATGATCATTATTTGAAAGTTTGGTAAAAATTACATTGGAAATGCAGGAGGAGTTGAGCACAGAATCAGTATTAAGAAAATTAAACAAAAGGCAATTGCTCCAAAAAATTTTCAAATCGTTAAAGCCAGAGTATATGCACTGTAGCACGGATCATTCAGTGAGAGTTTTGTGAAGATCAAATGAGAACTGTAGGAGGAGTTGCGCACAGAAGATGGAACGGACGGACGGATGTACGGACGGAATCACGGACGGACAGTGCGTTTACTATATGCGGCCCTTCGGGGGCATCAAAATACAAGAATTTGTAACCTGTTTATAATATGTTGAAATTTTTCAGACATTTTAGATGTAATATAATGCAAAAAGTGGCATCACGTACAATCATCAGCTGAACTGATTATACATATATTGCAGAGGTCATCTCTTTCATTCATGTTTAATTGTGAATGTTTATACATATTAATATCAGTTTTGTGCAGTTTATATTGGTTAAAGAAAATCAAATTATAATTACATAACCTGCTACGTTTGTGAAATATCAAAGCATCTAACAGGAATCATTAGAAGTTTTTCGCTTCATTTACTAAGTGATCTATTGGTACTCTATTGATAAAAAGTTCAAAGCAATTATACAAGCACTACTACCCTGGGCTAACTGCTAGACACTTGAGATAACGCAGAACAATTCATGCAAGGCCGAAGTAAAAGTTACCGATACAGGCAACAGAGAAAAAACATGTTTCCTAAATTATTTTATTTTATCCCTGGGGTTATTGAGTTATAGAGATATGACAATTGTCAAAGAAATGTTTGTTTAATCAGAAAATTATCTCCAGGAGATATTCGAAAGAAACCTCGCAAGACTGAATATGCGCATTTTAGAGTTTTCCAATAACACCGTGAGAAAAATAAGAACCCAGAGCACATATATTGTATTAACAATATTTCACTGCAGAAATGAAATTACATAAATCTGAATTATAAGATTATCAGAATGTTCAATGAGCAGTAAAAAGATCAACTGATGCATGAAACATATTTTGACAGTGTTATGCACATCCTAAAAAGGCGTTCAAGATACTGCAAATGTTCCTAGTTACTAATAATTGTCTTATAAGATTTTTGAATGCCTGTAAATTAGGGCATTTATATTTTGTCTTTGTAAGAGTGCCAGTTGATTTGATGATTATTGTAAAATGTAGAAACTTTCCTTATTTGTATTATTTATCTAAAGTCTTAGATTTAAAAATATTTGCATTATTATGATAGTCAAATTGTGGAAAATGAGAAATTCAATGTTCTAAACTAAATGTGAATAAAATCATGAAGCATAAAATCAATTATCATAAAAAAGACATAACAAAATAAAAAAAGAAGTTGAATCAAGCAAGGCTTACTTAGTTGCTGAATTGATGTTTTATGTGGGATATGGATAAGTAAATTGATTTCGAGATGAATAACCTGTGCAGTAGGGGGAAATATTTCATTGTCATTTCCTGCACGTATAGTATTTTGGCATTTCTCTTTGTGCTGCACGTGTTAGTATTTTGGCATTTCTCTTTGTGCTGCACGTGTTAGTATTTTGGCATTTCTCTTTGTGCTGCACGTATTAGTATTTTGGCATTTCTCTTTGTGCTGCACGTATTAGTATTTTGGCATTTCTCTTTGTGCTGCACGTGTTAGTATTTTGGCATTTCTCTTTGTGCTGCACGTGTTAGTATTTTGGCATTTCTCTTTGTGCTGCACGTGTTAGTATTTTGGCATTTCTCTTTGTGCTGCACGTATTAGTATTTTGGCATTTCTCTTTGTGCTGCACGTGTTAGTATTTTGGCATTTCTCTTTGTGCTGCACGTGTTAGTATTTTGGCATTTCTCTTTGTGCTGCACGTATTAGTATTTTGGCATTTCTCTTTGTGCTGCACGTGTTAGTATTTTGGCATTTCTCTTTGTGCTGCACGTATTAGTATTTTGGCATTTCTCTTTGTGCTGCACGTGTTAGTATTTTGGCATTTCTCTTTGTGCTGCACGTATTAGTATTTTGGCATTTCTCTTTGTGCTGCACGTATTAGTATTTTGGCATTTCTCTTTGTGCTGCACGTGTTAGTATTTTGGCATTTCTCTTTGTGCTGCACGTATTAGTATTTTGGCATTTCTCTTTGTGCTGCACGTATTAGTATTTTGGCATTTCTTAGTAGTTTGTGCGTGCGAGTGTCTAAATATGGTGGTACTTTCTAAAATTTTATAAATATATTGTAGCCCGCACTAACATCG
This sequence comes from Cyclina sinensis, assembly GCA_012932295.1. Classification (NCBI taxonomy): domain Eukaryota; kingdom Metazoa; phylum Mollusca; class Bivalvia; order Venerida; family Veneridae; genus Cyclina; species Cyclina sinensis. The sequence continues at coordinate 5,223,153 of JAAONU010000001.1, forward strand.
TCTGTCTTCTAGAGATGGTTTTTATTTAATGCAATTGTCTGTAATGACAAATTTATAATCGTTACCTAAAGCTCTTGTAATAAAGCATACCGCATCAATCTGACATTGTCTTCTTTTGATGTGTTGATTGTAGTTAATACCGCAATGAGAAATGATACAATAACCCCTATAGAGACTTTGATTATGAGAAGGCAGACAGGAAATTCACTTCAGAGTTCCGTTTTTTCATGAAGTTCATGTATTAATGCTTTTTTCACGATTATTTTCTTTGATTTTTTTCACACGAGGTAGCTAACATATCTGTGGGTATATGTAAGTTTTACTTCTCCAAGGATTCTGGTAGAAATATTAAGGAAAGGTGTTTTAGCATAATAAAGTTTAGATGTTTCACCTGAGTATAAGTATTAATCTATGTCTGTTATATCGAAAACATATCATATATTTGTCTAAGGAAAAGTCTCGTTTGTAAGATATTGGCTGCTTTTCAGAAAATAGATGCCTCCTTTGTTTGGTCCCAACATAAAAATCTATTGACTTAGATCAGCGAATCTTTGCATCTCAGACGAATAACAAATACATATCTTGTAGGATTTGATCAAATACATATACAAAACAATCCAATCTTTGATTGTTGGCAAGGATTGCCTCGAGTGACGGCTATGAAATGATATTATGATGCATATCAGACTCGGTGACTACTTTTGACGGATGATCTCGAATAATCAAAGAAACAGACACACATATTAGGTTGTTGTAAAACTTCCATTGGAAGTCATTGGTAGAAGTGACAGATTAACAGTATTGCAATGAAATGATCAATTTAAATCCGAAAATTAAAGTATTTTAATTAAACTAATGTTCTAATGTTGTTCCTTTATAAGAACCATCTTCAGAGCGATTTATCTGTAATCGATAAAAGGTTTCCGAACGTGATAAATCAAACAGAATTGATGCACACAATTGACTGTGACTGTGGGTCTATGAGAAGAATATGTTTGTTTTCTTGAAATTGTTTAAGTACGTTTAGAAAGAATATCTTAATCCTGTTATCTACAATTTATAGCTAGCAACACAGTTTTTTCTTTTTCTTTGATTTTGTTATTATTTATTCAGTAGTTTAAGCAACTGAATATTTCGATTTTCATTCGACAACGGCATTTAGATTGAACAAAAATATATAGAGGATATTTGTTTGTTTTTGTGGAAGATGAGAATTTATTTCATCGAGTGAACACCATATGTGATATTTTCACGAGTGGCGCAGCCACGAGTGAAAATATCAACATATGGTGTTTACGAGATGAAATAAATTCTCATCTTTCACTAAAAAACAAACAAATTTTCTTTTTATTTTATGCCAACACGTCAAAAATGGGTTTTTTAATGACATTTTTAATCAGGGCCTTCAATAAATTCCCCATGGTGAGCCCCATATCAGTTAATGCGTACTTTGGTTACTCCGCACAAAAAAAAGTGCAGACAATCTCCAATACATATGATAACTTTACTTCTGCTGAAATAAACTGAATACACTTTCATCAAATAATATTTATTTTTGTCTACACAGTTTATCAATATTTATTGAATTTTGCCATACATACTTTAATTAAAAAAGCGGATTAATACTCAATATTCAATAGTTCGGGCACAAACATGTATTATCAAAATGGTAATTAACTGATTCAAAACAGTGTATTATCACTTTTATCTCACTGATATTTCCCTATATTTCATTGGTAGGCATAAAATAAAACCTTTTATTTCAGTTGTTTGCTCGCTGTGTATCTGTGTAGGTGAATTTTTAGGTTCATCAGGTAAAACATTTGCTAAACCTGTTTTCTGCGTGAATTTCTAAGGTAAACCATTTTCATCCACCACAAATTCATTACCAATGGTTTTATAAAAAATAACCCTATTCAAAATATTAAGCAAAAAATGTGTCTAATGTAACTCAGATATAATATTTGATATACCGAATACTTTTTCACAGAAAGTAAAAACTAAAAAAAATACATCTATCACATGTAAAGTCTCCTCTCCGTTTATTCACACTTCGGTTTTTATCCCAACTCACGCTGCTTGACTCGAACAGACGAGCATTTCATGATACTAACAAGAGTTCTTTTGCTTTTGTGTTTATTTTAAACCAATAAGCAGTTGGCACTTGCCGTGATATTGCCAGTTACAGACAAATACTGCCAGAAAACAATGTAATTATACAAGATCAATGTGAGATAGAATAATGTAGAAGATAGTTGCGAAATGACATGCAAACAAAGTCATATGATTAAATATTTATCAGTCTCGTTTTGTAGAAAATTCATCATATCAATTGAAAATTAATTCAGAAACAACAGCTTGAATTATGTAACATATCATCACTATTCTCAATAATAAATGCCGTTCTCTCACAAAACAAGACTGGATTTCTTTCGACAATCAAATGACAACAGTAAGACATGTTTTCAGACAGTTTCATACATTTCTCCACCAACTCCACACTTACGTTTTTTTCTAGGAGATATTAGGTATTGAGAGAACCATCAGAAAGGGGACTGTTGAAAAATCTGCAAGTATAAAATGAGTGCTTCACGTGCTCCAGATAGCACGAATTCCTCCAGTTACTTTAAGTGTCTAGTTTTTCTATGATCCTACAATAAAATCCAATAATCCTACATATTTAGAGCTGATTTCTTCTTTTAGTTCTACAATTAGCAGACATTTTGTTTATTTCTCCTAAATGGTAGCTTGCTGCTAATTTGTATTAGAGATATGTCAGTATAATAAGTTTTAAAAGTCATAGAATTTTGTTTTCTAATGAGAACTGAACTGTGTATGAAAGTCATTTGATTAAAGTTTTCTATCAAAGGAAACATTGATACCTGTCTCGTGGGACTTTCTTAATGCAGATAATCAATGTTAAATCTGCTGAACGTTTGAATGCTTTAGTAAATTATTATTCTCGGAAATTGTGTTAAGGTATCGAAAGCTTTGTCTTTAATCACGTATTCACGATTTATTTCGTAAAGACGTGTCCAGGTTAAGAGCTTTTTTACGGGAAGATGTTGCTATGTTTATTGCGTGATCTCTATCACAAAATGTCAAATTGTGTGATCTCTATTTTAATATGTCAAGTTGCGTGATCTCTATAACAGTATGTCAAGTTGCGTGATCTCTATAACAGTATGTCAAGTTGCGTGATCTCTATAACAGTATGTCAAGTTGCGTGATCTCTATAACAGTATGTCAAGTTGCGTGATCTCTATAACAGTATGTCAAGTTGCGTGATCTCTATAACAATATGTCAAGTTGCGTGATCTCTATAACAGTATGTCAAGTTGCGTGATCTCTATAACAGTATGTCAAGTTGCGTGATCTCTATAACAGTATGTCAAGTTGCGTGATCTCTGTAAAATATGTCAAGAAAATACAATATGTACGTTTAACTGTTATAAAAGAAAGTTAATCTGAGTCAATGAAACGAACTTTAGCTAAACATCAAGTCTGACATTTTCATAAGTAAAATAATTCGAAATATCTTCAGTCTGCTTTATTTAAGATAGTACTTTTTTAGTCGGCTGCAGAAAACACGTATCACAGGTGATTTATTTTGAGACAAAATAAGCCGGAATCTGCTAATAATGTGCTTGAGTTTTGAGTACTATAGAATATACTTTTGTCAAGAAGATAAAGACAGCTTATACATAAACCGTTTTCTGAACATGTTTAGATTCTTATCTGTTCATTTACTTATATAAAGTTAAATGAGAAAATCGCATTTGAAAACTGCATGTTGCATATGTACTTGGAGACAACCCTCTTGTGTTTAACACAGATATTCAGTTATTGTTTTATTGCTAAAAAAGATAGGATGTTGTTAACGTAAAAGCATGTACCTTGTTGTGGAAGAGTCACCATCTTCTACATTTAACTAATAAAATGTATTTCATAAAAGAAGAACAACGATAAATGTAAGAAATGTCGAAACATTAAAGGATCCATAACCAGAATATATATATAAAAATTTGTTTGAGGAGACTTCTTATATCCGATGAGGATTTATTTAATACAGTTGTTTTTTTAGATCTTATGATTTTAGTAAGAACTGATCATAAAACAATTCATTCTTTTAAAGGTAGTTTGATTTCATTTAGCATTTTAAGAGGTATTTTTGTATTCTGTTTCCTTGTCTGGTCCTGTATCGCTTCACGTCAACCGCTTTGTATTGAATTAGTAGTCTTGTCGTTATTAATTTCACATAACTCACAAAGAACTCGTGCAAAAAGACGGACATATAGATTTTACCTGATTAGAAAATAATAAATGGCCGCAACGCCAGAACTTCGCTCACGTTTTTAAGTTTAGCATTTTCTACAACCTAAGCACAAAAATCCAAACGTATAGTATTACTTTAGATCAATATATACGTATATGGCTTTAGCCGTTCTTGTTCACTACATGCGAGGTAAAAAGAGAAAAAGGCAGAGTTATTGTCAGGTCTGATCAAATTACATCCTTCCAATTTCTACAATAACTAAATAGACCAGAAGAAAACATTTTGTCCTCTAAGTAAATTGGAAGTGCTCTCGGGGAAAATTCTCTGATCATGTTTTACACAAAATATCGCCCTCTCCTCTTTATCTAAGAAATGAGTGTCATTATAAAGACGTATTGTGCTATAATTGTCCAAGCATGCGCCAAACGTACTTATCCAGCCGAAAAATTGTGTTTAATCTGCATATAACAAGATGCCAAATATGTCCCTTTATCTTATTTTTCTCGACGTAACTTCAAGCTGCTTTCTCTATAAAGCGTTAAAAGGGAGGAGTTTATTGTTAAGTTCTACCGGAGAGTACACGAATAGGACGACAGTGATACTGTTTGCAAAGTCAAACAAGGAAATGTATTGACAAGTTTACATTAATTCAAATTCTTTTACAGACGAAAAACCTGCAAGTATAAAACAAATAACAAATTGCCAGGAGTTGCGGCTAAGAAAAGGCAATAAAAATAATGAAAAAAATTGGGGTGGGGTTTGAAGGTAACCGTGAGGGCTGGGTCCCGTGCAGGGCAGGAAAGATACCTACCGATCCCATGTCAGTAAATAGTTGAATTATAGAGTTTCTTCTTTCCCAACAGAAGTTTTTTCCTGTATAAAAGCGTATGCAAAACTACGTTACCCCTGGGTGGGTTAATTTTGACCCCAGGGACATTATATGAATAATTTTAAAAGGAGTCTACTAGAGGATGCATCACATCAAACAACAAAGCTCTAAATCAAGCGGGTTTAGAGAAGATATTAAAACTTATATGATAACACAAGTTCTTGCATATTTTTTACTTGAAAATAAATCCTATATTTTAACATAATGAATATATATAAAAAACAAGATATTGACGTTGTTTGAGTTTGTATGAATTAAATCCTACTTGTGAGTGGGAAATGTTTATGTTTTTTCATTTCAATAAAATTCATATGTGTTGTATATCTTTCTTTCAGCAGAAGCATTCCATGTAGAACAAAAAATGTGTCACAGACACAAATTCCCCCGAAAACAATGCAGTGGTTACAGTCATGTTAGCTTTACCTTTATCATGTGTTCCAAAATTATTTGCAGCATGTGAAGTAAAGAAAGTACCCATACGTTTAGGGGTAAGACTATTATATGTTCTTTACATATATGCATGACTGATAATAATAAATTTCCAAAACTGATGTGTTCCAAAAGATATTGATGTAGTGATTTGTATCCATAGGTCACCAACTTGTCTTTTACAGAGGAAGTGTTTCAAAAAAGTTTATAACCTTTTAACTTTTGGATTTTATGCTCCAGATGAATATCATAGGCAAAATATAGTTCAATTACAAAATTGTATGAGTTCAGCAAGAACTATCTATTTACTATTAAGTAAAATTAAACAAGGGGCGATAACTCCACCAAAAATGACCAAATCGCAAAAAGCCTGAGTATATACACTGCAGCACTGAATAATGATCATTCTGTGAAAAATTGGTGAACATTTTATAAGAAATGTAGGAGGAGTTGTGCAGAGAAGTAATATAACATAGTAATTAACAAAGGGCAGTAACTATGCCAAAATAATTGAATTGAAAAGCCTGAAAATATTCACTGCGGCTACTTCATAATGATCATTGTATGACAGTTTGCTGAACACCATATGATAAATGTAGGAGGAGGTGTGCACAGAAGCAATATTAAGTAATTTTAACAGAAAATTGAATCCTCAGATATATTTTATGGCACGGAAAACTTATAAATTTATGTTAATACTTAATCATGTTCCCATACCTTGTTGAGGAAACGTGTATGCTATAATTAGGAAACAACTAAATTACTTACCTATAACTGATTTTAAAGTTGGTGTTAAGGTGAAGGCTTGAATAAGTCGTATGCATCAAAAGACTGTACGGAAATGAAAAGCCATGAAGTTCATCGTACAAAATATTCTAACGCTTGAAAACAAAGGCTTCCGAGCAACAACAGAACAGATCAATCCAAGCCCCTGTAAATCTGTGTGTGGTTTCTTGAGAGGTATTTTAAATAAGACAGTTAGAAGTTTTGGAATATTAAGAATGTATTGTCAATAGCATTATGATATAATATATAACAGATATGATTAGGAATGTTTATGTTTTAAAAATATTCTGGTACTTAAGGAAACCTGAATAAGGTTCAAATGCTCTTCCGACTTTCAATATAATTCATTTGGATATGAACATTTTAATCAATCAGTCAAAAACAAAGGTCACAATCTTATAAATCTACTAAAAGTGCTTTTATTTAAGTGTTTGAACAAAAACAAATACGTCAATAAAAATTGTACTCCAGAATTAAAAGTGCATAAGTAAAACCTATGTATGTTAAAATTCCTCTTTTTTATGTTATCATGCGTTTAAAAAGATTCATGTTAAGTACACAGTGAAGCTTCACGAAAGAAAACTTGAAAAAGCGCAACTTGTAACTGGGGAATATAGAGTAACTATTTGTTTACCTTTTAGGAAGAAAATTGCTTCTTGTTTATGTAAGTCAGTTTGTACATAATATATAGAAAACTATCTTAAGTCTGTGTAGACGAGCCTGCTTTGAGCAGGTTCACTGTATCATCCATTAAACAAGGCTGCATTTGTGAAAAATACAGTGCCACCGCATTAGTATAGCACTCAATAATAACAGGAACAAAAGTAGTTTATCATTTGCTTGTATACACCATCTAAAAATGGTCAATGTCAAACAGAACTCAAGGTAAATATTTGAGCATGTGAAACTAAACAATTATCATATGTATCTAATGTTAAAATATAAAGTCATTGCATAAATAAAGGATTAAGTTGTCAAGACTTGACAATATAACCCTTGACCTAAATGGTCAATATTGGTTCAGGGTCTTAACGGTCAAAGTCAAATTCGGTTTAAGGTCAAATATCAGCATGTCAAATAATAAACAATGTACCAATGATTCATATGGCCGAGTATGAAGGTTATAGCTTAGATATCAATGAAGTTAAAAAGGTTTATAAGTTTGACCCATTGACCCCTAGGGCTGAAACGATTTGCACCCGGAGGTCCTATGTTGAACAAACTTGATAAAGGTCCACTAGGGAATGCGCCATGCAAAATATCAAAGTTCTAGGCCATGTGGTTTTGGAGGAGATTTTTAAGTTTTCACTATTATATCTCTATATAAAACTGTACCCACGGGGTGGGGCCAGTTTGACCCTGGGATCATGATTGAACTAACTTTGTAGAGGTCCACTTGGTTATGCCTCACGCAAAATATCAAAGCTCTAGGCCTTTTAGTTCTGAAGAGGAAGATTTTAAAACGTTTTTTTTATCTCTATATTAAAAATATGTGCCACTGGGATGGGGCCAATTTGACCCCAGGGACCATGATTTGAAAAACTTTGGTAGAGGTCCACTAGTTAATGCTTCAAACAAAATATCAAAGCTCTATGCCTTACAGTTCTGAAGAAGAAGAAGATATTTTAAGTTGTCCCTATATATCTCTATACAAAATTATGTGTCTCTCGGACGAGGCCAGTTTGACCCCAGGGGCAATCGCTAAAATGCCAACGCATCGCAGATGCTTTGATGGCATAGAAAACATCAGAATGTTTATAACGTACATTATTATGTTCATAATATTATGTACATTTTGTAAATTCTACATACGAAAATGCAAGTGTGGTTCCGTAAATAATTTGAATGCAATATTTAGTAAACATAAAACTTCGTTTTGCCTCACAAACAGCCTTACCCACCAGACTTGGCTCCCTTTGACAAATTTCTCGATACGGAAAACACGCTCACCTGAGAAGAAATTAAACTCAGTGAATGGCTTCGCGACTGCTGTTTACATATGCCTGCAGGGTATCCTGTTGTTTCTCAATAATAGTATTACACAGCTGAAAATCTATGTATGGGATTAGAGAAACTATTTTGAAAGAAATATCAGATACAAAGGAGCGGAATAATTAGTATTCAGGTATCAATACCACTCACATTATATACGAAACACCCCACGGTTTTTACTCTATATCCTCTGATCTTCACTTCATAGACGATCAACACATAATATTGTGTTATAGTGATCTTCTCCAATATCACTATTTCGGCAACGGTTTGATTGAGTGACGGGTCCGAAATTATATTTTGACAAATGTGAGATTTGGTGGCTACTTTCTGGCGAACGACCGCGAATAATCAAAGAAACACAGTAATATCTGGTTGTGCTACGTTTTGCGGCCAAAATTCATTATCATTTTCAGTCAAAATGAATGTTACTAAATGAACTGATTCATAGCAAAATAACAAAATAGGTCTATCAGGTAGATTTATTACCATTGTATAGTTGTGTAAGTCTTACAAAGGGTAACGTGACTTACACAACACATCGTCTATTAAGTAGATTTTTCCGTCTTTAGTGATGATTAGTTTAAGTTGGGAAATATATTCAAGATAAGAACAGAAGTACAGAACACAATTCTATCCTATTTGAAAAATTGAGCCGGCTTACTTCCATACATGTTGCATCTATGTTTTTCACTGTATTTCAAAATCCACTTCAATGACAATTTAAGGTGTGATTGCTGTATTTCCACCGACCATTTTTGTATAAAAGTTTCAACTTCGGCCTGAACGTTTTAAGTAAAGACAAAAATGGTCATAAGTTTCATATAAATACTGTTTATCAAGAAATAAATTCTTCCTTTTTGTGTAATTTTCTTTTGCAATTTACATATAACTGTATTTGAAATCTAGTATGTTGCTCGCATTTACTGGCATGCTGTTAAAGTAAGAAATATTCGTTGTTTTTATCTAAAATCATAATACCAAAATATTTCTACATTTCATGAGCTTCCAATCTGAAACATGAACTCTACCCAAACAATTCGCTTAAAATACCATCCATGTACTGTGTCTAGGCGTTATGATTAAGAACGGCTTTATCTAGTCAGGGGTGTTCTATGAATCAATAATGGACAGCCAGAAACTTCTAATCAAATAGCGCTGTTATTATAGACTACAACAGTAAAAAATCTCTGTCGTTCTTGATTAACATCTAAAAGCCTTATTAGAACATTTTGAAAAGAGCAATTATGTAATGGAAGATTGTTAATGAGACTTCCAATGTCGAGATGACACTTGACAAAGCCTTTGTTCTTAATACAATTAGACCTTGTCAAAATGATAAACCGCTGTACCGATGAGGTATATTGAAGCATCAACCTGATGAATGGTTTTCTCAGTGAATGCATTTTAAAATATAATTACCTAATGCAAACTTCACAGTCCAGTGACCTTAAAAACAGCTTACATCAAAATATAAAAGAAGAACTTTATTTGAATGTTTGTGACCATGTCATAATCAATTAACCTCTAGCACTCCTCTTATCAGTTTGCAAATAAAGGACAAATTTCATAACAAGAAGTCGAAACAAATAACATGGACAATGACTTTACAATGATTAATGAAAGATTGAATAATATATAAGGTAACCGCCAAGTTGTAATTACAAAGCAAGCAAATACATGATAAAATATGCATGAGTTTCATTAAGTAGAAAACTGACAATTTTCCAAAACAAATGCCACTAGAATTTGATACATAATTTGATTTCTAGCTATTAACGTTGGCCCAAACGTTCCAACTTATCGGTTATTGTCATTATTATATCATTTATATTTAACCAACCTATTCAAACGGATTGTGCAATTTACTAAAATATATAAAACAAAACAATGTCTAGCATTTATAGCAGACGCAGTAATCACTATTAACAACTGCTGTATTTGCTGAATTATATTTTAATTAAGTAATCAAATATCGAAAATGGTTATGGTTTACATAATCTGGATAAATAAATGTTCTGAGATTTAATTGTATCTTCATACAATGACCGCTGAACATATCTCTAAAATCAATCAATCTTAAGATGTCTCTTTATGGAACAGAAATGTTGAATACAAGACAAAATAAGTAAAACAGGTTATTTCATGTAACAATAAATAAAAATAAAAACACGATACTTTTTTGATTAGGACATTGAATTATAAAATAAATTTAGTTCATTTTTACATATAACTGTATTTGAAATCTAATAGTTTTACGGTCATATTTCGCCCCTTACTAATTGGCTAAAGCAAATAATGCTTCAAAAAATTGAAATTTACGTAGATATACAGAAAAAAAAAATTAAACGCTTAAGACTGGCATCCTTACCGTGCTAAAAATGTATCCAGATACAACTTTCTTTTGAATATGATAACTACAGTTACATCTCAGTTAGCTAGGCATGTTGGAATATGTATTGTTTTATCTTAAATGTTGATTTCTTTTAACTCGATCGCTTACATATTAATTCAACTAAGAAACACTATTCAGAATGGATCCAATGACTTGAATTTTTTTAACGAAAGTGTAGTCAAATTAAAAGATGATATTTTGATAAGGTGAATACTGTGAATCTATTTTTTCAATAAAATGTTATTTTGTGATAAGGTTAAATTTCTCTCTCGGTATTCTGTTAAGAGAAGCATGTCTTTAATTAGATTTGATCGTTGCAAGTAGTCAGAGAAGTTACAGAACCGAATGGTTTAAACTTTGTCATCGCTGTGGGTAGTTTAATTCATCTCAAGAAACTCGAAACACTAAAATAACAGGTAGTTATAATGTATTTCACACAACTGAAATAACAGTCTATGTTAGATCAATAGACATACATGGAAGACATTGTGCTTCGTTGTTTTCATACGCTAGTTATGGGGATAAGCTGGAAGAGAAATAGACAGTTATTGTTGGGCCTGATCAAATTACATACTGTCAGTCTACAGTAACGAAATAGAAAAGAAGAATAAACATTTTGTACCCAAAATAAATTGAACGTGCTCCGGGGAAAACTCTTTGATTATTCTTTACACAATACATGTCTCCCTTATTTTTATCTACGAAATGAGACTCATTAGGAAGAAGTATTGTGTGATAATTGGCCTTGCATGCGTTCCTAGTATTTATCGAGCTGGAAAATGGTGTTTAAGCTGCATATAACAAGATGCCTAATATGTCTTAATACATTATTTTCTCGACAAATTGCGAATATATTCCCTACAGAGAGTGTAAAATTATTAGAAGAGACAAATACATGTAAGAAAACTATGCTTTCAGCAATACTAAGGACATGAAATTTCAGCGTACATAATGTTTGCAATATCAAACAAACACATGTATTCTTCTTGCAACGTTGTTTAAACTTAAATACTTTTGCACAACAGAAATTGACTTTTTTTATATCAAACTAAACACAAAACTGATGTTAAATATTGGGCTCGGACATTTGAAAGATTCTATGTTTTCAGTTTGGGTAATTAACAATTGATTTGAAATTCTTTCTTTTGGCAACGTTTCAATAAAATCGAAATGTTTATATAAAAATTTTATATCCCAATATTTTGCACCTTCAGAAGAGAATATAAAAGATTTTAATCTGCGACAAGCAATTCATGTTTGCGGACATTATTATGGTCATAGTAAATACAGTCTTATATTATGTCCGGAAACAATTATGTATATGAATATAACTGATGGTTAAGTAATTTATTAACTATTTATCGACGAATTAATTGGTTTTAAATAAATTTGCATGAGGGTTGGTTTATAACCAGATGATTTTATCAAGGAATTTTTGAATACAATATTGACTCCAGAGGGCAACTTTGAACGTTTTTTTAAATCTCATTGAAGATGTTCACTGAAAATTTCTACATAAAGAATTTTAAAGCTTTTGGATTGTTGTGTCATGCAAGAATCGTTTAATGTGTGTGTTTGATATATTCTTTGAAAATCGCTAAAATGACCACGGAACAATAGATTGACAAGTCTTGATTTAGATTCACTAGAAGAAAAAAAATCATTTTATATAGCAGTGGTCCCAAATAAGTTTGTTTCTTTTTCAGAAAAAAAAACGTTTATACCCCGAATGGAGCGAATAAAGACTACATGTGTAAAGTTCGAACTTCCGTGGTATAGGTCCAATAGACAATGCTTCATGGAACATTTTATAACTCTGTGCCTTATTGTTTTCGACAAGAAAAATCTAAAAGATTTTCCATAAGAGTGTGACACTTTTGTGCGGGGCAAACAGCGAACGCAGCGACGTAATTTAAATCTTAGTAACGGTTTTCTAGACACTACTTCATTAGACGTCAGAACTTTGTGCCTTGTGGTTTTACACCAGACAGTTTGATAGTGATATTTGTGTTGCAATTGACCGATAGGCATGAAAGTCAGGAGAATTGCTAAAACACAATAAAAGTTCAACAATCATGTTAAGACTACTTTAACTTCTAAAAGATATACTTGTAGAAATTCAGATGTACCTTACTCAAATATACTTTTAGAAATTCAGATGTACCTTATACCTCAAATATACTTCTATAAATTCAGATGTACCTTATACCTCAAATATACTCGTAGAAATTCAGATGTACCTTATACCTCAAATATACTCGTAGAAATTTAGATGTAACTTATACCTCAAATATACTTGTATAAATTCAGATGTACCTTATATTTCAAATATACTTGTATCAATTCAGATGTACCTTATACCTCAAATATACTTGTAGAAATTCAGATGTACCTTATACCTCAAATTTACTTGTAGAAATTCTGATGTACCTTATACCTCAAATATACTTGTATAAATTCAGGTGTACCTTATACCTCAAATATACTTGTAGAAATTCAGATGTACTTTTTACCATAAATATCATCAAATATACTCGTAGGAATTCAGATGTACCTTATAACTTAAATATACTTGTAGAAATTCAGATGTACCTTATACCACAGATATACTCGTAGAAATTCAGATGTACCTTATACCTCAAATATACTTGTAGAAATTCAGATGTACCTTATATTTCAAATATACTTGTTGAAATTCAGATGTTCCTTATACCTTAAATATCATAAAATATACTTGTAGAAATTCAGATGTGCTTTATACCTCAAATATACTTGTAGAAATTCAGATGTACCTTATACCTCAAATATACTCGAAGAAATTCAGATGTACCTAATACCTCAAATATACTCGTAGAAATTCAGATGTACCTTATACCTCAAATATACTCGTAGAAATTCAGATGTACCTTATACCTCAAATATACTCGTAGAAATTCAGATGTACCTAATACCTCAAATATACTCATAGAAATTCAGATGTACCTTATACCTCAAATATACTCGTAGAAATTCAGATGTACCTTATACCTCAAATATACTCGTAGAAATTCAGAAGTACCTTCTACTTCAAATATACTTGTAGAAATTCAGATGTACCTTATACTTCAAATATACTCGTAGAAATTCAGATGTACCTTATATCTCAAATATACTTGTAAAAATTCAGATATACCTTATATCTCAAATATACTTGTAAAAATTCAGATGTACCTTATATCTCAAATATACTCGTAGAAATTCAGATGTACCTTATACATCAAATACACTTGTATAAATTCAGATGTACCTTATTCCTCAAATATACTCGTATAAATTCAGATGTACCTTATATTTCAAATATACTCGTATAAATCCAGATGTACCTTATATTTCAAATATACTCGTATCAATTCAGATGTACCTCATATCTCAAATATACTTGTAGAAATTCAGATGTACCTTATACTTCAAATATACTTGTAGAAATTCAGATGTACCTTATACCTCAAATATACTTGTAGAAATTCAGATGTACCTTATACCTCAAATATACTTGTATAAATTCAGATGTACCTTATACCTCAAATATTCTCGTAGAAATTCAGATGTACCTTATACCTCAAATATACTTGTAGAAATTCAGATGTACCTTATACCTCAAATATACTCGTATAAATTCAGATGTACCTTATACCTAAAAAATACGCATAGAAATTCAGATGTACCTTATACCTCAAATATACTTTAAGATAGTTGTGTATTTAAATTTTGACTCGACAAGTGAAATGGTTCTGAAATGAATTGAAAAAGTTTAACAACTTTCCCTGGCAAAATTCTTCAAGTGGTTTAGGAGGAGACTATATCAATTAAAACAACCGTTGTCCGGACAACATAAGACAGACGACGAAAGAAGGCCAACATAAACAGGTTACAATGAGAAAATACACATTTGATAAAATATAATCTAACCAAGTAAATTATTTCAATGAACTTTCATACGAGAAGCAGGAATATTATTGAATGAGTTGTAAAAGATTTTTTATCTTTACACCATCGCTTACTAATATTTCGATATTAAAAAAAATATGTTTTTGAAAGAATATTCTCTTCAACTATGTTTAGAAATTCTTACTGACTACTTTAAGGGAAGTTGTCTTATTTTGCATGGCCATTACATAAAAGCGTTTTGAGTCTAGATGATCTCATATTCGCTTCTCAGAGGAACAACAGGATTTGATAAAAATACAAAAATACAAATGAATCCAATCTTTTATTTTGATATGGATTTGGTCAAATGACAGTTGTACAACTATATTTTGATAGACTATGGCTACTTTCAGACGATTGAATTCAAAGAAATAGGACAATTATGGGGTTTTTTTTGCTTTTGGAATTCAGTTATAGATGAGGAGACTGCAGATATTATTTTTTCATTATTTTCTATTCTCTTTTTTCTCTCTATGATAAAATTTATATTAACAGTGACATTTGAAAATTTAAAAAATCTTAGCAAAAACTTTAATTACAATAAGTGTTTTTTTTATTTTATATATATATATCAGAGGTTTTCTCAAAAGATGCATCGTTAAACCTTTCCAAGTAAGTTATTCTGTTAATGCTTACAATTACGTAGGGGATGTTCATTTTACAACCGAATCTACAAAATGCCGGTAGAAACGTGAAAAGATAGCTTATCAAATGTGTATCAAATGTGCACTCTTCGACTAAATACCTCGTTTCAAAGCAGATTTACCTGGCCATCCTTTCCTCGTCTTCGACTCATTAAGTCTAACACAGAACAATGACGCTTATCTTGATCTAGAAAATTAATTCCGTTTAGTAACAATCTTATAATCAATAAATAGCTTGCACTAGTCTTATCATTGCCAATTAAGGACAACATTAAAGGTCGAAACAAATAACAGCGGCAATAATTTCTCAAGATTAATGAGATAGTTAATAATATATTAGATAGTCACCAACTAACAATTACAATGCATGCAATTATATGATAAAATATTCATGAGATTCGTTAAATAGAAAATTGACGAAAGTTTTAGAAATGAGATAAGAAACATCGCTTAATTCATGTCAGATTTTGCCTTCACCAAAACAAGATGAATCGAACAATCTAGAAGTAGTATGACACAATAAACTGTTTTAAACATCTCGACAATAATTCCGAAAAATGCGGTCACCGGTATTTTGATTCTGGATCGATGCATTTTCAAGTCCGTAGGTACAGCACATGCTGGCGTTTATGGTACATTGCTTATTTAGAAAAAGGAAACCCTTTCGTCGGATATAAAACCCTACTTTTACGGTGTTCGTTTTTATTTTCTGCTACTGTATATTATTCGATTTAACCGTTAGATGATAAATCTTTTATTCAAAACATACAACTGGTAAATCACTAATGTTTTACATATAACAACCCTGAACAGGGCCTATTAGAGAGTAAAAAGGGGGAACAACCCCCAGACTATATATGACGAAACTTCTCCAAGAACGGTCTTTCGGTAGAAGAGGTAGAGTATTTGTTTTTTTTTAAAATTTAGCCATAGAATAAATTTATAATTATATGTCGGCTTTTAAAATCCCACCACATTCCCAGCCCTATAACTTTTTTTTATGTCTTTCCTTGTTTCTTTGCTCTGTTTTGCTACTTTCTAATTCCAGATTACCTTATTAACATGTCGTGGCTGGAGTCAAAGGCAGCACTGATGTAAAATACAATGTTCAAAGTACTATAATCAGCGACTGATACCGGAGCTGAGTCCAATTTTCAAATTTTGTAATCTAAGTTATTTGTATGAATTTAACAATTAAATGCGGCATATACCAGTACGTATTTTGCAACCGATACCGGGGCAAAAACCATTTTCAATTAAAAAATAATTGACAGATTTTAAATAAATTCCAGCCATGGCCGTTTTCATGCCAACTTGATTTAATAAATACTTTGTTTAAACACAGACATCTTTTTCTTTTCTTGCCAGTTGTATTGTTTGGATAAAACTGTTTATAACATGAGAATGGTCATACGCAAATCACTGAATAACTTTACATTGAATAATTATAGAATTGTGAATATTAAGTTTCACGTAATTCGCATAGACTTACCCTGTCTGTAAGATTACCAAGCTAGTTACTTAGTTATTGACATCAAATCTCAGAAAGTTAATCCCGAAAGACATTTGCATGAGCGGAAAATCTATGTTAATCCTTTTAGCCTTCCCAAGCCTTATTAAGTTAGTTACACGGCAAGCGTGTGTAATATAATGAGGAACTTGTCTATAATTAATTTAATTGTGGCATGTTCAGATTTATGTTCCTTACCAGTAAATATAAAAATAAGACAAGTCTCCATAAAAATGTTGCTTTAAATGCCAAACAATGAACACATCCAAATCGTTGAGAGAGAATATATGCCACGTTCAATGTTCGTGTAAATATGAATGAGCATTAAATACAATCTTTACATATAATATATTGCAATATTAATAGCTGACAAAACATCAAAACACATCCATCGTTAATCGCTTTTTAATTTTATGCTAAAAGAAGAAAATCGGTAGAACCGATGGATGCTTCCCATAGTTGCACTATTTCGAAATGGGTGTATTCGTTTTAGTATTTGTCTAAATATAAATTGATATAAAATACTGCTATGAAATTTAACTAAGCTATCTCTAAATGTGATCGACACCCCCACAATACCACCTTGTCAGAACAGTTTTTAAGTAATTCTCAGAATAAGCACTTTTAAAATAATAAAGAAGGGTGTTTACAAATTTGTCAAGATAGAGTTATACTTCTTTGATAATGCACTTCCTCAATTTGCCCTCTATCAACAGTTGTAATATCAACTAAATCTCTTAAATACTTTAGGAGTTATGCTCCTGACAAGAATTTAACAAGAGGGTCATGATAGCCTTATATCCCTTACCTGAGTATAAACCATTTAAAACAGCACGGCCAATGAAGGCAAGTTCATCCAATGTTAAAGTTAAATCTAAATGAAAATTGTACATCTGGTCTTAAACTTCATGGACACAAATTTTAATACAGTAAGTAGGTCAGCAGAACAAAGTCAATGTCAGCTAACATAAAAGATGACATCCACATGTAAAATTAGAAGTATAATTCAAATTTCCAAACTGTAACTGCAAATACAAGAAAGTAGGTCAGTAAGTCAATGTCAATGTCACCTAAAGCAAAAGTAGAAATCTGCATACACAATTATGATTCAAATTTCCATCCTGTAGCTGCAAATACAAGAAAGTAGGTCAGTAGGTCAATGTCAATGCT
This sequence comes from Cyclina sinensis, assembly GCA_012932295.1. Classification (NCBI taxonomy): domain Eukaryota; kingdom Metazoa; phylum Mollusca; class Bivalvia; order Venerida; family Veneridae; genus Cyclina; species Cyclina sinensis. Next base: position 5,241,210 of record JAAONU010000001.1, read on the forward strand.
ACCTAGGGTCAAAGATGAAATCTGCGTGCACAATTACAAGTATGATATAAATTTGCATCCTATAGCTGAAAAAAACAACAACAAGAAAATAGGTCAGTAGGTCAAGGTAATATCGGCTAAGGTTAAGTTGAAAACTACATGCAAAATTATAAGTTTACTTCAAATTTCTATACGTCAGCTTTGAGACCAAAAAGTAGGTCAGTGGTCAAGGTCAATGTCAGCTAAGGTCAAAGTTGTATTCCGCATGCAAATTATAAAAAATAGTTCAAATTTCCATATTGTAACTGTAAAAACAAGAAAGTAGGTCAGTAGGTCAATGTCAATGTCATCCAAAGACAAAGATGAAATATGCGTGCACAGTTATAAGATAATTCAAATTTCCATCCTGTTTAAGCAAAAACAAGAAATTGTTCTTTAAGTCAAAGTCATGTTGGCTACGGTCAAAGTTTAAATTTACATATAGTTCAAATATCTATATTTTAGCTGCAAAAAAACAAAGGAGTAGGTCAATAGGTTAAGGTAAATTTAGGTTAAGGTTGCATTTAAAATCGGCATGCCAAGTTATAAGTATAGTTCAAATTTCCACACTGTAGCTGCAAAAACAATGGAGTAGGTCAATAGGTCAAGGTAAAAAACGATTTTTGTTCTGTTTTTCCTAATAAGTCTATATAAATTAAGTGACCTCCCAACCCTCAAGTGGTTGGGGCAATTTTGAACCCCAGGGAGTTAATTTGAAACATCTCTGTAATGGTCAAGTATACAATGCTACATACCAAAGATCTAAGTTCTACAGCCTATGATTTCTGACAAGAGGATTTTCAAAAAAAAATATTTAAAATAAATAAGATCCCTGGGGTGGGACCAATTTAAACCCCAGCGACATAATTTGTTCAAATCTGGTGGAGGTCTACTAAACAATGCTACATATAAAAATATAATCTCCAGGGCATACAGTTTCAGACAAGAAGATTTTCAAAGTTTTCACTATACAACATTATGTGCTAAGGGAAATATGAGAAAACGAATCTTAATAAGTTATGGTTCTTGTGCACTTCACTTACCCGCAATGTCCTCTATCGTCTTATGAAGTTATAAGTAAATCTCTTCATTGGTTTTTGAATTATATCCCGTACAAAATCCGACAAGCATTAAAATGTAATAAAGGGAGATTACTGAAAAATAGGGCAAGGCAGAGTTACAATTATTCAACACAAGCACTTTATGTAATAGACTCTTTATCAATATTTTAATATCAACTACATCCCATTAACAGTTTTAGAGTTATGCTCTTGACAAGCATTATAACATATTAACAAAACTTATAAAGAGAAATAACTCAAAAATTGGCCAGGTTAGAGCTATTGATCTTCAACATTACACTTTCAGCAACCCCCCTCTATCAATGTGCCAAATATCAAGTTAATGCCTTTCATGGTTTAAGAGATATGCTCCAGAAAAGCAAAATGTACTAAGGGGCGATAATGAGAAAACTAGACAAGATAAGTTAAGGTTCTTCTGAACTGCATTCACTCTCAATGTCCTCTATCATCTTACGAGGTTTAAGGCAGATCTCTTCATTGGTGTTTGAATTATGCTTTGTACAAAACCGAACAGACGGACGGATGGACAAGTCGCTGACTATATGCTCTCCCTTCGGAGAGCATAAAAATGCATTGTATATATTTCTTTACCACTAACCTAAAGTAGCGTCCTATTTAAACTAAACAGATAGGCATAACATACACATGTTTTGTATAGAGGATATTTGTTTGTTTTTGTAGAAGATGAGAATTTATTTCATCGAGTGAACACCTTATGTGATATTTTCACGAGTGGACGCAGACACGAGTGAAAATATCAACATAATAATTATGGTGTTCACGAGATGAAATAAATTCCCATCTTCCACTAAAAAACAAACAAATTTTCTTTTTATTTTATGCCAACACGTCAAAAATGGGTATTTTATGACATTTTTAATCAGGGCCTTCAATAAATTCCCCATGGTGAGCCCCAAATCAGTTAATGCGTACTTTGGTTACTCCGCACAAAAAAAGTGCTGACAATCTCCAATACATATGATAACTTTACTTCTGCTGAAATAAACTGAATACACTTTCATCAAATAACATTTATTTTTCTCTACACAGTTTATCAATATTTATTGAATTTTAGCCATACATACTTTAATTATAAAAGCGGATTAATACCGAGTAATATTCAATCAATTGAATTGAAAGTCGGCCATATTGGATATTGTCCATGAGAGTTATGTAAACAAATCAGACATTTTAAATAATTTTTGGCGAATTTCATTATTGTTCACAACTAGTTAAGGCTCAGGAATTCAATATTATAATTGGATTTAACAAGGTAAATAAATTTCACTCGCTGTCACAGTCTGAAATACAGCGGATTCTCTTGTATTTACGTGGTGGGGAAATTCCTGAAGTTTCATCAAGCAGTAGTTCCGGCACAAACAGTGTATTATCAAAATGGTAATTTCACTGATTCAAAACAGTGGATTATCACTTTTATCTCACTGATATTTCCCTATATTTCATTGGTAGGCATAAAATAAAATGTGGTAACAACCTTATGTACAATATTTCATTGCTAGATTGTTCTGTTACAAAAGAGCACGGAAAAGTAAGTGTCGGTCCTGATCAAATTACAGTTCCTTCAAATTATTAATTCACCAGATGGACCAGAAAAATAGTTAGACCTACAAGTATATTAGTTGTACTCCAGGAAGAAATTATTTTTTATTTTATTATACATAATACATCCTTTTTATCTTTTATCTGAAAGATGTTTGACATTTATTTATATTTGGAAGCTTAAGTGTGATATAATTGCTCTCACGTGTGTAATTCATCCAGCTAGAAAATAATGTGCAATTTTCATATAACAAGATGTCGGATATGACGTTATTTTCATATAACAAGATGTCGGATATAACGTTATTTTCATATAACAAAATGTCAGATATGACGTTATTTTCATATAACAAGATGTCGGATATGTCGTTATTTTCATATAACAAAATGTCGGATAAGACGTTATTTTCATGTAACAAGATGTCGGATATGACGTTATTTTCATATAACAAGATGTCGGATATGACGTTATTTTTCATTTATACTCAACATCCTAGTATAACTATCCTTATAGGACGTTTAAACTGTTTCAAGACAAGAACAATTCATTGATATAAATATCATGTTTTACTTCAAGAAAATTATTCAAATAAATGTTTTATATTACAAAAAACGATACAGCCTTCAATATGCAAGACTTTTTATTTCTTCAACCATTTTGTCCTAATCTATATCTCTTTACTCACAAATCGAAAAAGAATATTATAAATCAAGGTACAAAGTTAAAGCTCTGGATAAGATTAGCCTCTTCGCGATTTAGTTTACCCTAATATTCTGGCAAATTATTTCTCAATTATTGTAAAACTAATGACCTGTTCACTCAAGACGTAAACATGTTTCTCCAGCAATTATTTTATATTCAATTGATTAACATTATTAATGACACTAATTCTAGACCTAACAAGGATAAACTATCAAGTCATTTCTTATTATCCCAATACATCACCGGAATGACGGAGCAAAATATGAAATTTATAGCAGTAAGTGAGCGAACACACTTTCTACAAAAAAATTAATTACTTCAAATTATGTGTTTGGTACAAATGATAATCTAAAATACTGCCAGGAAGCTGTTTTTCTTTGTTTAATTAATGGCTATTCTCAATTAATTTTTCTTCAAAACTGACATCCAAACGAATATTGGCTTAATAAAACTCCGAACCCCCAAAGAACAATGATTCTGAAATAATATCAAAGAAATATAAGACTGTCTCCTTGAACTACTTATCACTTGAAGCAGATTAACCTATAGACGTTGTAAATTCCATTGCTGAAAATCGTATATTTCAGTAACAAACCTATCTTCTTTTCTTTGAAAAGTTACCTAAATACAAAATATTAAATCAATGTTATTATACAGAGTCGTTTATTGACCTTAATATTTAATGTGGACCAACTATTCTTATTACTTTTGATAGAACAGAATGTATGAAATAAACAAATTATTGTTCGGAGTCTTACTGGATACATTGAGACGACAATGTGAGTTTACTAAAAAAAAAAATAACACGAAAAACTTTCACATGTTATAATTATCTAAAATTATCTAAAACTGCGTTTTTGTATTTTTATAGTCTAAAGGAAATGCACCTTCAAGTAAAGTACAGTTAAAGTGGCATTTTTATACTTCAAAGTTATTCATTTTCTAGAGTATTTAAAGTGTCTAAAGGAAAATGAGTATTATATTTTTGGAATGAAGTAATTGTCAGTATACAGCGTTATCTTTCTCATAAATATTCTAAACTTTAGGATAGTTACATTGTTTTTTTATCAGTAGACTTAAATTTGCAGTATTTAGAACTGAAGAAAATATTATCATATATAAAACGTTAATCTAACAAACGAGAACTTGGAAGTAATCATAGATCTTGCATAGCATTTAACTATATGGAAGGAGTGTCTTAAATAGATTACATAACTTGATTGTGCACCAAATCTGTATTGCTCTCTATATGTGTGCCTGCATGCGTGAGTGCTTGCGTGCGCGGGTGCGTGTGTTTCGAGGTAGTCCAAGTCAGACTTCACTATTTAGATGAATTTCTATATTATCTTTTATTTCTAAGTGATAGAGGAGAAACAAAGGATCGTGACTAAACTTGCTAGTCTGTATTTGTCTTCCGAGACCCATTACAACGACCGTTATTATCTAAATTGATAAATTGAGAGAGTCTTTCAGCTAATTTATCTAATACAATCCTTGAATTGGTCTCTTTCTTCTGTAAGAAAGAACCTGATTGCTCACTGCATAAAATTATTGATTTGCCATTTCATGTAAAGAAGAAAGGGAAATTAAGAAATGAAGATCAATCATCTTCGATGATAGTTACAAATGAAAGAAAAATGACATTCATATTAATAAAAGATATTATTAAGTGCTTCAGAGAAGACTGTCTACCACAGGTTTATAAGAATTCATTCTCCTGATAAATCGACCATAAAATGACTTTGTATTATACTAAAACAGTGGAAGGGGTGAGAAACAACAAATAATCCTTATTCTTAGCAGGTCCCCTTTTTAATAGACTCATGTATGCCTGACCAAATGTTTCTAGGAGCTACTTCCATCAATGAGGATATTTTATAAGGTTTTAAAACATTGTCAAGAACCACGAAATATTAATAAAAATGCTTCAATCAGCTTTGCGTTTTTGTTTGATTGTATCATGAACTTTTCTTTATTAGAAATTGTGTAAAATTGTATGTTAATAAATCTTCAGTTCTGAAAACAAGATCAGCTTTCAATGTAAGATGACATAGAATTAAAACCTTGCTGAAGCTATCGTTATTTGTACACGTATAAAGGAGTAAAATTGTTGTCCACACTTTTCTTTTGAACGTCTCTTTAAATTAAAATCTGTATTATAAAATCAACACGATATGTGTTGCCATTTAAATCTTTAGAATAAATAAAAAGATATACACTGAAGATTTTGAAATTTCAACAATTTTTATGCTTTGCCAAATATTACTGTCATGAAAAATTCGTATGAAAGATAACACTTTCAAGGATGTCACCGAATGTGCAAGTATAATAGTTACTGACAAACAGAAAATAATATTTCCTTCAAAGTTACAGAACAAGTTTTGCATTTGAACTTTAACATTGATCAAAACATTTATTTATCGTGTAATGTGAATCATGTAAGTGAATCTCATTTCAATTTAGTAAGATTGGTGAAACATTTAAAATATATAGTAGTTTGTTTTTGCACAATTTCAGGAAATCTGCTTTAAAAACTGGTGTTGATCACTACGACAAATGTTGAAGGGTATCTTATGCAAATTATAAAGTTGGTGTAAAGACTTACTTCTAATTTCTTTTGATGTCAATGCTTAGATTTTCTGTTTTGTTATAACTAATTATTAGAGTTTCTTTGAGCATGGTCCTCAATTTAAGAAATTTAAAAATAATTTGAATATGTTAATGTCAAATTAAGAAATATCACTTTTAGCAAGAGATATTTTGACTTTAAAAATTGTTGATATCACAGTTTTCAGTAGTTCAGTGGGAAATGAAATTACTCTATTTAATCTCTATCTTCTGAAATGTCTTTGTTAAATCATGACAAAATTAAAGGAAGCTTTAGTATCACCCACTGTATAAATAAGTAAATCGTTTGCATAGTTTTACTTGAAACTTTATATTGAGTTTAAAATATTCAGTAAGACATGTTTGGATATTTTAATTTCAACGAAATATCTGGTAAATAAAAATGTTTAAGCTGGTATGAAATTAACCAGGTTAGCGTGAAAGCCACACAGGCGGCAGAAAATTACAATAAAGTCCTTTGGAAAATTGACAAAGATCTAGAAAATCTTTCAAATCTAATATATTCACCCGGCATAAATCCCACGAGTCGTACTTCATTAATGCTTCACACAGTTTTATCAATAATGTTTGAGCCAAAGGCGGTTTCTTTACAGATAAAATTAAAATTTCGATATTCATACTCTCTTAGATTGTAGAATTACAATGCTGCTATAAAAGATGCCCTTTCTTTCTTTCCTACGATATCGTTTTCAATATCAAGATAGCGTGACAAGTATGAGCCCAAAATGTCAAATTAATGATTCTTGTAAGGATGACAATGTGTGCACAAAGAAAACGCTAGACATTTTAAGTGTTATATAGGTAGACTTGTATTGGTAACCAAATTTCAAATTTATTAAAGCCTATATTTTCTTTGTATTTAATACACTTTATTATAAGGGAGTAAACTCCAGTTACATTTCGGGATGATTTCATTAGGCTCTGTTTCCCTTAAACATCTATTAAACCAAATCACTGTCGAATAAATTTAGTGCATATGGAACGATACGAGCGCAATCTATGCTTATCTTCGGTGGCTTTATTCTTATATATATGATGAAGAAATCCAGAAAGAAATTGTCACAACAAGATGGGTTTGAAAATTTTTGATAATTAGTATTATACATTTTTAATCTCCTGATCGCTTGCAGTGTCAAAAAAAAATCAGCATTAAAATCAGGGCTAAATAGTAACACTTTAATTATATTTTTAATCAAACCACTATTCATTAAACTCGCTTGAATTTTAGTAAAATCATGCGTCGATTTATTTACCCGATTCAGCAAATAATTTACCCTGGTTATCTTTAGAATAAAGGGTAATAGTTTGATGTGCATAAAACATATCATTTAACTACAAAAAATAATAATAAATGATTGATCCCCTTGAATATTCGAAGGTAATAAATGCTTTGCTTTTATTAAATATAGCTTTCAAGTCTGTCATTTTAATTAAAATAACCTTTGTCACAATATCGTCATAGACATATTGTTTCGCAACATGCATTCTGTATGTTAATTTCTTAAAATCAGAATTTTCATCTGTACTCGAATATCGTGTTCATTAGTTATAATAAAGGCCTTTCCTATATTATAGTATTGCTCTTTTTGTCTATTGATCACATCCTTAATTGAGAGTATCCTCGGCTACCAGATTTGAAAGACTCGTTTATCTTTGCTTTATTGTAGAAGAAAACATATTGATTGCTGGTTGCAAATAATGTATGGTTTTAAGTTCAAAAGAGATACTGAATCAATTGTAGAGTCTGCTTGCGAGCCATCCATCGACGACGCCATAAACATTTAGTCAATTAAAGATCGATATTGCTTGACCCGTATCTGTACATGACTTTGATCCTGCAATATTTCAAAATAAATTGCGCTTGTAGGTTAATTGGAAGTTTTATTTGTCCTTGTAGACATTCTGATATCTCCGTTAAGAATTCCATGCTGCAGATAGTAACTTGCTTGAAACTGCGTTCAACATTATTAGCTAGAAGTAATTTTTCGAAGTCAGGACAAAAACGTGCACATGTCTAATCAGTTCAATATCAGGTTTTGGTTGCCTAAAAAGTTCATTGAAATGGTAGAAATCAACGTACCAAAACTATTAGACAATTATAAATGAACCTCATAATATAGTTTTTATATTGATAAAGACAATCTTGCGATAAACCAATCTTCTACCACTACGTTTAACTTTGATTTCAATGCTTATCGTAAGGAAAGGTACAAACAACCTTAATTTCCTAAAGCTTTAACTAATATGCATAAATATATTATTGTATGCAAAGAATGATGGTCGTTTTTTACAAGTGCATATTTCATTTTGTTTGATCTATTAGCTCAGCTCTAACACGTAAGGTATCAAGCTGATTTTTATGTTGGCTCAGCTCTTACACGTGGTATCAAGCTGATTTTTATATTGGCTCAACTCTAACACGTGGTATCAAGCTGATTTTCATGTTGGCTCAGCTCTAACACGTGGTGTCAAGCTGGTTTTTATGTTGGCTTAACTCTAACACGTAAGGTATCAAGCTGGTTTTTATATTGGCTCAGCTCTAACAAGTAAGGTGTCAAGCTGATTTTTATATTGGCTCAGATCTAACACGTGGTATCAAGCTGATTTTTATATTGGCTCAACTCTAACACGTGGTGTCAAGCTGATTTTTAAATTGGCTCAACTCTAACACGTGGTATCAAGCTGATTTTTATATTGGCTCAGCTCTTACACGTGGTAACAAGCTGATTTTTATATTGGCTCAGCTCTTACACGTTGTATCAAGCTGATTTTTATATTGGCTCAGCTCTAACACGTAAGGTATCAAGCTGATTTTTATGTTGGCTCAGCTCTTACACGTGGTATCAAGCTGATTTTTATATTGGCTCAGCTCTAACACGTAAGGTGTCAAGCTGATTTTTATAATGGCTCAGCTCTTACACGTGGTATCAAGCTGATTTTTATATTGGCTCAACTCTAACACGTGGTATCAAGCTGATGTTTGTTGGCTTAGCTCTAACACGTGGTGTCAAGCTGATTTTTATATTGGCTCAACTCTAACACGTGGTATCAAGCTGATTTTTATATTGGCTCAACTCAAACACGTAAGGTATCAAGCTGATTTTTATATTGGCTCAGCTCTAACACGTAAGGTATCAAGCTGATTTTTATATTGGCTCGACTCTAACACGTGGTATCAAGCTGATTTTTATATTGGCTCAACTCTAACACGTGGTATCAAGCTGATTTTTATGTTGGCTCAGCTCTAACACGTAAGGTATCAAGCTGATTTTTATGTTGGCTCAGCTTTTACAGGTGGTATCAAGCTGATTTTTATATTGGCTCAACTCTAACACGTAAGGTATCAAGCTGATTTTTATGTTGGCTCAGCTCTAACACGTGGTGTCAAGCTGATTTTTATATTGGCTCAACTCTAACACGTAAGGTATCAAGCTGATTTTTATGTTGGCTCAGCTCTAACACGTGGTATCAAGCTGATTTTTATATTGGCTCAACTCTAACACGTAAGGTATCAAGCTGATTTTTATATTGGCTCAACTCTAACACGTAAGGTATCAAGCAGATTTTTATGTTGGCTCAGCTCTAACACGTAAGGTATCAAGCTGATTTTTATATTGGCTCAACTCTAACATGTGGTATCAAGCTGATTTTTATGTTGGCTCAGCTCTAACACGTGGTGTCAAGCTGATTTTTATATTGGCTCAACTCTAACACGTGGTATCAAGCTGATTTTTATATTGGCTTAGCTCTAACACGTGGTATCAAGCTGATTTTTTTATTGGCTCAACTCTAACACGTAAGGTATCAAGCTGGTTTTTATGTTGGCTCAGCTCTAACACGTGGTATCAAGCTGTTTTTTATATTGGCTCAACTCTAACACGCGGTATCAAGCTGATTTTTATATTGGCTCAACTCTAACACGTAAGGCATCAAACTGATTTTTATGTTGAACACTTGAAATTAGGCAAGTGTTTGTAAAACAAAATAGCTGTTAGTGTTAGAGTCTTATAGGGGTCATGCCATACCCAAGTTTTATAAGGTGTTCGAAACAGTACGACAGGTGTGTATTTGCATTAATAATACGATAACAAAATGATAAGGATTTGGACTGTAAAAATGCCCTTATCGACATTCCTCTCAGCAGTTCTTTATTTGTGATTTAAGGATATGTCAGTTAGGGTTGTACTTATGGACTTCTTTATGAAAGTTGTATGCCTATGATATAAAAAAATCCTGCTGACTCTGGATGATCTCAACTTTGCTTGAAACTATAAAGTTTATCAGATCAAATACAAAATAATCCTTTTCAATAAATCAGCATCAAGGGCAAGCATATTATAAGTAAAATGCCCTTTTTTTCTCCGAGAAAAGCTATTTCTATTTACAGCAAGAGACCTTATCAAAAAGTCTGACTACTTAAAATCTGATTATTGTTTCACGGCCTGAAGATTAAGGAGGATGGTCATTTAATTACTTCATCAATAAGTTGCAGTAATAAGCAATAAAAGTTGGTATAACAAATACACCTCTAATATAACGGATTCCAAAACAGAAATGGTCTTTCACAAAGTAGCTTGTGTTAATAGTTTGAAGTTGTACCATATTAGCGGACATCTATAAAGGCGGTCCCTAATTTTGAAAGTATTGTTCTCTAAGTACATTCACACGTGTCTAAACGATGAAAATAAGTTTACTGAAGTTTGTTTGAAAGTTCATTTTAATTTTCATTCAGTTTAATGTGGGGAATAAGTAATGGAAAAGCAGATAAAAAACCCACAAGAACCGCGCTTTGTTCTTTGACATGAAATTGATTATGTCTGACCTTATTAACAAAATGTTAGAAACGTGTAAGTTTTCTTCTTTAGTACCATCTTACAATGAAAAAAACCACTAGTACTTCTTTTGTCATTGTCAATTAAAAACAACCTAGAAACAACAGCGCCTTAAATTTTACAGTATAATCGACATATAGCATAATATATTAGATGGTCACCATGAACATAAGGTAGCCTACAATAAAATATTTATGGATGTCGAAATACAGAAATCTGACCTAACTTTAAAAAATAAAAATACATAATAAACTATAAAAAATTTCGGCCTGTCCTCTTCAGAAATTGTCACTGTCTTACAAGCTACGGCGGACGTCTTGTAATTTGATGTCGATAATAGTCTCGAAATTCCGTTTTTACTTGAAATTTTGATACCTTACAGGAATGAGACTGTGAATGATCCGTATTGACATGACAATTCAACAATTCAAAGACATATCCTTAGATTAGCAGTAAAGTGTGTAATCGTGTGCATTTCTTTCTCTTTTGGAAGTTTGTGCCTACTATACGACAAAACGTAGGCAATTTTATTTCCAGTGGGAATCTTAACAGCAGACTCGAATATGCTTACGGTAAATTATCAAGTTTGTTCGCAGGCAACTAAATCGTAATTTTAATCATTGCCAAATCTTTAATAGGTTGTTTTTAGCTTTTTATCACTACTTTAAAAATATTATTAAAATGATAATTATTTAATGTTTTAATTTTTTAATTTTCTTTCGTGAAATGGTGGCTCAAAACAAATAATTTAAATACAAGTTTTTCAAGGATAATTTCTTACAAATTTAAACCCTTAAGTACAACATGGTAACAAGACTGTCATTTAAATTACCTTGAATTATATAATATTGATTAGTAGAAAGTTGTCAATTAAAACATCTTGCTGATAAAGATAAATTTTAAATTTGTTTTTCAGACATTTAAAACCATTTTTACAAAGTGACAACAAGACTGCCATCTGTATTTCCTTGAATTACATTGAATAAGAAGAGATTTGTCAATATTTAGTTTCACAAAATCGCACAAATCTTCTCTCATTAAACATAATTGTCTGTAATATTTACGATTTAGTTATTGGCATTTGTTCCAGCAAAATGAATTCTGAGAGGTATTTTTATGGCTAAGGAAATCTACATGAATCCGCTTGAACCTTTACATGTGGTATTAAGTTTGTTACACGGCAAGTGAGTGTAGTGCAATTAGGAAACTTCTTTCTTTTTAAAGTCACCATGATTGATATCAATGCAGTGTTCACACTAAGTCCTTAACTGAAGTTATTAACAAAATCGTAAAAATCAAACAATTTCCGACACAACTGTTTTTTGTGAACGTCTAAAGAATTAAGGGAGTCATACTAAGCACGCCTTCATAATGAATTACTTTTGCATACAACCTCATCACATACGTAACATATCAGAAGGTAGACGATTATGCATAGAAGACTTTGTAGAACGATCTCTAATAAAGTCATATCGGACGGACCGATTTACTAACCATCGTTCAAGGGAAGGACTAATACAAGACTCGATCACGTAGACGATTGAGAAAATTATTTTGGTATCTTTCAAAGGATGTAATAGATATTTACTATATAAGGAAACAATGCTAGATTAAGTGCTGTTTCTATACAAAGGAACAAAGAAGAAACAAAAAAAAACACTAATTAGGATATGGTCAGGGCAATATAGACGACCATAGTCCAATAATTATTAAGCTACATCATATTTAAGATAAACAGATACTGTATATCAAAATAATGTTTTGTACAAGAGAACTGACGAGTACTTCTCGGACCTGATCTGATTAAGATTCCTTCAATTTTCTTATTTAATAGGAAAGACAAAAAACAACAACAAATATCAGACATCCTAGTAAATTCGATGTTTTTCGAGGATATTCTGTGATTATGTTTTACACAATACATCGCTTCCGTCACCTCCACTTATTTTTAGCTAACCTGTCACGTAGTGACAGAGTGAGCTTTTGTGATCACCTTTTGTCCGTCGTCCGTCCGTCGTCCGTCTATCCACAATTAGTTTATTAACACTCATGTGGTCACATTTTTGCCTCAATTGTCATGAAACTTAGTCAGCATGTTTGTCCTAATAATTACTCGGACGAGTTCGAACATGGGTCATCTTGGACGAAAAACTACGCCACAAGGCCCAAAAATAGAAATATATTGTTAACATTCTAGAATCTACATTTTTAGTCCAAATATCCTGGAAATTTGTCAGAAAGATTGATTCAATGATTTCTAGCTAAGTTTCGAATATGGGTCATCTGGGGTCAAAAACTATGTCACAACGCCCAAATATGGAACAACCTTGTTAACAATCTAGAGGTTACATTTTCAGTCCAAATTATCTGCAACATTGTTAGAAAGGTTGTTTCATTGATTTCTTGATCAATTTTGAATATGGATTATCTAAGATCAAAAAATAGGTCACAGAGCCCAAATATGGAAAAACCTTGTTAACACAAGTGGCAACTTTTTCAGTCCAAATATCCTGGAAATTTGTTAGAAAGGTTGTTTCAATGATTTCTAGCTTAAGTTTGAATATGGGTCATCTGGGGTCAAAAACTATGTCACAGAGCCCAAATATGGAAAAACTTTGTTAACACTCTAGTGGCTAGTTTCTCAGTCCAAATATCCTGGAAATTTGTCAGAAAGGTTGTTTCAATGATTTCTAGCTTAAATTTGAATATGGGTCATCTGGGGTCAAAAACTATGTCACAGAGCCTAAATATGGAAAAACCTTGTTAACACTCTAGAGGCTACATTTTCTGTCCAAATATCCTTCAAATTTGCAAGAAAGGTTGCTTTGATGATTTCTAGCCTAGACTCGAATATGGGTCATCTTGATTCAAAAAGTAGGTCAAATATGGAAAAACCGTTTAAACACTTGAGGTAATAGTTTCAGTCCAAATATCCTGGAAATTTGTCAGAAAGGTTGCTTTCATGTTTTCTAGCTTAATTTCGAATATGGGTCAACTAGGTTCAAAAACTAGGTCACAGAGCCCAATTATAGAAAAACGTTGTTAACACTCTAGAGGTAACATTCCAAATAACCTGTAAATTTGTCAGAAAGGTTGTTTCTATAATTTCTAAGTCAAGTTTGAATTTTGATCACCTGGGGTCAATAAACCAGGTCCATAACAACTTTGTTAAAAGCAGTCATATTCAGGTGAGCGATACAGGGCCATCATGGCCCTCTTGTTCAGAGAAAGGATTAACATTTTGAAAGTTTCGGTGTGACGTGCTCAAACACGTATTTATATACTCATACAGCTGGAACATGATGTGTGCTTTACCATAATAGATATTAAATACAAGTTTTTTTTATTTAAAAAACTGCAGAATCATTATCTTGTATGGCCATAAAACCGTTCGAGGACAAGAACAATTCTATGGTTTAAAACTCTAAGAAAAGAAAGTCCTTCAAGCTCAGTAGAAGCAAATATGTTGTCAGTACTGCTTCTCTAGAAACATAAGTAACGCATGTCTGTATTTGAGAAAATACCTTGAATTTGTTTAGTGTCTTATCAGTTGCCGTGAGTGGACATAATAATTGTTATCTGTAAGTCGTCAACAAGTAAATGTATCTCCCCTGACTATCAGTTTCTATAAAGATATCTTTTTTTTAATGTTAGACAAAATGTCTTGAAGTTCTCTGAATAATATTGTTCATGTCTGTTTATTGCATGCTTGTTCATTGGTCTTGTTTGAAGAGAAATACGAGTAGTAATTGTCAGGCTAATTAAATAACAATTCTTTCTGATTTCTACGGATACCAATTAGACCAATTTCTACGGATACCAATTAGACCAATTACCAATTAGACCAGAAGAAAACATTTGTTCACAAAGTAAATTGGAAGTGCTATCGGGGGAAATACTCCGATTATTCTTTACATAATACATTGATCTATCTTCTTTGTCTTAGAAATGAGTTTTATTAGGAAGAAGTATTATGTTATAATTATCTGAAGCTAAGGTTATAGTATTGATAAGAAAAAGATCTTTTTTCTCTGCTAGTTAGATTTGAATTATTATCGGAATATAAAAAATATTTTCGAAGTTTTATTTTCTTTAGAGTGTTTAAATTTCAAAGTTGTTGATACAATTTCAGCAGAAGGAAGCACGTGAAATTACCTTTAGCGGTGCTATGGCTGATAAAGCTGTTTTATTACTATGCAGATTTTGTTTTTATTT
Organism: Cyclina sinensis; assembly: GCA_012932295.1. Taxonomy (NCBI): domain Eukaryota; kingdom Metazoa; phylum Mollusca; class Bivalvia; order Venerida; family Veneridae; genus Cyclina; species Cyclina sinensis. Next base: position 5,256,248 of record JAAONU010000001.1, read on the forward strand.
GGTAACATTCATTGATCCGGTAAAGACAGCGTTACTTTTTTTCATTTACGTATGAAAACGTTATTGTCAATAACTTTTGATTACAACATACTTCTGAAATTCGCTGAACTTTTTACACATTTATTTGCTTTAGTATTTACTTGATTTCAGTTTTCTACTGTACATGTGCGAGCTAGAAACGTGTAACCATCTACATCTCGTATGCCACCATTTATATTTTATATTTTTCATTTTATGAGAGGTTCCCATCCAAAATTGCTTTGATTTAGGGTTTCCATTAGATACAGTTTCATGTAAGAAGGCTGTGTTCATCAATTATAATCAGAGTTCTTTGTTGGATACTACAAGGCGGTTCTCTATTTGTCTATTGAGACCCATTATAGCGCTCGTTTTTATCTACAATGAGAGCGTCTTCAGCGAAATGATTTAATGCAACCCTTTAATTGTGTTCTTCTTGCTTTTTTGAAGAAGCTGATAGCTGATTACAGTTTTGCCGTTTTAAGCAAACAGTAAGTTAACAAAGGTCAGTTTTATTTGATAAGAAAACAAAAGGAGATTAAAATATATTTTGCATAATGATAAAATTAAATCATTTAAGTCCGTCGGAAAAAAAGTATTTAAATCATGCTCTTATATGTTCATTGTTCTGTTAAAGCAATAATAAAATCTTGATTCTTGGGTTCTTTCTGTAGAAATGTACAGCTTCACTATTGTGCTGAAATTTAAACAAGAGGGCCATTATGGCCCTGGATCGCTTACCTGAGTACTTTGGCTGTAGGTTTGCAGCTAAGCAGTATTTCATTTTTTAATTGAAAATACGTAAGTGCCTACAAACCAAATATGTAAAATATCAGTCAATAAATAAAGGCTTTATGACAGAAAGTAGAAATATCTATTATAAGCTATGGTGACCTTGACCTTGAACCAGTGACCTCAAACCCTACGCATGGGTAGACGTCCATGCAAGGAACCTATATACTGAATATCAAAGATATTGGTCTATAAATGAAGGCTCTATGAGGTACAGTAGATAAATCTATTTTTAGCCTCCATGACCTTTAACCTAACCTAATAATTTTAAAAAGCTTGATAAAGCTTGCTTCATGCCAAATTTTAAAATTCTAGGCCTTGCGGTTTCAGACAAGAAGATTTTTAAAGATTTTCTTCTACACTGCTATTTAAAACTTATGACCCCTCGGGCGGGGCCAATAGTGACCCCAGTGACATTTTTCAAACAAACTAGGTAGAGGTTCACTAGACAATGCTGCATACCAAATATCTAAGCTGTAGGCATTGAGGTTTCCAGTAAGAAGATTTTTAAAGATTGCCTTTTTTACATATTAAGGGCCCCCGGGGCCAACATATAAACAATACTGGTAAAGGTTCTCAACACAATACTCCACACCAAATATCTAAGGTCTAGTCCTATTAGTTTTGGAGAAAAATGATTTTTCATGTTTTTCCAATATAACTATATGTAAATCAATAGAACCCTGGGGCGTGGCCAATTTTGACCCAGGGGACATAATTTGAACAAACTTGATAGAGGTCCACTAGATGATGCTCAACACCAAATATCTAAACTCTACGCCTTGCGGTTTCTGACAATAAGATTTTTTTAAAGTTTTTCCTATATAACTCTATAGAAAACATTTGACCCCTGGGGGGCATTTTTGACCCAGGAGCCATGATTTGAACAAACTTGGTAGAGGTCCACTGGACAATGCTGCACACCAAATATCTAAACTCTAGGCCTTGCAGTTTCTGACAAGATTTTTTAAAGTTTTTCCTATATAACTCTATGTAAACATGTGACCCCCGGGGCTGGGCCATTTTTGACCCAGGAGCCATGATTTGAACAAACTAGGTAGAGGTCCACTGGACAATGCTGCACACCAGATATCTAAACTCTAGGCCTTGTGGTTTCAGACAAGAAGATTTTTAAAGTTTTTCCTATATAATTCTATGTAAAACTAGTGACCCCTGGGGCAGGGTCATTTTTGACCCAGGGGTCATGATTTGAACAAACGTGGTAAAGGTCTACCTGATGATGCTTCATACCAAATATCTAAGCTCCAGACCTTGTAGTTCTGGAGAAAAAGATTTTTAAATTCCAACTTTGAAAATCTATTTTTAGCTCCTGTGGCCTAGAAATGCAATGGACCTTAACCATTTGAACAATTTTGGTAAAGCTTCATGCAAGTAACATTCCTGCCAAGTTTCAGCAAGATTGGCCCAGCAGTTCAGGAGAAGAAGTTGTTTGAAGAAAAAGTTGACGACGCACGCACGGACGGACGACGGACATCAGGCGATCACAAAAGCTCACCTTGAGCACTTTGAGCTCAGGTGAGCTAAAAAAGCACACACAAAAATATTCATTAGAATTGCCTTCTACCTTTCTGCTTATATAGAATACACGGCATAGTTTTATACAATGTTGTTGTTGTTATAATCCTTAGCATAACCATCATTATTATAAGGACACGCATTTTCGAAGTTCATTTTAACATTCATCGAAATATTATTTCAAAACATTAAAGGGAATTGTACATATTTCACATTTTCAAATCAACCTAAATAAAACATAAAACTTACTCAAAACCTTTGTGTTGATGATTTCTCAAAGCTCAGATTTGAGACATGTAGGTAAAAAGAAACAAAGTTTCCAGCCCACATCAAAAGAAAACCTTGTGAATACCTTAGAGGCCACTTGCTTACACAACCTTCATACATTACACAATGTCTTCATGAAAATTGGTCAGAATGTGTATCCTGTTGATTTCTTTGATAAGTTCGAACGTTTAATTTTTTATTATTATATTGGATCTTATGTTTTCAATCAGGATAGTAGTACTGACGTAAATGACATAGGGGCATCAATGTCCTCTTGTTATGACACTATTTGAAACTTTTTTCTAAATTTAAATTTTAACTTTAAGTCAAAATGCACAATGAGACAATCTCCTTTTGAAAATTATATATTTTAAATCTCATAAAATTGACTTGATTGCCACGAAATTAATCAGGTTAATGTTATTAACCACACAAGTAGCGAAAATTACAATAAAGACCCTTAACAAATTGACAAAGATCTAGAAAATCTTTCAAATCTAATATATTCACTCGGCATAAATCCCACGAGTCGTATTTCATTAATGCTACAAACGGCTTTATCAATGATACTTGACTCGAAAGAGGTTTCTATGCATACAAGATTGAGTTTCCAATATTCACGCTTTCTTTGTTGGCAGAGGTACAAAGCTGCTATCGAAGATGATTTTTATCAAACATACTGGTAAGTGTAAGTCAAATATGTCAATATTGCAAACAGTATATCACTGGTAACGAATTACACTTTTTACGGAAATACTTGACAGATTTTAACTGCTAAAATCACAAATAGACAAACAGAATATGTTTAACTTCAAACATTAAACTAAATAAAAGCACACTTATACTAGGTTCTGTTTCCGTTAAACCATTATAAATCAAATAACCGTGAAATTACTTCAATATTTAGAGAAGAAATATAAGCACAAAAGCTCATACAGTGTTTTTTGTTTTGATATAAATAGTAAATAAAAGAATTCAGTCATTTGATTAGACAGATATATCTCATTGTCAAGTCACATTTAAGAAAACCGTTGTGAACACTACAATATTTAACCAATATTTATCCCCAAAAAACATTCGAATACAACAAGGCAGTCTAGCATTCATAACAACGATTAAATCATATTGCTTTAACAGGATCTTTTCAGTTTAAAAGATGATTTGCACAACCTTGAAATACGGGAAAAAGAATAATCTTTGGAGTTCAACCCTGACAAGTGTGAGGTACTCAGAATACACAGGAAAAAGAGACCAGTCATCTTTCCCTACACCCTACACAGCACTACTCTGAAAACAAGAGAAAATGCAAATGAGGAGTTACTACAAGTAGTAACCTGAACTGGACATCCCACATAAACAACATCACAAACAAAGCAAACAAAAAACAGCTTAAGATTCACTAGACGAAATGTCAAAACACAAAACAAACGGCTCAGAAAAGCATTATACAAAACATACGTACGACCCTAGGTCGAATACTGCTCAACCATATGCACCCATGGCAGAAATACCTCGCTCACTAGAAAAGAAATGGTCCTGAGGTCAGCCGAAAGGTATGTTCATAATGATTACCACTATACAAGCAGTGTAACAAACATGATTAAGGAACTAAAATGGTCAACACTACAGCAAAGGCGAAACCAAACCAGCCTGGTCATGCTACACAAAATGAAAAACAAACAAGTCAGTGTCGATCACAATCATCTTACAGACACAAGAAACAACAAATGCCTCATCCCGCAGTCAAAAAAAACATCACATGAACTCATTCTTCCCAAGGACTATTCGAACGAATTACCGATCGAGATTAAGGCTACCCCAACTGTGCCAGCTTTTATCAGAGGATTGAACAAGCTTTATGAATTTTAAATGTTCACAATAAATGTTCAGTAAGATTTCTAGCAAACATCGTTTACTTTATTTGTTTTCATATTTTACAATAATATTTTAATGTTCCTGACACGCGCCTAGTACAGTCTGTATTGACTTTTGGCAGAAATAAGATGAAGCTGAAGTTTAAATGTAATTTTTTTCAAGCTGCTTCTAGTAATAAACCAAGGGCGTATCATGCTTATTTACACTGATGTATTATTTTGTATTCGGCTCATAAACGTTTCAAATAAATTTTCAATATATATGACCCGATGTTCGTTTGTGGTCGTCTATTAAAATCAAGACTCTTTGCTAGATAATATTAGGCTATTATGGTTATCTTTAACCGAGACCCATTTCGGTTTCCATTGCTCCCTAAATCAAGAGTATCTTAGCTACCGGATTTAATATACATGTTTTATTGTGCCAAAGAAAACAATTCAAGAATGCTGATTCATATTGTTTTAACATTTGTATCGAAATCTTAAAGGTACGATATCAAACATCTGTGATATAGGAAATGGAGAAAATAAAGAGTAAAGAGATGTCTTTTGTATCAAGAAATCTCAACTGGATTCTTTAGAGATGCATAACGACCTTTAATGTTAAACAAAATGCTTACCGTTGAATTTTTCGTCCTATGATCGTATCGTATCTATAAATATTGACAGGCTTGACAAACACGTCAATGACATTTTCATAATGAGGCTAAAGGAGCTTTAGTTTCATGTATTTGTTTGTTTGTAGTTTTTTTCCTACAAAAAATACATCGCCACACCTTAATAAGACACGTCAAAATGTGACGTGATGTGAATGTGGTGTAAAAAAGATCTGCTTGCACGTGGTTCAGAGTTATTTTTATGTGATTCAGAGCTGAAGTCGATCTTGCTTGAGACATGTATGTGTATTTCGTGTAACGCATAGAAATATTACGATCTAGATCACTGAGCCACAGCACCTGCTTTTAAGGATGCGTCAAAATTAACCTTATACCCGTGACTAACGGGGTAAATTTTTTACCGATAAAAGGGTGTAAAACTTTATATTTTGATATTTTTCTGTATCAAAAAATGAATCAGTAACTTAGTTTAAATATGTTCTTCACAATTGCAGCAAAAATTTCAAGATGTAAGGACATTTTCTTTTTTTCATCGTCGGCCCATCTGTGAGTCAGTCGCTTTAAGGCTAGATATGTGATTCTTAAGTCCTTTAGTCACATACAAGACGTATGGTAAATAAATACATTATCAAAATATGATACAATTTGAATTTCTGTGTTATTAAGACTATGAATGCACTTTGACGTGCTGACTTATTCGGCAGTTTAAAGGTCCTTTACCATGATATAAATCCTTGAGTACTTTCTTTTACTTTAAAGCATATCTGAAAACAAACAGTCAATAAGATAAAAAACATGCATTATACTTATTGAATGAGCTTTTGTGAAGAAATACAATGTGTATATTTTATTTTCCTTTATCTAAAGGTTAAAAGTTAAAAGAAACAATAAAAAAACATACTTGAGATATCGCACGATTATTTGTTGGGTGTAAAATCTACTTATTTTGGAAATGAGAAGTTGCTATCAAAGAAAATGTTTTGTTATTATGTTGTTATCAATATCTGTATATTGATATTCCGAATTCATAGATCCACAGCATGACTCTTAAATCTTATAACAACAGGTTTTACCCACAAACATTACCATGTGCTCTTTTGTTATATACTTGTTTGCAGTGAAAATATAACTGTACAATGCATTGAACAGTTACTTGCTTTTTCTGTAAAGTAGGAAGGAAATATAGAGCAGCTTATTAATTTCTACTCTAAAGCCTTCATTCAATTATTCAAGGCAGTCTAAAATTGTTACTGTAGACTTGTAGACTAGTGTAATGTCCTAATTATCGATGTTTCATGTAACCCATTTTAATATCTCCGTTATTTATCAAAGTTCTAGGCAAACTTTACATACTGAAGGTTTGCAACTTCGATGCTTGTAAATGAAACTACAAGCATTGCGTCAAATAGATATGAAATATAAAGAGTTTAACAACTGTCGTCATTTACAGTTAGATTTCAACCGCCAAAACACCTGTTTACTTTAATAGGTGAACAAAATGAAATTCTTTTAATGGAAACAGCAAAATAACGACTCCAAACAATACTTTGCAATATTGTTTTACCATTCGGATATGTCAGACACCCATCGTTGTGTTCCGAGGGACACCATAGTGCTGAATTCATACAGCACAATGCAATTAATCTTCCTTAAAGAAAATGTGCTTTGAAAGCTATACCTAAACCATATATAACAAATTATTAATGTCCTGCGCCCAGGACAGACGAAAGCAACCTTGGTGCCATTTAAAGGATACATTCTTTTGCTCCAGACAAAACTGAGTTTATTTCAGTTTTCATATAAATCCCTGTCAGCTAGTCATAAGTGGCCATTCATCTTCATGAAATGAAATACATTTTGTAAGAAGAGCTCCGCCCCTATGCGTTTAGACGTAGATTTTCCATTAAACATAATTTGTGTAAGAAAGCTGTGTTCATCCATTATAACGACCATATTTGCTGGATAATATTAGGTTATTCTGTATTTCTCTAACAAAACCCATTGTGGCGTTCGTTATTATTTAAATTGAGAGTATCTTACCAGACTTAATAGGCCCGTTTAACTCTGCTCTTTCTATCACAGAAAATGGTTTATAGTTGGATATATATTGATTTAACATTAAAACGCAAGGACTTTGGGAATAACAATCGATCATATTAAATAAAATGAAAGCTTATTTTCCCCTTAAATCAATTTGATTTTTGTCTGGAGAAGAACATAGGTTGTATCTAATGAGTGTCCCAGCACATTGCTCATATATTTATTTTATTTTATTTTTATGAATTTTTTGGAGATATTTTGATAATGTTCTGCTAAATACTAACAAAGTGGTAGAAAAGTTTCACTAATTTTAATCAAAGGCATTTTTTTTTTCCATAGATAAGACTCAATACAAAAGACTCATTGATATGTCTGGCTAAATTGATATTAAAAAACAGATGTAATGCATCACGTTAGAAAAGACGTTCGATGCTTTGATTAACATCGTACAAAAATATTAATGTTTATTGCACGCAATTCAATGATAAAATCATTCATTTTTACCACTAAAGCTTTTTTCTGCTTGACATAGGGGAATGGCTTGAAACTTTAGTAGAAAATACACCGTTTACTTTAACAGGTTACTTAAATAGATTTATGCAGTTTCCATGACCCTGTTTTTTAACATAAGATATTTAATGGTTTCTTGATATTCATTTTTGAAACTTATTGATTTGTCACTGCAAAAAACAGTCAATCGGTTGAGACACTGTATCCAAATGATCACGGCATATGTTTTTTTCTAGACTTAGTTGAACAATAAGAATGTCGATATGATATCGAAGTCTTTTACTGTTACGTTTAGTCCTAAGTCAAGACCTATTGTACACCTCTCTATTTGTGTACCTATAGTCAGTGATTGAGACCCTTTGTTAAAAACAACAACATTTAACGCTTCTCGATCAGCAAGGCGTCACGACTAGTCCAAAATTAATCAAGAAGGTGTATAAAGCCATACAAGTGGCGGCAAATTACAATAAAGATCCGAAGAAAATTGCTTGATATCTAGAAAACCTATTTTATCTAATAAACACGAATCCCTTGAGCCGTACTTCATTAGTGTAACAAAGAATTACCAATAATGGTAACGAAAAGGTTCCCTCTGCAGACAAAGTTGAGATTCCAATAGCGGATTGCTCTTCATGTGGAAATGAAATATTGCTATCGAAGTGGTTTCTCATCTTCAGCTTCTGATAGCTAAGTCTATATATCGATATCCTAACCTTCATGGGCAATAACATCGCAAAGGAAACTGATAAGGAATGTCATAGTTTTGACAAAATGACCTGAAATCTTTAGTTGTAATCTTCAAAAGTTCTATCAGAAGTAATGTGTGGGTGTGTGGGTGAACAAATCTAAGCGTGTCTTGAAGTTGGATCTCTGTCTTTTTTCGTTATGGCACTGAGGAAAAAAAGATAAGCGTTCTCTTTACATAGTTTTTGATCAAACAATTGTTTGATATAGGAAGGGTTATCATTTGAAGTTGAAGTTTTAGATGTTTAGAAGTTTTATTTCATATAGTTCCAGTTCAAATTTTTTTTAATATAATCCACTGGGCTGGAAGCTCATGGTGGCAATTTTACAGTACATTTATACAGCGAACAGTGAACAAAAGTGGAGAAGGTAAGATAAACTACACAAGACAATGAATAAGTATACAAAAAAAATGAAAGACAAATACAATTTTACAATACATACATACAGCGACATTGAACGAAAGTGAAGAAGGTAATTCAATCTATACAAGACCATGTATAAGTATACAAAATAAATAAATGAAGGATAAATACAAGTGACGTACATTTTATGCTTTTGTTAAATATCATTCTAATAAAATGATGGTCCATGAGATATATATAAAAACATATGCACAAAACTGTTAATTAAATTGCACAATTTAAGTTTTTGTTTGGAGAATGCATACCGGTATTTATGTTAAACATTGAGTAATCAGTCGTATATAAATACGAATTGTATATTTTCTAAATCCTAAATAAATTCATTTAACTTAAACAAGTTACGGTTTGTAAGTCGTTGTTGTATATGTATAAATGGATCCACTTTTATCACAACACAGAAAGTTTAACATTTTTAAATTTCCCGTGCCCCACGCCAGCAACAATACGGTTTAGGGTAATAGAGACTAATTGGTCTCTTATAGGTCATAATAAAAACAAAACAAAACCTGCTTTCTATAACTGACTTCCAGAATATTTCTCTAAACTTTTTTATGATTTGCTGGTACCTATTTGTACACCTGTAAGTCTTCACTGTGATACAGCAAAGCAAATATCTTATTCCTTTTAAGTTGGTTTTAATTATTGTATTGAGGTGTTTACTTTTATAAATATTTATTCATGGAGGTGGGCTTAAATTGTTGTTATGACTTTAAGTAAATAGGAAAACCAGACTAAACTATGTACAGACATACAAAGGCACTAGGTAACTATAAGTAAATCCATACGCCTCATCATTTGTGTCGTTATGTTTTTTCTAAATGCGTGTCTTTCGTCTGATATTTTCTGTGTTTACTTATGGTTCTTGTCAGAATTGCAAGAAATGATATACATGTTCAATAAAAGTCTTTAATATTGCTCTTTCAGCACAGGAAAATGTAGTTGATTGCTTGATACATATTGATACATCATTTAAAGAACCTGATTCGATAATCAGTGAATAAAGAAGAAACGTTTCATTTGCAATACACATGTACATGTTCTTTTGATACCACCGATATAGTCCTAATCTTTGTAGCTTCTTTTTTCTTGTAAAAATGCATGGTACCCACTAGGAGAACCCATTGTATTTCATTATTCTATTATTTTACGGTCATTTGATTTTTTTACAGTTAAAATGAGACAAAAGGTGCCCGAGATATAACTGACATATGGACGAGTCTATTTAGATCTTAAATGTATTCTATTTCTGCCCTTGCTATCGTTAACTGAGACAGCTTTTATTTGCACAAAATTACGGCCATTTTCCTAGAAATAGACGTCATGACTTGCCCGGAATGACATAAGAAGGTGTAAAAAGTCGTACAACCGGTGGTTAATTATAATAAAGAACCAACGAAAATTGATAAAGATTTTGAATCTATTAATGCAAGTCCCCTGAGTTTTGCTTCATTAGTGATAGCAATGGTACTTATAGTGAAAGATTCCACCTTTTATCGCTTCTTCTGTGTGGAAATAAAAAATAGCTATCGAAGTGGCTCCTTGTCTCAAAAGTATGAAAACTCAGTGTATTTATCGATATCTCAAACTGTATGAGCAATAGAAATGCAAATATTGCCAGTAAAAACTGATAACGAATGTCAATTGTTTTGACAAAATTACTTGAAATTCTTAGATATAATTTTTAAGAATTTTATCACTAGATATGTGTGGGTGAACAAGTCTGAATTTATCTAGAGAAAAAGTCGTCTGTTTTACTGTATGATTTCATAAACTTCAAGTAAACTGAGACGAAGCCTGAGTGTTTATCATTATTGTAGTTTTTGCGATCAGATAACTGTGGAACATGAACAAATCTGACGTTCAAACGCCAAGCCTGGTAATGTCCTAGCCTGGTAATGCCCAAGCCTGGTAATGCCCTGTAATTCCTACTTTCTAAAAAGGAATTGAATGTATCAGTGCTACAGTACTGACATTTTGTATTAACTCGTATAAAATTCTCATTGATACACACAAGTTTAGAGTTATAATGGTAATAAGGAGGAAATATAATTACTAATCTTTATTATGTAACTTTTGTCCAGAATAGGTCTATAGTTTATTTAATAAAGTAGTGAGCACTATTCGTTTACTTATAAGGTCACTTTGGTTCAATTAATGATAGTTTCTGATATGATGACGTTATCACTGTTGCTTTTACAATAATCCGTTTTATTTTTTCCGTTGGACATGTATCATGGTTTGAACTGTAAGGCAATTTTTTTTTTTTTTTTTTAATTTTAAACTGAAATGCTTTTTTAAACTGTTCTTTTTATCTTTGAAGAACAATATTTGCTATGAACGTAGCTTTTCAAATAAAAATTGCTAAGACGAACGCATTAAAGGTGAACTTTCAGTTATTATTTCAACCTGTAAGTATACCTTATAGATCAGTGCATGTTCCAGACGTGTCTTTGATACAGTTCGTATTTTATCTAGCGAGTTTACTTCAAGGATGGTTGAGGAAGTTGAGTCACATGACTACAAATGCATGGCATAGTAGTACCTTATATGACATTGTTCATTTGTTTATGGTTTGGATTGTCGGGTTTGGCCATGTCATCTGATTCGAATGTCAAACTACTGAAAGATATCTAAAGTGCTCTGTGTCTGTCAGTCTGTCTGAGTTTATTTGTCGTCGGTACAGATTGCCCATATGGTCGACACCCCCTACAGATTTTTGTCAGTTTAATGTTAGGTTAAACAGAAAGAATCCTATTCTAGAGAAACCACTTGTTCTTTTACCCTGCTAAGTACATAGTACTGATATATTGGACCTTGGTTTACCGTCTCATCCGAAAGAGAATTAGAAATATAAGCAGGAGAGAAGGGATCGAACTCGTGACCCTTGAATTACAAGTACAGGACAACTAATCGGCCCTATCCAAATGCATCTTTTGCTTATTCAACATTTAATTACGTGATGGACTCAGGTTTGTTTCAATTAACTTATTCGACCAATCCTATTTACTTATCTTCACGACGAAATTCTGCTCTATTCGTACTTGCATCTCTTAACTGTTTTAAAGTGAATGCTATATGTTTTTGCCACATTTTGCCTGAAGTCGCATGTTTCCATTCTGATACCCTATTCTAGTCTTACAATAACCGCCAATAATTACGGGATGAAATGTCGTTTACTTGTTTTCGTCTTTCGTTGATAGAATTTATCTTTTTGGTGATTAATTGATAATAGAAGAGCGGACAAAATATATCGAAGTCATTAAAAGAATAATTGATAACTGTAAAACTGTCTTTGTGGTAAACCCTTAATTCTGGATAGCTGAATCACTTGTTTAACAAAATCCTCTGCTATTACGGTATATTGTATAAAGCGATACACGGACCTGATTCTCCTGAAAACCGTTTTATCTAGCTCTTCCATTTACTTTAATCGAATATTAAAATTGTATTTTACCCTAGCTAACGAATTAACATCTGACGTTATCCGACAAGGAGGAAAAGTACACTGTAACATTCTTGAATATTTCACACAAGTTTGTTTTGGAAACAAAATGGATTATGATAAAAAAACATAACAAAGGGTCAGTTTTGCGTCTCAGATTCCTGATAAATTGTTAAAGCACGTGTTCTTTACGACGGATAGGCAGATTGTTTATTACTTCAATTTCCTAGTGGTTATGATATAGCTTTAATGTTCGTGTCTCCACATGCCTGTGTCACTATTTCTCAGAGTCCTGAGAGCAAGTATTCAAGAATTTATATCATTGCATTTTGTAAGAAATACAATACGAGGCCAATACTTTGCGATTTTTTATGATAAGAAAAATAGAGGGTATTAAATGAGTGGTCATGTAATACGGGATTTATTGCACGAGTTATTTGAAAACGATAAAAAAGACGCTCTATCGAGTTTTATGGTTTTTTAATAACGAGTGTAATAAATCCCGTATTAAATGACCACGAATATAATGTTCTATTTATATTATAAAAGTTTTGTAAGTGAATGGTCATTGAAACGCGCAAAATGTATTTGTTATAATTATATATATATATATATATAAAGTCTGGCTTTGAGTTGTTTCTGTTGACCAAAAAACCACCATAAATGTAATTCATATAATATAAAAAGATTGCATCTTAACAAACGTTTGTTGATTTGTCCCTCAATGTTTTTAGATACTACCGGTAGGTTGATATTTCAGTTCCTGAAAGGAAACATTCCGCTGAAAATGAGGAACTTGGATTGATTTTGTATCTGAACTGAGTACCATACCATACATAGTAGAACATAACACATTTAGTAGGACATTTTGCTTTTATTCTATAGTTTTATCTACATGTGTGAATACATAAACTCACAGAAGTGAAATAGTTATAGAATTTAAAACGTTAATGAATTCATTTCCTAAAATTTGCATGAAAAAGAATGAAGTACTTTTTATCTGTCAATATATCAGTGAATCATAAAAAATAAGTCTTGCAAATTACTTCAAACTAAAGTGATTTCATTCAACTATTTAGAAAAACGTACAAATTATAAAATTATAGGTAGTCTAAAAATATGTTTACTCATAACAGTCTAGAACTGATGAGTCCTAGAAAACAATCTAATAGCATTACTATAGAAACATAATCTAGTTAGGAGTTGAAGCCTGTTTTCTTTTGAACTGATTTGTTAAAGACAATGTCTATATCCTGTGAAACCCAGTCGTGCAGCCAGGCTGGTAATCAAGACGCCCACAAGCAAAGCATGTCTGAAAAGAAAACCTTGTTTAATTTGTAAATATTTCTACAAAATGTCTCTATCAATGTATGTTAGAAAATTCTACATGAAAGGCAACTCCTGTTACTTTAAAAATATGATTGACAGAATTGTCTCCCTTTCTTGGTTTAATACAAGCCACTCTCTTTTTTCTATAAGAAAAAAACTTAATTAACCTTATGCATAAGCAAGATCAAGGTAACCAAACATAAACGTATCAAAGAAGAAATTGTTTATTTAAAACGTAAGAAATATGAACATTTTTGCAGCTACTGAATGTATTTAATGCAAAACAAAGTAAACGTTTATCATACTTACACCCTGATGAGACCATCCAGTGTAGAAAAAAACATGAAACAGACAATTAAGAAGACATAAGTATGAAAACATTTGATACAAAAGATCATGTTCTTTTCGATTCGATGGGTGAACTTCTATAATAGACATTTATATATTAGAGTGAACTTGATTTTATAGCAACTCTTATTCTGCTTTCAAATGCTTCATTTACAAAGAACAGAACAGAACAGAACAGAAAGTTTATAATTATAACTTGAACATTTACAATGAAGTGACGCTATCAGAGCCCCGATGTTTAAAATTTTCCATTAAACCGACACTCTCCATTCCAATGACCCATAACTACAATATTTCTGTTCATGTTTATCGCTACACGTAACTGCTAATAGCCCATTGTTATCTGTGAAATATCTGAAGGCAGATTTTCTAACTTTGTGTACATACTTAGAGAATCGTGGTAGCCAAAGATTTGGTCAGAGATTATATCTGTGACTCACCACCATCAATTTACTTTTTAAGATTTTAAATGTAGTTATATGAAAATGCAAAGAAAAGTGGGATTAAATCGAATACTTACACCCTGTATACACGATCAGCAACAATCATGAAAAGGAAAAATAAAAATGTGTAAGAATAAAACAGATCTCAAATTTTCTAACACATCTTGATAAATTGTATGAATATATGCAGTTGTTATTATATAAATATCACCGAGGTTTCTAGAGCTGTTTGATTGATAGACGATCATACAATGTTTTAATTAATCGAATATACATGTAGGTCAGACCAATTAAATGCTCGAATTAGGGTTAAGTCACTTATATAGATTAAAAGAACAAGATCTGTGTGTTATTAAAAATTGGGTTGCGTTAATTTACGAGTAAAAAGTGCAAATGGATTTTGGCCTAACCTAAAGAATGACAAGGTTATTGTAAAGGCTATTGTAAAACCATAATCCAAAATCTTGACCGAATAAAATAAAGCTTAGATACTGGTAGCAGATCAAATCCATGCACGACACAATGTGTAAGTTCCTACTGCGGATATTCATAGTTGGTCAATAGTTAATAAGAGCCTCTAAGTATGAAATACTTAACATCACTTTTTTTCGTCAATCTAGTTTTAAAACACCGGCTGTCTGCTCATAAATACAAACAAATAAATTCGAAACAAAATAATAACAGAAACAACTTATTAGTACACAATCAAACATGTGATACCTTTTAATGAAGAAAACACAGATACACGATATATCATATGTCTAAAGTATATAAAACAATTTCATATTTTGTGAAGTAAGGTAACCACTGTACCGAAGTATTATGCAGTTTCTTTCGCAAACTAAAACACAAAATCCATTCAGTTTCGACAATTATAACTGTAAATAACTCATATATATGCTATTATTTGGTACGTCTTAAAACAGTGTGGTGCAAGGAATTTTCTAAGAGCGTTGCAAATCGGGAAATTTAAACCAATCATGAACACTTTTTTTTGGCCCATAACAGGAATTCTTCTACTTGTAATGAGGACAGCTCTTCGAAATTAATTGTACCATTCATCAACTATTTTATTTCATATTTATTATCATATAATTATCTTACTATTTTGGAAAGATTGATACAGGAATTGATAGAAATTTAAATAGTTAAAGCTTGGCAATACCGAAGGATTCTTCAGAGCCAGTTACTGGCTGTCTTTTAACTCAATTTCTTTTAACAGAAACATTCTATAAGACCTTGACTTTCATTCTGATCCTTTTCTTAAGAATATTATGTTATTATGTCTATATATTGTAACTGTATGAGAACATATTCTGAGAAATACATATGTTTAAAATAGCTCAATTTCTTTGCATCATGTCTTATTAGAAACGAATATATGTATAAGGCAGCGTCATCATCATATTGATGTAGTATTTCAACTTAACAATATCTTAAAATCTTATTTGTATACTTAGAAACAATATCGGAGATTTCATATTTCCTACGATTTAGAAAAACATGTGTCCAAAATCGTTTCATATTTCACCACATCCTATAAAAGAACTGATTGAAAAACTATACTCACGAAAACTTCAACCTGAAAAAAAATATCAATGCAATCTGTAAATGAATTAGATATCCAATTCTTACATAGCTGTGTTATTTTTTACATTGAAAAAAAAAAAAATAAAAATGAGCAGTCTTAATTAAACATGATTTTTAAGTCTAAATGATGCATGAAATTGGCTTTTGTTTAAAAAAAAGCAACGGAATGATTTTAAGTAAATCATGTTTGAAGAAAATTAATGAAAAAAGTACTAGACTTAATTGAAGGCAAAATACTGTTTAATTATGCATAAGCTGGTAGGTGTTTGTATATCTGTGATAAGTGGAAACATATAAACAAGTATATTGAAATGATTCACGATGTATTTATATTATACAGGAATATTTTCCTCACAATTTGACCTATTATCATATGCAAGCAAACACCGTTATAAAATATAGTATTTTTTACTAATACAAGTATATTTAGTGCAAGCTGATTTATGTCAGTAATCTTTCGCTTCAGTAGAATATAATGAATTGAACTTACCATCTGTTAGAATGTACATGAAAAAGAACAATGAAATATTTCAGTTAAGCAGGTTATACAGAATGCATGGTTAGAAATAGAATATTTAAGCAAGACTAGATGCACCAGACAGACCAAAGACTGAGGTCTTATTTCAGCACTTTTTAAAGATTTCTCAAACCAGATTGTTATCACAAATGTAATGTTGAATATACTTGTAGGAAGATATTTATTCTTTACATAATGAAGAAATGAGTAGGCGTTCCGTGCTCTTCAGATATACATGTTCAAGTCTTGAATTGTTGCTTGTAGCGATGAAAGTTACTCCCGAATGATTAAAATATTCACATGAATTTTTCTAGCAAAAAAAAAAAAGCATGGCTTTACAGTAAATTTGGTTAAATTAAATTAAATTTTTCGTTGCCTTGAATCAACGTTACTTTTGAACTACCCCGCAACTCATTAAAGGAGGAGTTTGAAAACATGCTCAAAATTAATTTGCAAAGTAAACGATTCAAAAACACTCACCGGCTGTTGATTGCAGAACAGAACAGGAAATATGAAAGAAAAACATGATTATGTTGAGTAAAATAGAACAAAAAGCTATAAATTCACATAAGTGTAACACGCTAAATGTAAAACTATTTCTGTGCAAGTAAAAGTTGATAAAAGATTTAACAAGCCCTTCAAAAGTACTGGTGTGAAGAGTAATCAAGACATTACAAATATTCTAAAATACTAAGTACCTTGGAACATACAATGAAATATTAGAGCGTTGATAATCTTGCTTCTTTTACAAGAGTTAATAACTTAATTGAAGCTTACCCCTATATGCCATCTGCAAGCCATCGCGTTGTTTGTATCATGGCGAAACTTCCGGTTACACTGTGGACATATCTGTTGAGCGAACCCTGACCTGGAGGAATGAGGCATTTTCGTGTTCTGAAATACGATTGTGAACTTATATTCTGCCTGAGCAATATGAAAACATCTTATATGAAAAAGAGAAACTGTTCTTACAGCTGCAATTGATATGTTTATGTATGAGCTTAATACTCACTACAGTTACTGTGTAATTCTAAATCAATACCATGTGATTCGGTATGCTTAAATGCTTAATGAATTCACGCATAAGGAATTCTTGAAAATTTTACATTGGAATATGACATTAAAATATTTTGACAATGATTAAATTCTCTTTGATGAAGCATGAAGTATTCATACATATCCTGTTGTAGCTTTACTCTTGATATGGAAACTATTCCAGCTAATTTAGACCTTGTCAAGACATTTACACTAGCGTCCTTTTCCGACTGGAATACCAAACGACCTCCATCAAATAAGTCCTAAATTTGGTTTGAAGTTTTGATTACTTGTTAAAAGCCTGTTTGAAATTGTCTTCTTATATATCTTCCACTATCAGAATCTTCAAAAGCACATTTACAGTATAGCAAACAGGCTAGATAATGCCACAAGAAACAGTTTGATAGGAACCGATTTTCTCATCTTCGTGGCTCTGACTATGAACCTAAGACTAATTGCATCTATGTTTGTTAGGTAAAGAATCTGGTTTATTTACTCACGTTGTGCAACTGTCTGTGTTGTACCATCTGCTTGGATTCCTCGTCGTCTTGTTCCATCGACTCATTGTGTTGATGTACTACCTGCTCTGTCAGAAATATTCCATCCTCTGTTGGTGAATAATCAAAGTTAGATTTTGTGTCCGAACTATCTTGCAATTTTAGATTTCGCTTATTGCTTAAAGCTTTCGAATGGTTTAGAAACAATTTACGTTGCCTTAAATGTCCTGCTGAATGTCCAATCCACTGCTGGACATTCAAAAACATGCATCAAATCGAATGTCCTGCTGAATGTCCAATGCACTACTGGACATTCAAAAACATTCATGAAATCGAATGTCCTGCTGAATGTCCAATGCACTGCTGGACATTCAAAAACAAGCATCAAATCGAATGTCCTGCCCAATGTCGAATGCACTGCTGGACATTCAAAAACATGCCTGACATCGAATGTCCTGCCCATTGTCGAATGCAATGCAGGACATTCAAAAACATGCATAAAATCGAATGTACTGCTGAATGTCGAATGCACTGCTGGACATTCAAAAAACATGCATGAAATCGAATGTTCTGCTGAATGTCGAATGCACTGCAGGACATTCAAAATCTTGCATGAAATCGAATGTTCCTGCCCAATGTCGAATGCACTGCTGGACATTCAAAAAACATGCATTCAATCGAATGTCCTGCCCAATGTCGAATGCTCTGCAGGACATTCAAAATCTTGCATGAAATCGAATGTCCTGCCCAATGTCGAATGCACTGCTGGACATTCAAAAAACATGCATGAAATCGAATGTCCTGTCCAATGACCAATGCACTGCAGGACATTCAAAATCTTGGATGAAATCGAATGTCCTGCTGAATGTTCAATGCACTGCAGGACATTGAATGTCGAATGTCGAATGTTGATCCCACTGCCAACTTCACAGACTTCTTTAACCGAGACCCATTTCGGTTTCCATTGCTCCCTAAATCAAGAGTATCTTAGCTACCGGATTTAATAGACATGTTTTATTGTGTCTTTGTCCGCCAAAGAAAGAAATTCAAGAATGCTGATTCATATTGTTTTAACATTTGTATCGAAATCTAAAAGGTACGATATCAAACATCTGTGATATAGGAAATGGAGAAAATAAAGAGTAAAGAGATGTCTTTTGTATCAAGAAATCTCAACTGGGTTCTTTAGAGATGCATAACTACCATTACTGTTAAACAAACTGCTTCTCGTTGGATTTTTCATCCTATGATTGTATCGTATCTATAAATATTGACAGGCTTGACAAACACGTCAATGACATATTCATATTGAGGCTAAAGGAGCTTTAGTTTTATGTATTTGTTTGTTTGTTGTTTTTTCCCTACAAAAAAATACATTGCCACACCTTAATAAGACACGACAAATCCATTGAATGTGGTGTAAAAAAATCTGCTTGCACGTGGTTCAGAGTTATTTTGATGTGATTCAGAGCTGAAGTCGATCTTGCTTGAGACATGCATGTGTATTTCGTGTAATGCATGGAAATATTACCTCTTCAATAAAAATGGAAAAAAACATAATATTATGCTCTTATACACCATGAAAACTGGAAAAAAAGTTTTTAATTAACCAGGATTCGAACCCACTACCTTTCGGTCAGTAAAATATAGAGCGACGATCTAGAACACTGAGCCACAGCACCTGCTTGTAAGGATGCGTCAAAATTAATGTTATAACTAAAGTATCTACCCCGTGACTAACGGGGTAAATTTTTTACCGATAAAAGTGTGTAAAACTTTATATTTTGATATTTTTCTGTATCAAAAAATGAATCAGTCACTTAGTTTAAATATGTTCTTCACAATTGCAGCAAAAATTTCAAGATGTAAGGACATTTTCTTTTTTTCACGTGAGTCAGTCGCTTTAAGGCTAGATATGTGATTCTTAAGTCCTTTAGTCACATACAAGACGTATGGTTAATAAATACATTATCCAAATATGATACAATTTGAATTTCTGTGTTATTAAGACTATCAATGCACTTTGACGTGCTGACTTATTCGGCAGTTTAAGGTCCTTTACCATGATATAAATCCTTGAATACTTTCTTTTACTTAAAAGCATCTCTTGAAAACAAACAGTCAATAAGATAAAAACATGCATTATACTTATTGAATGAGCTTTTGTGAATAAATACAATATGTATATTTTATTTTCCTTGATCTAAAGGTTAAAATTTAAAAGAAACAATAAAAAAACATACTTGAGATATCGCACGATTATTTGTTGGGTGTAAAATCTACTTTTTTTGGAAATGAGAAGTTGCTATCAAAGAAAATGTTTTGTTATTATGTTGTTATCAATATCTGTATATTGATATTCCGAATTCATAGATCCACAGCATGACTCTTAAATCTTATAACAACAGGTTTTACTCACAAACATTACCATGTGCTCTTTTGTTATATACTTGTTTGCAGTGAAAATATAACTGTACAATACATTGAACATTGAAGGTTTGCAACTTCGATGCTTGTAAATGAAATTACAAGCATTGCGTCAAATAGATATGAAATATAAAGAGTTTAACAACTGTCGTCATTTACAGTTAGATTTCAACGGCCAAAACACCTGTTTACTTTAATAGGTGAACAAAATGAAATTTTTTTAATGGAAACATCAAAATAACGACTCCAAACAATACTTTGCAATATTGTTTTACCATTCGGATATGTCAGACACCCATCGTTTTGTTCCGAGGGACACCATAGTGCTGAATTCATACAGCACAGCAAATCTTATTGTCTGACTGTTTTTGCAATGCAATTAATCTTCCGTAAAGAAAATGTGCTTTGAAAGCTATACCTAAACCATATATAACAAATGATTAATGTCCTGCGCCCAGGACAGACGAAAGCAACCTTGGTGCCATTTAAAGGATACATTCTTTTGCTCCAGACAAAACTGTGTTTATTTCAGTTTTCATATAAATCCCTGTCAGCTAGTCATAAGTAGCCATTCATCTTCATGAAATGAAATACATTTTGTAAGAAGAGCTCCGCCCCTATGCGTTTAGACGTAGGTTTTCCATTAAACATAATTTGTGTGAGAAAGCTGTGTTCATCCATTATAACGAGCATATTTGCTGGATAATATTAGGTTATTCTGTATTTCTCTACCAAAACCCATTGTGGCGTTTGTTATTATTTAAATTGAGAGTATCTTACCAGACTTAATAGGCCCGTTTAACTCTGCTCTTTCTATCACAGATAATGTTTTATAGTTGGATATATATTGATTTAACATTAAAACGCAAGAACTTTGGGAATAACAATCGATCATCTTAAATAAAATGAAAGCTTATTTTCCCCTTAAATCAATTTGATTTTTGTCAGGAGAAGAACATAGATTGTATCTGATGAGTGTCCCGGCACATTGCTCATATATTTATTTTTATTTTATTTTATTTTTATGAATTTTTTGGAGATATTTTGATAATGTTCTGCTAAATACTAACAAAGTGGTAGAAAAGTTTCACTAATTTTAATCAAAGGCATTTTTCTTTTCCACAGATAAGACTCAATACAAAAGACTCATTGATATGTCTTGCTAAACTGATATCAAAAAAGAGATGCAATGCATCACGTGAGAAAAGACGTTCGATGCTTTGATTAACATCGTACAAAAATATCCATGTATATTGCACGCAATTCAATGATAAAATCATTCACTTTTACCACTAAAGCTTTTTTTCTGCTTGACATAGAGGATCAGCTTGAATCTTCCGTAGAAAATACACCCTTTACTTTAACATATTACTTAAATAGATTTATGCAGTTTCCATGACCCTGTTTCTTAACATAATATATTTAATGGTTTCTTGATATTCATTTTTGAAACTCATTGATTTGTCACTGACAAAAACGGTCAATCGGTTGAGACACTGTATCCAAATGATCACGGCATATGTTCTTTTCTACACTTAGTTGAACAATTAGAATGTCGACATGATATCGAAGTCTTTTACTGTTACGTTCAGTCCTTAGTCAAGACCGATTGTACACCCCTCTATTTGTGTACCTGTAGTCAGTGATTGAGACGCTTTGTTAAAAACAACCCCTCTTTTTTTGTACCTGTAGTCAGTGATTGAGACGCTTTGTTAAAAACAACCCCATTATTTGTGTACCTGTAGTCAGTGATTGAGACGCTTTTTAAAAAACAACCCCTCTATTTGTGTACCTGTAGTCAGTGATTGAGACGCTTTGTTTAAAAAACAACCCCTATTTGTGTACCTGTAGTCAGTGATTGAGACGCTTTTTAAAAACAACCCCATCTATTTTTGTACCTGTAAGGTAAGTGATTGAAGGAACGCTTTGTTAAAAAACAACCCATTATTTGTGGTGACCTTGTAGTCAGGTGATTGAGACGATGTTGTTAAAAAAACAACCCCTCTATCTAGTTGTGGTGACCTGTAGTCAGTGATTGAGACCTTTGTAAAAACAACCCATCGGTGTAACTCTAGGTGATGAGGCTTGTTAAAAAACACACATTATTGTGTCCGTAGTCGTGATTGACGCTTTGTTAAAAAACAACCCCTTATATTGTGTGGCATGTAGTCAGTGGATATTTGAGACACTTGTTAAAAACACACCTCCTAGTTGTGACGTAGTATGTTGGACACTTGTAAAAACAACCCCTCTATTTGTGTACCTGTAGTCAGTGATTGAGACGCTTTGTTAAAAAACAACCCATCTATTTGTGTACCTGTAGTCAGTGATTGAGACACTTTGTTAAATACAACAACATTTAACGCTTCTCGATCAGCAAGGCGTCACGACTGGTCCGAAATTAATCAAGAAGGTGTATAAAGCCATACAAGTGGCGGCAAATTACAATAAAGATCCGAAGAAATTTGCTTGATATCTAGAAAACCTATTTTATCTAATAAACAAGAATCCCTTGAGCCGTACTTCATTAGTGTAACAAAGAATTACCAATAATGGTAACGAAAAGGTTCCCTCTGCAGACAAAGTTGAGATTCCAATAGCGGATTGCTCTTCATGTGGAAATGAAATATTGCTATCGAAGTGGTTTCTCATCTTCAGCTTCTGATAGCTAAGTCTATATATCGATATCCTAACCTTCATGGGCAATAACATCGCAAAGGAAACTGATAAGGAATGTCATAGTTTTGACAAAATGACCTGAAATCTTTAGTTGTAATCTTCAAAAGTTCTATCAGAAGTAATGTGTGGGTGTGTGGGTGAACAAATCTAAGCGTGTCTTGAAGTTGGATCTCTGTCTTTTTTCGTTATGGCACTGAGGAAAAAAAGATAAGCGTTCTCTTTACATAGTTTTTGATCAAACAATTGTTTGATATAGGAAGGGTTATCATTTGAAGTTGAAGTTTTAGATGTTTAGAAGTTTTATTTCATATAGTTCCAGTTCAAATTTTATTTAATATTATCCACTGGGCTGGAAGCCCATGGTGGCAATTTTACAGTACATTCATACAGCGAACAGTGAACAAAAGTGGAGAAGGTAAGATAAACTACACAAGACAATGAATAAGTATACAAAATAAATGAAAGACAAATACAATTTTACAATACATACATACAGCGACATTGAACGAAAGTGAAGAAGGTAAGTCAAACTATACAAGACCATGTATAAATAGATAGATAGATAGATTTATTTCGGCAAAGGATGCATATACATAGTTAACATATTACATAACATAGGATAAAATAATGATGATTATTAAATGCTATATCATGCATAAGAGAACCATGACGTGCTCACCTACACCAAGGATAACACAAAAAAGAGCAACACTGAAAGTGAACGCCCTTATTTCCATTGTGGTCCTTAGAATTGGTGGCATGACACAGAGAGGCAAACCTTAATTAAGACCATTATGGTAAACAAAAAAAAAAAAAAAAAAAAAAAAAAAACAAAAAAAAAAAAAAAAAAAAAAAAAAAAAAAATAGATAAATAAATATAATAAATAATTAAATTCAAATAGATAAATCACATTCATAGAGGATAATCTATCACAAAATAATCACCTGAGTATCAAGCATGTAACAAAGTGACTTGTCATTGGAAGAAACAATGATTTATCAATTATATAACAAATGTTTGACTAGATACTGAGCATATAAGCACTTAGTATTAATTATTTAAAAACTCATAATATTAAATATGAGGCTAAAACAAAATGTAACAAGTAAAAACCTAAGCCGAAGTATACAAAGTATAAGTATACAAAATAAATAAATGAAGGATAAATACAAGTGACGTACATTTTATGCTTTTGTTAAATATCATTCTAATAAAATGATAGTCCATGAGATATATATAAAAACATATGCACAAAACTGTTAATCAAATTGCACAATTTAAGTTTTAGTTTGGCGAATGCATACCGGTATTTATGTTACACATTGAATAATCAGTCGTATATAAATACGAATTGTATATTTTCTAAATCCTAAATAAATTAATTTAACATAAACAAGTTACAGTTTGTAAATCGTTGTTGTATATGTATAAATGAATCCACTTGTATCACAACACAGAACGTTTAACATTTTTAAATTTCCCGTGCCCCACGCCAGCAACAATACGGTTTAGGGTAATAGAGACTAATTGGTCTCTTATAGGTCATAATAAAAACAAAACAAAACCTGCTTTCTATAACTGACTTACAGAATATTTCTCTAAACTTTTTTATGATTTACTGGTACCTTTTTGTACACCTGTGTGCAACGTAAGTCTTCACTGTAATACAGCAAAGCAAATATTTTATTCCTTTTAAGTTGGTTCTAATTATTGTATTGAGGTGTTTACTTTTATAAATATTTATTCATCGAGGTGGGCTTAAATTGTTGTTATGACTTTAAGTAAATAGGAAAACCAGGCTAAACTATGTACAGACATACAAAGACACTGGGTAACTATAAATAAATCCATACGCCTCATCATTTGTGTCGTTATGTTTTTTTTCTAAATGCGTGTCTTTTGTCTGATATTTTCTGTGTTTCCTTATGGTTCTTGTCAGAATTGCAAGAAATGATATACATGTTCAATAAAAGTCTTTAATATTGCTCTTTCAGCACAGGAAAATGTAGTTGATTGCTTGATACATATTGATACATCATTTAAAGAACTTGATTCGATAATCAGTGAATAAAGAAGAAACGTTTCATTTGAAATACATATGTACATGTACTTTTGATACCACCGATATAGTCTTAATCTTTGTAGCTTCTTTTTTCTTGTAAAAATGCATGGAACCTACTAGGAGAACCCATTGTATTTCATTAATCTATTATTTTACGGTCATTTGATTTTTTTACAGTTAAAATGAGACAAAAGGTGCCCGAGATATAACTGACATATGGACGAGTCTATTTAGATCTTAAATGTATTCTATTTCTGCCCTTGCTATCGTTAACTGAGACAGCTTTTATTTGCACAAAATTACGGCTATTTTCCTAGAAATAGACGTCATGACTTGCCCGGAATGACATAAGAAGGTGTAAAAAGTCGTACAACCGGTGGTTAATTATAATAAAGAACCAACGAAAATTGATAAAGATTTTGAATCTATTAATGCAAGTCCCCTGAGTTTTGCTTCATTAGTGATAGTAATGTATTTTATAGTGAAAGATTCCACTTTTTATTGCTTCTTCTGTGTGGAAATAAAAAATAGCTATCGAAGTGGCTCCTTGTCTCAAAAGTAAGAAAACTCACTGTATTTATCGATATCTCAAACTGTATGAGCAATAGAAATGCAAATATTGCCAGTAAAAACTGATAACGAATGTCATTGTTTTGACAAAATTATTTGAAATTCTTATAGATATTATCTTTTAGAATTTTATCACTAGATATGTGTGGGTGAACAAGCCTGAATTTATCTAGAGAAAAAGTCGTCTGTTTTACTTTATGAGATCATAAACTTCAAGTAAACTGAGACGAAGCCTGAGTGTTTATCATTTTTGTAGTTTTTTCGATCAGATAACTGTGGAACATAAACAAATCTAAGTATGTGAAGTTGGCTTGTACATTGTACATCGTAGTTCAGCTTGTAATTCGCCAATTACAAGCTAGTAGTTGGGTATTCAGCTTGTAGTTCAACCCAGATACATCAGCATACGTTATATTTGAATTACAAGCTAGTAGTTGGATATTCAGCTTGTAGTTCGGACCAGATACACCAGCATACGTTATATTTGTATTACAAGCTAGTAGTTGGGTATTCAGCTTGTAGTTCGGACCAGATACACCAGCATACGTTATATTTGAATTACAGGCTAGTAGTTGGGTATTCAGTTGTAGTTCGACCAATACACCACATACATATTTGAGTCTAGTAGTTGGTATTGTGTATCGGACCAAATCCCAGCATACCAATATTTGAATTACAAGCTTGTAGTTGGGTATCACTTTATTTGGACAAATACACCACATAAATATATTTGTTATTGTCTTGGGATCAGCAGAGGTACCACCCCAGATACTAATATTGATTACACGCTATTATTGGTATTCAGCTGTATCGGCCAATAACCAGCATACATAAATTGAAGTACTGTAGTTGGGTATTCAGCTTGTAGTTCGAACAGATACACCAGAATACACAATATTTGAATACAAGCTTGTAGTGGGCAGCTTGTAGTCGGATCATACTATTTGAATTACAAGCTTGTAGTTGGGTATTCAGCTTGTAGTTCGGACCAGATACAACATCATACACAATATTTGAATTACAAGCTTGTAGTTGGGTATTCAGCTTGTAGTTCGGACCAAATACATCAGCTTACATAATATTTGAATTACAAGCTAGTAGTTGGGTATTCAGCTTGTAGTTCGGACCAGATACACCAGCATACATAATATTTGAATTACAAGCTTGTAGTTTGGTATTCAGCTTGTAGTTCGGACCAGATACACCAGCATACATAATATTTGAATTACAAGCTAGTAGTTGGGTATTCAGCTTGTAGTTCGGACCAAATACACCAGCATACACAATATTTGAATTACAAGCTAGTAGTTGGGTATTCAGCTTGTAGTTCGGACCAGATACACCAGCATACATAATATTTGAATTACAAGCTTGTAGTTGGGTATTCAGCTTGTAGTTCGGACCAGATACACCAGCATACATAATAATTGAATTACAAGCTATTAGTTAGGTATTCATCTTGTAGTTCGGACCAGATACACCAGCATACATAATATTTGAATTACAAGCTTGTAGTTGGGTATTCAGCTTGTAGTTCGGACCAGATACACCAGAATACACAATATTTGAATTACAAGCTTGTAGTTGGGTATTAAGCTTGTAGTTCGGACCAAATACACCAGCATACATAATATTTGAATTACAAGCTTGTAGTTGGGTATTCAGCTTGTAGTTCGGACCAGATACAACATCATACACAATATTTGAATTACAAGCTTGTAGATGGGTATTCAGCTTGTAGTTCAACCCAGATACATCAGCATACATAATATTTGAATTACAAGCTTGTAGTTGGGTATTCAGCTTGAAGTTCGGACCAAATACATCAGCATACGTTATATTTGAATTACAAGCTAGTAGTTGGGTATTCAGCTTGTAGTTCGGACCAGATACACCAGCATACGTTATATTTGAATTACAAGCTAGTAGTTGGGTATTCAGCTTGTAGTTCGGACCAGATACACCAGCATACGTTATATTTGAATTACAAGCTAGTAGTTGGGTATTCAGCTTGTAGTTCGGACCAAATACACCAGCATACATAATATTTGAATTACAAGCTAGTAGTTGGGTATTCAGCTTGTAGTTCGGACCAAATACACCAGAATACCCAATATTTGAATTACAAGCTAGTTGTTGGGTATTCAGCTTGTAGTTCGGGCCAAATGCACCAGCATACATAATATTTGAATTACAAGCTTGTAGTTTGGTATTCAGCTTGTAGTTCGGACCAGATACACCAGCATACATAATATTTGAATTACAAGCTATTAGTTGGGTATTCAGCTTATAGTTCGGACCAGATACACCAGCATACATAGTATTTGAATTACAAGCTTGTAGTTGGGTATTCAGCTTGTAGTTCGGACCAGATACACCAGAATACACAATATTTGAATTACGAGCTTGTAGTTGGGTATTCAGCTTGTAGTTCATACCAAATACACCAGCATACATAATATTTGAATTACAAGCTAGTAGTTGGGTATTCAGCTTGTAGTTCGGACCAGATACAACATCATACACAATATTTGACTTACAAGCTTGTAGTTTGGTATTCAGCTTGTAGTTCGGACCAAATACATCAGCATACATAATATTTGAATTACAAGCTTGTAGTTGGGTATTCAGCTTGTAGTTCGGACCAGATACACCAGCATATATAATATTTGAATTACAAGCTTGTAGTTGGGTATTCAGCTTGTAATTCGGACCAGATACACCAGAATACACAATATTTGAATTACAAGCTTGTAGTTGGGTATTCAGCTTGTAGTTTGGACCAGATGCACCAGCATACACAATATTTGAATTACAAGCTAGTAGTTGGGTATTCATCTTGTAGTTCGGACTAAATACTTGAGCAAACATTATATTTGAATTACAAGCTACTAGCTTGTAATTCAAATATAACGCATGCTGGCGTATCTGGGCTGAACTGCAAGCTGAATACCCAACTACTAGCTTGTAATTCAAATATTAAGTGTGCAGGTGTATTTGGTCCGAACTACAAGCTAAAAACCCATCATCTACTAGCTTGTAATTCAAATATAACGTATGCTGATGTATTTGGTCCGAACTACAAGCTGAATACCAAACTACAAGCTTGTAATTCAAATATTGTTTATGCTGATGTATTTGGTCCGAACTACAAGCTGAATACCCAACTACTAGCTTGTAATTCAAATATAACGTATGCTGATGTATCTGGGTTGAACTACAAGCTGAATACCCAACTAATAGCTTGTAATTGGCGAATTACAAGCTGAACTACGATGTACGATGTACAAGCCAACTTCACATACTCAACAAATCTGACGTTCAAACGCCAAGCCTGGTAATACCCTAGCCTGGTAATGCTCTGTAATTCCTACTTTCTAAAAAGGAATTGAATGTATCAGTGCTACAGTACTGACATTTTGTATTAACTCGTATTTAATTTTCATTGATACACACGATTTAGAGTTATAATGGTAATAAGGAGGAAATATAATTACTAATCTTTATTATGTAACTTTTGACCAGAATAGGCCTATAGTTTATTTAATAAAGTAGTGAGCACTATTCAGTTTACTTATAAGGTCACTTTGGTTCAATTAATGATAGTTTCTGATATGATGACGTTATCACTGTTGCTTTTACAAAAATCCGTTTTATTTTTTCCGTTGGACATGTATCATGGTTTGAACTGTCAGGCAAATTTTTATTGATTTTTTTTTTAATTTTAAACTGAAATGCTTTTTTAAAACTGTTCTTTTTATCTTTGAAGAACAATATTTGCTATGAACGTAGCTTTTCAAATAAAAATAGCTTAGACGAACGCATTAAAGGTGAAACTTTCAGTTATTATTTTCAACCTGTAAGTATACCTTATAGATCAGTGCATGTTCCAAACGTATCTTTTATACAGTTCGTATTTTATCTAGCGAGTTTACTTCTATAGTTGTTGAGGTCACATGAGTCCTTGAGTACAAATACATGGCATAGTAGTATCTTATATAATATCATTCATTTGTTTATGGTTTGGGTTGTCGGGTTCGGGTTCATGTCATCTGATTGGAACTTCAAACTACTGAAAGATATCTAAACTGCTGTGTCTGTCTGTCTGTCTGTCTTTCTGTCTGAGTTTATTATCCTCGGTACAGATTGCCCATATAGTCGACGCCCACTACAGAGTTTTGTCATTTTATGTTAGGTTAAACAGAAAGCATCCTATTCTAGATAAACCGCTTGTTCTTTTTCCTGCTAAGTGCATAGTACTGATTTATGGGACCTTGGTTTACCGTCTCATCCGAAAGAGAATTAGAAATATAAGTGGGAGAGAAGGGATCGAACTCGTGGCCTTTGAATTACAAGTACAGGACAACTAGTCGGCTCTATCCAAATGCATCTTTTGGTTATTCAACATTTAATTACGTGATGGACTCAGGTTTTAGAGTGTTTCAATTACCTTATTCGACCAGTCCTATTTACTGTACTTATCTTCACGACGAAATTCTGCTCTATTCCTACTTGAATATCTTAACTGTTTTAAAGTGAATGCTATATGTTTTTGCCACATTTTAAAGTGAATGCTATATGTTTTTGCCACATTTTAAAGTGAATGCTATATGTTTTTGCCACATTTTAAAGTGAATGCTATATGTTTATGCCACATTTTAAAGTGAATGCTATATGTTTTTGCCACATTTTAAAGTGAATGCTATATGTTTTTGCCACATTTTACCTGAAGTCGCATGTTTCCATTCTGATACCCTATTCTAGTCTTACAATAACCGCCTTTTAATTACGTAATGAAATTTCGTTTACTTGTTTTCGTCTTTCGTTGCTAGAATTTATCTTTCTGGTGATTAAGTGATCATAGAAGAGCGGACAAAATATATCGAAGTCATTAAAAGAATAATTGATAACTGTAAAACTGTCTTTGTGGTAAACCCTTAATTCTGGATATCGGAATTACTTGCTCAACAAAATCCTCTGCTATTACGGTGTATTGTATAAGCGATACACGGACCTGATTCTCCTGAAAACCGTTTTATCTAGCTCTTCCATTTACTTTAATCGAATATTAAAATTGTATTTTACCCTAGCTAACGAATTAACATCTGACGTTATCCGACAAGGAGAAAAAGTACACTGTAACATTCTTGAATATTTCACACAAGTTTGTTTTGGAAACAAAATGGATTATGATAAAAAAAAAACATAACAAAGGGTCAGTTTTGCGTCTCAGATTCCTGATAAATTGTTAAAGCACGTGTTCTTTACGACGGATAGGCAGATTGTTTATTACTTCAATCTCCTAGTGGTTATGATATAGCTTTAATGTTCGTGTCTCCACATGCATGTGTCACTGTTTTTCAGAGTCCTGAGAGCAAGTATTCAAGAATTTATATCATTGCATTTTGTAACAAATACAATACGAGGCCAATACTTTGCGATTTTTTATGATAAGAAAAATAGAGGGCCATTAAATGTGTGGTCATGTAATACGAGATTTATTGCACGAGTTATTTGAAAACGATAAAAAAGACGCCCTGTCGAGTTTTTATCGTTTTTTGATAACAAATGAAATAAATCCCGTATTAAATGACCAGGAGTATAATGTTCTATTTACATTATAAAAGTTTTGTAAGTGAATGGTCATTGAAACACGCAGAATTTATTTGTTATATTTATTTATGTAAAGTATGGCTTTGAGTTGTTTCTGTTGACCAAGAAACCACCATAAATGTATTTTATATAATATAAAAAGATTGCATCTTAACAAACGTTTGTTGATTTGTCCCTCGATGTTTTTAGATACTACCGGTAGGTTGATATTTCAGTTCCTGAAAGGAAACATTCTGCTGAAAATGAGGAACTTGGATTGATTTTGTATCTGAACCGAGTACCATACCATACATAGTAGAACATAACACATTTAGTAGGACATTTTGCTTTTATTCTATGGTTTTGTCTACATGTGTGAATACATAAACTCACAAAAGTGAAATAGTTATAGAATTTAAAAAGTTAATGAATTAATTTCCTAAAATTTTGCATGAAAAAAGAATGAAGTACTTTTTATCTGTCAATATATCAGTGAATCATAAAATATAAGTCTTGCAATTTACTTCAAACTAAAGTGATTTCATTCAACTATTTAGAAAAAGGTACAAATTATAAAATTATAGGTAGTCTAAAAATATGTTTACTCATAACAATCTAGAATTGATGAGTCCTAGAAAACAATCTAATAGCATTACTATAGAAACATAATCTAGTTAAGTGTTGAAGACTATTTTCTTTTGAATTGATTTGTTAAAGACAATGTCTATATCCTGTGAAACCCGGTCGTGCAGCCAGGCTGGTAATCAAGACGCCCACAAGCAAAGCATGTCTGAAAAGTAAATGTCTTAGAAAATTCTACATGAAAGGCAACTCCTGTTACTTTAAAAATATGATTGACAGAATTGTCTCCCTTTCTTGGTTTAATACAAGCCACTCTCTTTTTTCTATAAGAAAAAAACTTAATTAACCTTATGCATATGCAAGATCAAGGTAACCAAACATAAACGTATCAAAGAAGAAATTGTTTATTTAAAACGTAAGAAATATGAACATTTTTGCAGCTACTGAATGTATTTAATTCAAAATAAAGTAAACGTTTATCATACTTACACCCTGATGAGACCATCCAGTGTAGAAAAAAAACATGAAACAGACAATTAAGAAGACATAAATATGAAAACATTTGATACAAAAGATCATGTTCTTTTCGATTCGATGGGTGAACTTCTATAATAGACATTTATATATAAGGAGTGAACTTGATTTTATAGCAACTCTTATTCTGCTTTCAAATGCTTCATTTACAAAGAACAGAACAGAACAGAACAGAAAGTTTATAATTATAACTTGAACATTTACAATGAAGTGACGCTACCAGAGCCCCGATGTTTAAAATTTTCCATTAAACCGACACTCTCCATTCCAATGACCCATAACTAAAATATTTCTGTTCAGGTTTATCGCTACACGTAACTACTAATAGCCCATTGTTATCTGCGAAATATCTGAAGGTAGATTTTCTAACTTTGTATATGCTTAGAGAATCATGGTAGCCAAAGATTTAGTCAGAGGTTATAGCCGTGACTCACCACCACTTTTTAAGATTTTAAATGTAATTATATGAAAATGCAAAAAAGTGCGATTAAATCGAATACTTACACCCTGTATACACGATCAGCAACAATCATGAAAAGGAAAAATAAAAATGTGTAAGAATAAAACAGATCTCAAATTTTCTAACACATCTTGATAAATTGTATTAATTTATGCAGTTGTTATTATATAAATATCACCGAGGCTTCTAGAGCTGTTTGATTGATAGACGATCATACAATGTTTTAATTAATCGAATATACATGTAGGTCAGGACCAATTAAATGCTCGAATTAAGCACGGTTAATTCACTTATATAGATTAAAAGAACAAGATCTGTATGTTATTAACAACTGGGTTGCGTTAACTTACAAGTAAAAAGTGCAAATGGATTTTGGACTAACCTAAAGAATGACAAGGTTATTGTAAAGACTATTGTAAAACCATAATCCAAAATTTTGACCGACTAAAATAAAGCTTAGATAGATCAATTCCATGCACGGCTTGCAGTGTAAGTTCCTACTGCTGATATTCATAGTAGGTCAATAGTTAATGGGAGCTTCTAAGTATGAAATACTTAACATCATTTTTTTTTTCGTCAATCTAGTTTTAAAACACCGGCTGTCTGCTCATAAATACAAACGAATAAATTCGAAACAAAATAATAACAGAAACAACTTAACAGTACACAATGAAACATGTTATATACCTTTTAATGAAGAAAACACAGATACACGATATATCATATGTCTAAAGTATATAAAACAATTTCATATTTTGTGAAGTAAGGTAACCACTGAACCGAAGTATTATGCAGTTTCTTTCGCAAACTAAAACACAAAATCCATTCAGTTTCAACAATTATAACTGTAAATAACTCATATATCTGCTATTATTTGGTATGTCTTAAAACAATGTGGTGCGAGGAATTTCAAAGAACGAGGCGAATCGGGAAATTATACCAATCATGAACACTTTTTTTTTGGCCCATAACAGGAATTCTTCTACTTGTAATGAGGACAGCTCTTCGAAATTAATTGTATCAATCATCAACTATTTTATTTCATATTTATGATCATATAATTATATTACTATTTTGTAAAGATTGATACAGAAATTTAAATAAATTTAAATAGTTAAAGCTTGGCAATACCGAAGGTTTGTTCAGGGCCAATTACTGGCTGTCTTTTAACTCAATTTCTTTTAGCAGAAACATTCTATAAGACCTCGACTTTCATTCTGATCCTTTCCTAAGAATATTATGTTATTATGTCTATATATTGTAAGTGTATGAGAACATATCCTGAGAAATACATATGTTTAAAATAGCTCAATTTCTTTGCAACAAGTCTTATTAGAAACGAATATATGTATAAGGCAGCGTCATCATCATATTGATGTAGTATTTCAACTTAACAATATCTTAAAATCTTATTTGTATACTTAAGAAACAATATCGGAGATTTCATATTTCCTACGATTTAGAAAAACATGTGTCCAAAATCGTTTCATATTTCACCACATCCTATAAAAGCACTGACTGAAAAACTATACTCACGAAAACTTCTACCTGAAAAATAACAATGCAATCTTAATTAAACATGATTTCTAATTCTAAATGCATGCATGAAATTGGCTTTTATTTTTAAAAAAAGTAACGGAATGATTTTAAGTAAATCATGTTTGAAGAAAATTAATGAAAAAAGTACTAGACTTAATTGAAGGTAAATACTATTTAATTATGCATAAGCTGGTAGGTGGTTGTATATCTGTGATAAGTGGAAACATATAAACAAGTATATTGAAATGATTCATGATGTATTTATATTATACAGGAATATTTTCCTCACAATTTGACCTATTATCATATGCAAGCAAACACCGTTATAAAATATAGTACTTTTTACTAATACAAGTATATTTAGTGCAAGCTGATTTATGTCAGTAATCTTATCGCATAAGTAGAATATAATGAATTGAACTTACCATCTGTTAGAATGTACATGAAAAAGAACAATGAAATATTTCAGTTAAGCAGGTTATACAGAATGCATGATTAGAAATAGAATATTTAAGCAAGACTAGATGCACCAGACAGACCAAAGATTGAGGTCTTATTTCAGCACTTTTTAAAGATTTCTCAAGCCAGATTGTTATCACAAATGTAATGTTGAATATACTTGTAGGAAGATATTTATTCTTTACATAATGAAGAAATGAGTAGACGTTCCGTGCTCTTCAGATATACATGTTCAAGTCTTGAATTGTTGCTTGTAGCGATGAAATTTACTCCCGTAGGATTAACATATTCACATGAATTTTTCTAGCAAGAAAAGAAGCATGGCTTTACATTAAATTTGGTTAAATTAAATCTAAATTTTTTGTTGCCTTGAATCAACGTTACTTTCGAACTACCCCGCAACTCATTAAAGGAGGAGTTTGAAAACATGCTCAAAATTAATTTGCAAAGTAAACGATTCAAACACTCACCGGCTGTTGATTGCAGAACAGAACAGGAAATATGAAAGAAAAACATGATTATGTTGAGTAAAATAGAACAAAAAGCTATAAATTCACATAAGTGTAACACGCTAAATGTAAAACTATTTCTGTGCAAGTAAAAGTTGATAAAAGATTTAACAAGCCCTTCAAAAGTACTGGTGTGAAGAGTAATCAAGACATTACAAATATTCTAAAATACTAAGTACCTTGGAACATACAATGAAATATTAGAGCGTTGATAATCTTGCTTCTTTACAAGAGTTAATAACTTAATTGAAGCTTACCCCTATATGCCATCTGCAAGCCATCGCGTTGTTTGTATCATGGCGAAACTTCCGGTTACACTGTGAACATATCTGTTGAGCGAACCCTGACCTGGAGGAATGAGGCGTTTTCGTGTTCTGAAATACGATTGTGAACTTATATTCTGCCTGAGCAATATGAAAACATCTTATATGAAAAAGAGAAACTGCCCTTACAGCTGCAGTTGAGATGTTTATGTATGATTCAATACTCACTACAGTTACTGTGTAATTCTAGATCAATACCATGTGATTCGGTATGCTTAAATGCTTAATGAATTCACGCATAAGGGAAATCTTGAAAATTTTACATTGGAATATGACATTGAAATATTTTGACAATGATTAAATTCTCTTTGATGAAGCATGAAGTATTTCATACATATTCTGTTGTAGCTATGATATGGAAACTATTCCAGCTAATTTAGACATTGTCAAGACATTTACACCAGAGTCCTTTTTCGACTGGAATATCAAACGACCTCCATCAAATAAGTCCTAAATTTGGTTTGAAGTTTTGGTTACTTGTTAAAAGGTTGTTTGAAATTGTCTTCTTCTATATCTTGCACTATCAGAATCTTCAAAAGAGCAAACAGACTAGATAATGCCACAAGAAACAGTTTGTTAGGAACCGATTTTCTAATCTTCGTGGCTCTGACTATGAACCTAAGACCAACTGCATCTCTGTCTGTTATGTAAAGAATCGGGTTATATTTACTCACGTTGTGCAACTGTCTGTGTTGTACCATCTGCTTGGATTCCTCGTCGTCTTGTTCCATCGACTCATTGTGTTGATGTACTACCTGCTCTGTCAGAAATATTCCATCCTCTGTTGGTGAATAATCAAAGTTAGATTTTGTGTCCGAACTATCTTGCAATTTTAGGTTTCGTTTATTGCTTAAAGATTTCGAATGGTTTAGAAACAATTTACGTTGCTGTTGATCGAGTCTTACAGTGTCACGAAATAGTCTTTCTCGATGTTTATTTATTTCTTTCGAGGCTGCTTTCCTTTCTCTTATCACCTTGCTGTTTCAGCTTCTTTTCTAAACATAGGACTCGACTCTGGTGAGTGAAAAGTTCTCTATAGAGAGTCACGTGACCACAAGCCTCGCATTCTACTACTCTAAAGTCACATTCTTCCAGGTGTTTCTTCAAATCGCATCTCTTGATAGTTTTTAAACAACCCTTGGACTTGAACTCGCATTCTACGGGAGCATTGGGGCAAACTTCCATGTGGTCGGGTAAATCGGCCAATACGAACTTGCTTCCACACTTGTGGCTGCACCATAAATTAAGGTTCAGTAATTTCAGCTTAAATTCTATGGATGTATCTTGTGTATCACTGGTGAGTTTGGCGCTACACGATGGACAAACAGATTTCGAGACGAGAGATCGCAATTTCCGTTTTACGCATGTCTGGCAGAAGATGTGATTACATCCGGCGGTAACAGGGTTCAATAACACCTGGTTACATAATCCACAGATAAAGTTTTCATCAACCTCACCGTCAAAGAGATTCTTGTCCAGACCCATCTCTTTTGTGACCAATTAATTACAGCCTGCAAGTCGAGAAAACAACGTGATTTTGATACATGTATATGGGCTTAAATTTCGAATCTGAATAACTCACTTGATAGGAATATCCGAATCCCGTCCTAGAATTGGTTACAGACATGCAATACATACCACGTGAAAAGAATGTCACTGGCACATCTGTCATAAGTGCTTGGATATTTCGTTAATGCTGTAAAAGTTTGATAACTTGCATAGCGAGTGTACACAGTGAGATGATTATAAACCACAATCAATACTGTCCTTAATGTTCTTAACTATAATGGTAATTTCTTACCTGAAATATCTAACCCGGATGGTTTCAATGAACTGATGATCATATTAACCTAAGCGCATATCTCCTGGTGATATTTTACACAAAAAATAATCTCTTTTTTATCTTTCAATATTTGATAAATCTGTCGTAGGCTTAAATAAGTTTTATCTACCAAAATTTAATCCTCCGTAACTACCGGATTATCCTTGTAAGTAAGTCGATCTAATATACACTTCGAGCTAGACTTAGGTGAATTGCATTCAGTGTCCATATATATTGCTTATATAGATGTCGAACTTTTATTTAATTGGCCTTAAATGCTATTTCAAAATATCGCATTGAGGTTCATTAAGTATTCTGAAAGGTTATTTGGAGACTTTTTTTTAAAAGCAGCAAATAAATAAATATCTAAGTTGATACTTATTACCTTCAAGAGAGTGTAATGTCACCTGCAAAACTTATAAATAATGAACTATTATATAGCGGTCAATTAATATGAGAATGAATTAACTGAACTGTTAATGGAAAGAAATGTCACGGCTTCTGCAGTATCAGAGATCTTTACAGATTTCTGAGTATACAATTAGTTTAAAATGTATTTACTTTTTCAGAGAGAAATTATAAAGGATGTCATGTTTTAATGGTCTTTTGATTAGGAGGCGTTTATTGTCTGACAACTTGCAAAGATTTAAGAAGCATGTATATAAACTGATATTTAAGATTCAGATAAAAGTATACTTGAAAAGTTTTTAAAAAATATGTTTATTACTCTTTAAAAGTGCATTTTAAGTAAACTCTATGAAATACGCTGATTAAATTCATAACAAACTGACCACTTTACACTGCTTTTCATAGACAGTTACCACAAGAAGTGCAAACAAGCGGAAAAATTTAACAACTTCTTAAATACTTGGTGAAGCTACTATTGTCAATCAACGTAAATATTGACAGGTGAAATCTATGGTATACAAATATTTAAACGTTAACTAATCCCCATATCATTTTTTCGTAGCTGATTGTCGGGTTTAAAGGCTAAAAATGACCAATCTTACGTTGGTGACTTCACGACTTTAAATGTTGTCTTTAACAAAATGATAACTTTCCTTTAGCAAACAATGATAAAAATGATAATTAATGTAAGAGTTTTATGTAACAAACATGGGATTTACTCAAACGTTTCAATTCTATGTAACTTAACTAGGTAAACAGTTGACGGCATTTCATCTAACTTTGAATCGAAACTCTTACCCAAACGTGTTGTCACTTGAATTGCAATGAATCAAGTAATCAACATCTATAATACAAATTAACAATTAACTCTATTCAGTCATTCATGTTATTAATTGAAACGTATTCAATTACACATAACGAGTGTGTTTTTCATTAAAGTATATTGTAATGTGTAAGATTACGTATAGCTTTTGGAGAGAGGACAACAACAGTCACAACTGTATTCAGAAGGGTCGCCAGGGATCATAACACTTAGAACAGAACAGAATAAAGCGAAAGGTCATTGGGGACTTGTAGTGAACAATACTATCGTACACTCGACTGTGCGTGCGTGTGTGCGAGTACCAGTCTCTTACATTCATTTCGGTAATGGTTTATAAAGATGCCCTTTTATGTATTTCAGCTGTCTTCAATATTATGACACAATGGTCTCGCAATCTAAGTTTGCAACCAACACCCTAAATTCGTCTTGTTACGAGATGCGAACAGGAGCGGGACTACAATGGTGACGGTGGAGGCCTAAAGGCTCTGTGCAGTTGATCAACTTAAAAAAATAATAACTACTAAAACATGATCTAATGGTTTTAAAATGTACAAGGTTTCAGTTTGGCAGTTTCAAGCAGCTAGTTCTTAACCCTTCTCCTCCCCTTGCTAAAGTTTCGTAGGTCCCACTCAATGTTTACTGCCTTCGCGTCTGACTTA
Organism: Cyclina sinensis; assembly: GCA_012932295.1. Classification (NCBI taxonomy): domain Eukaryota; kingdom Metazoa; phylum Mollusca; class Bivalvia; order Venerida; family Veneridae; genus Cyclina; species Cyclina sinensis. The sequence goes on from JAAONU010000001.1 coordinate 5,295,721, forward strand.
TTATGAAATGAAATAACTAGTTCAATGGCAGAATATTTGTCTCCTACGCCCACTGAAAGAAAATGATTTTGGTTTAGTCTGTGTCTGCATTGAACGTAAAAAGTATAACCTATTATCGAAATTCCATAACAATCAATACATGCTATTAACAAAATATTCTTTAATCAATATGTCAAGAATTTTTATTATAAAGCTATCCATGAAGATAGGATGACAGTTTTAATTAATTTTCTGTCACTCTCTCCTCATTTTTGTCCGTTTCTCCTGTCTTTATTTCTCCCTTTACACAACTCCTCTTAAACTGGTTTCATTATTTTATTTTTGTGCACTTCGTTCTTCTTTCATTCTGTTTTCTTCTTTTTTAATAAATTAGAATAAGGAAGAACATAGCGGGATTGAATAATAGCCCCAGGTAGCTTATAACTTCAAAATATGTAAAACAAGAAGAAATAAAAACGTACATAAGCAATATAGCAATTATAGCATGGTAGGAATGGCCTTGAGATTTTGCAAGTATCAACAAATGAACTTTACAAGCAGATACCTATTTTAAAATCATTGTCAATTTCAATTCATAAGAGACGTGGTTCTCATGTTTTATCAAGGCTCTTCATATCAAAGTACAGAGGGGAAAAACACTTAAAAGATAAATGTAAGTTAAAGTCGAAAATTGCGCAATTTAAAATAATCTCTGAGTAAATAACCTTGGTACATACCTCCTTCGGATAAGATCCTATACTCAATATCTCGTTACTTCCCGAAAAACACTCCAATTATTTGAAAAATATAACTTTAACCGTACTTTTTGTCTGGCTCCTTTTCTGTTATAAAACACAAAATATTCATTCGTTAATATGTCTATTTTTTTTTTAACTTTTAGAATTTAGGCTAATATTTGAAAACACTTTTATTATCTGTTTAACAAGAGAAATCATAAACACGATAATGGTTCAATTATCCCTACCTTACGGATCTCTCATTTCTAATGTTTAACCATAGGTATCTATATACAAAACGTTCTCATTGAAAACCGGGTTGCTAATACATATCACTTGAAATAAAAGTTGAATTGCGCCTTCAAAATGTCACATGCAAACAAATCTTGCCATCTATTTTAAATTATTAATGCCATTTTTCAATTTTTGTGAAGATCACCTTGCAGATTGGACATGTTTAACAAATCACGACATTCAAACGAAAATTAAAAAACGAAAGCTAAATCGTTTAAACAAAATCGAAAATTCAATTGGCAGACTGACAAAGGGCCATAGGAGGAAGATATATTGTCTCTTTAATTCATCAATATATTTATTTGAAGTGGTTCAAAATGAAATGAAATTGTATTTTATTTAAACTAGCTATTAGCGAATGAAAAGATTAAACTAAATTGTTGGTGTCAGGCTTCCAGCTATTATTGTTCAAGTATACGGCAATTCCAAACGTTTACAGATTCATGTAGATCTGGGCGTCAGTAAAGTTGGAAGTAAAAAGCTTTTTTTTTATAAATAGAATATATTAAAAATAATAGAATATACATATTCAACTGTTAAACAAGCAAACTGTCCCCAGAATGTTAGGAATTTGTCCCAGTAAGAAATTATTTAAGCTCACTGTATAGAAGGCTAACTGAGGTGTTAATGCACCATGAACCTGAGACGATGGAATCGAGATCGTGGTACACTGGGTAACTCGACAGACTTAACAGAAGGGTCGCAAGTTCGATACACTACCCCTCGACATGTTACACTGGCAATGGCATTTCGAACCTATAAAAGAATAGCATCAGTATCTTGAAGTATCTAATACTAGCATAATTGTAACTTAATTTCTCCGAGAGGGTATGTTTTTGGGGTAACCGCCTCCAACTATTATGCATGTATAAGCAGTATTAACAATTGTCGGCGTTTATCTCAAGTTGAACTGTATGTGCAAACTTTGGTATAATTATTCAAACCAGGGTGCTCAATCCTGCCCGTAGCCTAATCTTACAGTGGACCATTTCCGGACTCCCTGCCGTTCGTGTTATAAGAGCTTAAGATAAAATAATAGACAGATAGGTACGTTTTTATTTATTCTTACTATCATTGCAGATATGGCCTAATAATTGTGGAAAAAATAAAGTTTTAATGATGTACGTAAGCCTAACATATCTGTAACAACACTGAAAAAGATTGTTGCAGAGATGGGACGAGTATATCAACAAAAAGATGTTAGAAACTGCCACCACGAGTAAATGCTAATACTGGATCTATTTCCGCTTCCGGTGCATACTGATCGCATCTGTCATAGTAAAGTGTAAATAGCCCGAAGATAAACACGTTCTGATGTTACAATATGACCTATAGTTTTGTTAATAAATAATGCCATTGGTATTTATCACAATGCCTGCTAACGCTTTCAGATTGACAAAAACACGCTTGGTTTTTACACGATTAACATTTGTAGATGATTTTGCAACTTCCATATAAGGTAATATCACGAAGATAGCCGAAGTTTGAAAGTTGGAGGAGCCCTCTTTTCAAGAGCGGAAAAGAAAAGGGAGGAAACTCCTATAATAATATTATATTAATAACATAAAGTACAGTAATGACGCAAAATTTCCTTTTATATAACTTTTATACGTTCTGGATCAACTGCAGACAAATTTGTTGACATTGAAAAGCCTCTGATTTAGTTTGATTAAGATAGGTTGGTGTTCGCCCGATGTTTTTTCCATGATCCAGTATGTTAAATATTGTCATAAATGTCATTGGTATTTATTACAATGCCTGCTATGACAGCTAACCTCACCTGCCATTGTCTTCTCATTGCTTTGAAAATTGCCGATACAGAGAAAATTCAATTCTACAAGCTCTATTGAACTGACTTTTTGATGAACACTTTTTAACGAGAGGTTCTGTTTAAATGTAACCGCTTTAGGAAAAACTATGTATTGTGCTAAATATATTGTTCTGTTACTTAACCATGCAGAATATTCTAGGGTCTAGGATACACAAAATAAAAAGAAGTACCCCTGTTATCATTTCTTAAGAAAGACTGGTTTTAATTGATTCCACTGGGTTCAAAATCCAGATCAAACAATAAAATCTATAAATATTTGGAAGGGCAGGCAATAAGTCTCCAAGCTTCAATACAGAAAACAGTAACGTGTAAAGATTTTGGCAACGAGTAGACGAAGTTTTAGACAATTACCTGCAGTGTCCATCCCTTTGGCTCAATATGGTCGCAGTATGTAAACAATAATGGAACCAGTCACAAGCAAAAAACAAATAGCTTTTTACGATATTTTATTTGTATTTAAATGGAACAAACTAACTTTCAAAAGGAAACCAGAGACTTTAAATGCCCACTGTTCTGTTCATTGAAACCCAATTCTTTTATCAAGGCTTTAACATGACAACAAATGATAAATAAAACTAGTATATACTTCCTTTTCTCAATGACAGAGTCACAAGATAAAACCTTATGTGATCAAGATGTATACAACAGTAAAATTTACACCATGTGGTTGACTAAACTGAATATTGAGGAACGTAGGGGAAACCCAACAATATTACATCTACAAACATATCTGTATGATTCTGACAAAGTGCTTTTGTTGTTTGCCAATTATCTATAAACCAAATACTGTTTATTGGATATTTTAATTTCAATACCTCAATACTAGTATTTCAATCTGCTGATCTTGTTACATTACAGTAAAGCTGACTTCCACATATACAGAATGATAATCTTAACCATAAAATAAGCACGGCTGCAAATTGTTACTAGGTATTTTTTGTAAAAAAAAAACCGCATGTCTCCCCAAGCGCATCACTGAGACCCAAATTCAATAGGCTTCTTCTACTCAACAATGACAATCATTCTATTAAGTTTGAACGGTCAAAGCAAACTCTAGTAATTGAGCGGAAACTATTTTCGTGACCTTGAGTTTTGAACAGCTGACCCCAAAACTAATAGGCTTCTTTACTCAGCAAGGGCAATCATCCTATAACATTTGAAGACTCTGGGTCAGATAGAACTCAAGTTATTGAGGGAAACCATTTTCAAGTTAAAGATCAGTGTGACGTTGACCTTTGACAAGCTGATCCCAAAATCAATAGGCTTCTTCTACTCATTAAGGACAATCATTATATGAAGTTTCAAGTCTCTCTGCCATATGACACTCCACTCATAGAGTGGAAACCAATTTTTACACATAAGGTAGGTCAATGTGACCTTGACTTTTGACCAGCTGACCCTAAAATCAATAGGCTTCTGTAACTCAATAAGGACAGTCATCTTAGGAAGTTTGAAGACACTAGTCAAATAGAACTCTAGTTATTGAACGGAAACCATTTTCACATTTAAGATCACTGTGAGCTTGACCTTTGACCTACATACCCAAAAACGGCTTCTGTAATTTGATATGGGCAAACATCCTATGAAGTTTGAAGACTCCAGGTGAAAAGGTACTCTACTTATCGAACAGAAACCAAGTGTGACAGACAGACAGACCGACTGACGGACAGGGCAAAAACAATATGTCTCCTCGAGAGGAAGGTGGGGACAAAATAAATGCTGTATTGTTGGGGATATAGACATTACTTCAGAAATACATGTTGTATACACTGGGACAGTTTAAGTAATGATCATAACAAAGAATCATTAACATGATCAACTGAAACTGAAAATTAGAACAAAAACAATGAAACAGTAAAAGAACAATATCTGTAACACATAATATTTACAAAAATATTTACATTCCCATGTTCAAAATTTTCAGTAACAACGTGAAAAAATAAAACAGACAAAGAAATGAATACTACTTTATCTCTGAAGAATACCATGCCATAAAGAGACATCTGCACTCTGTTTGTAAATCTGAGTTTTTTAAAGAAAAGATGCCTAACTCAAACTTTCTATGCCCACCATCTACTGAAAAGTGTTTTACAACCCCTCAAACAAATGCATAGCAACAATTAATGCTATGAAACTAAGTTTTCTATTTCAAACAACGACAATACAGAAAATAGCCTAGTAACCAAATGGTAGTCGAATTCTTAACTTTATAAGTTCTTAAAGCTTTCTGCAGTAACATAATGTATGTTATAAGTCACATGTAAAAAAATATCAACCATATGGTAATCAAGAGATGGTAATGTTATAATAAGCCAAGTCAGTATTCATAATGTGCAAATGAGTAATGTAACATGTAACGTGAGTAATGTAACTGTTTTTTGACTCTCTATAGCAGATGTCCATGTCCCCTTGCATTGCAACTAGTTAAAGTGTGAACAAAATTTCTAGAACTGCTAGGAAACAATTAGGCTACCTATCCCAGAGGGGGATACAGAGGTATGTTAGACAAGATGCATTTCCTTACTAGGAGATCCAACCAATTTGGCAAGAGAGACATGTACTCTATGACAAAATCACAAGTTACTAGGACAAGCACATCCAGATACATATTTACAGATGTTTTAAGATATATAAAAATTTTATCTCTAAATACAGACAGTAACTGGAGCTACAGTTGCCTTATAGTGTAAGCTACAGTTGCCTTATAGTGTGAGCTACAGTTGCCTTATAGTGTGAACTTATAAGAGTGAGTAGTGCCGAACATTGAAGTCAATATTTCTACACCAAACTGCTCTTACAGCCAAATGTTTGCAACTCACGTTTTAAAATAAAGCATCATCTTCACCAGATTTTGTCTACAGATACTATTCAAAGAATGTTATAAGTATGGTCCTTCCACAATAAGTAAAAGTGCACATTGTGAATGGTCATTACAGTTTCATATATACATCTGCACCCAAGAGTCAACCTAGGGTATGACAAGTGTAATGAGAAACCAACAGAATAAATTCAGTGCAGACTAGTGTGACCATTCTGTGTTACATATATATAAGCAGCTTATAACAAGTGGCTTCTTCATTCAAGAGACGCAAGGTTTATGATACATAGCTATACAAACATTACTGAGGTATTGAGATTATACAGATCTATCTACACCAAAGGAAACATTCTGTGTAAAATAATAAGCTTTATACTAAGATCATAAGCACCTGTCAATATTAACTTAACAAACACAGAATTGGGAATATCTGAGAATAAGAAGGAAAAACGTATGTAATTATAAATGTATTCTACATACAACATACGTTAAAACTGACATTTTTTTCACTAAGGGAACCAATTTGCTTGAACTATATACAGATTACAATATAACCATAATTGTTAAGAAATATAAAAATGTGTTTAACATTTATGCTGTCACTAATCAAGGTGACAGTATGTCGCTACAACTTTTGTAAGTGAAATGTAATACTGATCTTTAACAATTATCATGTTTTATAATCTATATTATGGACTTAATAAAAACATTTTGTGATAGTACAAACTAAGAACATTTCAAACTTAGCAACAACAATGAGATGATCTATTGATATACTGAAGATACAGCAATTGTTTGTCTGACTCTTACCACAATCATGATTATTTGGTTTAATAAGGGATGACTGATTCTTACCACTTTTCAATGCACTCAATATATTTACTGAAACAAGAAATATAATTAAGCAATTACCAGTAATACCCCATGTTTGTATTTAGCATCAATACTAAGTCAAACAAAATTATTCTGGTTTCAATTATGGTGAAAGATAACTAACTCCAGATATCTATGAAGACTGACAAAGGAAATTTGGGTACATTATCTCCCTTTAAAGCTTAAAATAGATTTCTAAACGGTCTAAAATTAAAACATAACTTTTCAACTTGTTATATCTTAAAGAATAACCAATCTCTATATTAAGCTGAGCTGTGTTTCAACAGAAAGGAAAAAAGCCATCTATCTTGCAATAATGCCTGCATGCCATCTGTCCAGCACCAATGCCTGCATGCCATCTATCTTGCATCAATGCCTGCATGCCATCTGCCTTGCAATAATGCCAGCATGCCATCTGTAGCATGCCATCTTTCTTGCATCGATGCCTGCATGCCATCTATTCTGCAATGATGCCTGGATGCCATCTATCTTGCATTAATGTCGCATGCCATCTATTTTGCATTGATGCCTGCATGCCATCTATCTTGTATTAATGCCTGCATGCCATCTTTCTTGCAACAGTGCCTGCATGCCATCTATCTTGCAACAGTGCCTGCATGCCATCTATCTTGCATTAATGCCTGCATGCCATCAATCTTGCATTAATGCCTGCATGCCATCTTTCTTGCAATGGTCTCTGCAGGTCATCTATCTTGCATTAATGCCTGCATGCCATCTTTCTTGCAACAGTGCCTGCATGCCATCTATCTTGCAACGGTGCCTGCATGCCATCTATCTTGCATTAATGCCTGCATGTCATCTATCTTGCAATGATGCCTGCATGCCATCTATCTTGCATTAATGCCTGCATGCCATCTATCTTGCAATGATGCCTGCATGCCATCTATCTTACAACGGTGCCTGCATTCCATCTATCTTGCATTAATGCCTGCATTCCATCTATCTTGCATTAATGCCTGCATGCCATCTATCTTGCAACAGTGCCTGCATGCCATCTACCTTGCATTAATGCCTGCATGCCATCTATCTTGCATTAATGCCTGCATGCCATTTTTTTGCAATGGTGCCTGCATTCCATCTATCTTGCATTAATGCCTGCATGCCATCCTTCTTGCATTAATGCTTGCATGCCATCTTTCTTGCAATGATTCCAGCATGCCATCTATCTTGCATTAATGCACTCAAAACCATCCTTTAACAACAGCCAACACTTGTTATGTCCAACATAATTATCTGTAAGTAGGCCATACTTCCAGTCTCAACAATAAGCTAACACTCAAAGAAGAATTAATTTCAGATTAAGCTGGAAGATAGTGATGCATCATCAGATATTTATCGAATTTATTTCAATTTTTGTAACAATTGTTAAAAAAAATCCAAAGAACAAATCAAACTGCCATGGAATACAGAAATTCCCGGAGTCAGGTACCACAACTAACATCAGAATCATTGCTAGTAACAAACATGTATCACTGTACCCTTAAGTAACAGCTGACTACAATCACAATTTATAACTAAAATGCAGCAAAAACATGTTTGCAAACTTAACATCTATATACATCATATCTACAGCAAATATGTGTCTCATTCCCTAACCTCAAAAATGAAAGCTTGACACACAAACAGCTGGTAGCCCGAACATTCAATATACCAACTGCCAACTGTTAAAAGCTGAGTTTTACTTTAATACAAAGTTAAGATCTACTTAAATCAAAGGATTTACATGTGTGTTAGAACTATGCTTCTAACAAACTAACAGTCCCAATCATGCCAGTAAACACAAGACTCCAGGCAAGTCTAAATTCATTTCAAACATAGCAAATGTAAAATGTCTGTTACAAATTTTAGATAGATGCTCATCAGCAATAGTTGTAGGGCACATGTAAATCCTGTTTAATTTTAGTGTATTTTATGATTGTAAGTGAAACAGATCTTCTAATCATTAGTTTGTTACTAATAAGGGGATTATCTGTTCTTCCTCTATGAAACCTTGCTTAATCTGACTGGAAAAACTAGATACATGTATTGAATTGGAATAGTTACATTTAGTATAAGTCTAACAGACTGCTTGAAACACAAGCAACCAAATCTGTTTCTGTAAAATATAACATGTTATTTTTTCCTCAGAATATAAACTATGATTATACTACACTAACTATTTCTTAATGATTTTCACATCTCGTTTACTTTTACTACTCTCTCTGTTGCTATGTCTTGGTGACTCTGATCTATGCCTTCTAGAATGGCGAGATTTCTTCGACTTGTGCCTTTTATGACTGTTACCATTTTCCTCCCTCCTGTCATAAAGGAATCTCGAGCTTGTATCTGGGTAGGAATGTCTGGTTCGTTTACGTCTTCGGTGTGACCTATGACCACTGTCATCACTGTCTAAACTATAGAATATAAAAGAACATACAGGTACTCAGTTCATTATGAATTGCTACAAATGATTAGTTTATCTATCATCAAAACAACAAACAGTTTTGCAATTCTTTCCTACTTCAATGAGACCTGTATCTTTACCCTAAGACCAAGAGTTTTGTTTGTCTTTAACATACATATTTCCATCTCTTATAATTATACATCCAAATAAATGTCATCGAAAATGAGTCAAATCTATACATTAACTTAGACTGTAATTTTTACCAAAGGCCACCACTTTCTACACATTTCAAGGTTTGAATATTATCACTGGTACACATAAAGTACTGTTAAAGAGGCATCAGGGTACTGATAGTTGTTAGAAGTTATGTAATGACCTTTGCCTTCCTTCTATAACCTTCTATCTGTGAAACAAAATCCAGATTTCACAGTCACAATTTGTGCATTTGTTTTATATCACTATAAGGCCACACCTTTTTTAATCTTTTGATTTATGGGAATGTATCGTCCAGTGTCTACTGGAATGTCAAAAATACTCGAGTCAAGTGAAAACACAAAAATGTACCTTATATACATCACCCCCAATATTTAATTCATATATTCATATTCTGCTAAAACACTAGCATTCTAAAATCTTATGATATTTTGATTATTTTCCAGTTTTATATGATAATCCAACATGAGCACCAAAAGGTTTTACTTAGGAAATAGATTTTAAGTTTGAGTGATATACCATCTGATATATCACGGTGTCGAGTTCAGATGCGTAGTAATTTAATTAAATAACTACGCATATGAACGAGAAACCATGATATATACGATGGTAGATCACGAAAATGTTAAAATCTATTTCCATTCTAACACGTAGGTATATTTATAAGGGGCGCAAGTATGTGCACTATTTAACAGTAACGTTTGCATTGACGTCAGCGGGCGCGCGATTGTGTTCAGCGTGCTATACTGCCTATGATATATCACGCTCAATTCCTTCTTTGCTTATTGTCGGCGAATTGCAGATAGTGTTAGAATAGTGTTTTTTACACTTTTGGAAAAATAAAAACTAATGGTACTGTGATTTTTTTTTTCGATTTTTTTTTTTTGGAAAAAGTATGTTAGGTGGGTTCTGTAAACCAGTAGATATAAAAGTAGTGGAGACTGGATAAAAATCAGTCAATTTCATATAAATACCATCTGGTTTATCCATCTCTTCATTAAGCAGGTGTTTAAAATGCAAATTCTTATTTTCCAATCTGGTCCTTAGTTATGTACCATAACATTACTCAATTACACTTGCAAAGTGAACTGGTGCTCTACATGAAATGCTAAAATGATCTACAGCTAGGGATGCATCATGGCAACGAGTGAACAGTTAACCAAATATTCTATCAAATGTCTGAATATCAGTTACCAAAATACATATTCTAACACTCTCCGCAATTCGCCGACAATAAACAAAGAAGGAATTGAGCGTGATACATCATATATATTAGAGCACGCTGTATAAAAGCGTGCGCCCGCTGACGTCACTGCAAACTACTTTCGGCTGTTCTTATTTGTCATTGTAAACAGAAAATTGTTTTAAAACATTTTTATAGTGAAATATTGTTATGGACTAAATTATCTTCTTTGATGTTTATCTATGATAAAATTATAAATATTTGTTAAAATGTAAATTATTGACTGATAAGCTTAAATAACCTTGTTGTTTTCATTTTCACGTGGGAAATGAATAGCGGGGTAAATGGAATAGCCTGTCCGGGTCAATAACCGTAAAAAATGGCATGATAAGTAGTGCACATAATTGTGTTCTTTATAACTATACATATGTGTTAGAATGGAAATAGATTTTAAAGTTTTCATGTTCTACCGTCGAATATAGCACGGTATCTTGTTCAGATATGCATCTCGACACCGTGCTATATTTGACGGTAGAACACTCAAACTTAAAATCTATTCCCTAACTCAAGTACTCTGTCAGATTTTAAGAAGAACCATTTTTCATTCAGATATTTCTCCACTAAAGCAACACTTCAACCTACTAAATGTTATTCAAACATTTTTGCAATGGTGCCGAAACTATGTGGTTAAATGACAAGGTTGGTGAAGCAATCAACAGCTTGACATGTGTTTTTGAATAAACAATTATTATGTGACTTATATGGTTAAGCTGCATACTATATTTAATTTGCTGATCTTTAAACTACAATACCACTGCAGTTCATCAAAGGCCATGTACACACCATTAAAGAATTACATGTCCTTCAAAAAGCAGGTCAAAACTGCAAGGAGATTAATTACATGTATTTTGTATCATCTTCAGAGTTTGAAGCTAAATAGGAATGTAATTTAAAGGTAAAAGACTGACCCACATATACAGTATTTTCACTACTCAGTATAAACATAGTTACTCAAATTATTCAAAAACAAGATGTACTGGTGGCTAGGTCGACTTACTACAATAAACAGAACAACTGAATGAGGGCAGATCAATCCATTCTGAAATAGTTGGAATCCTTTTATAGTCTTCAATTCTTATTTCCAAGTTGCCTCCCTTGTAGTTTTATTTAAAGGAGCAGATAAGAAAATGAAAGTAGATAAGATCATGGACAGCAGCAGTGTTGATTTCATCAATATTGCATGCATTCAAAGTTGACTCGTCAGGAGTTATTGGTGCCATAAGTAACCAATGGTGACCAATAGTTACTATCTGAAATACTTGTGAAATGTCAGTAGAGTCTGATTGCTTCCAATGGGAGAATTCCGAACCAAAGGACTGGGTCTGTCAATGCTGCCTTTTACGCACATTAACAATAAGCCATTGATTCATCTTTCTGCAAAATCCTAGGAATATGGATGCACAGAAAATTCCTAAGAAATCTTCCGAGTAACTGCATAGTTAATCGGAAGAATGACTGAGTACTTGAGTATCTAAATCGGTACTTGTTGTCATCCCTATTTACATCAATCATCTATATAAATGTGAAAATTAGCAATATTTACCCCCTTGAAATGTATAAAATACACAATTATACTGATTTATTTAGCATGCGTTAGACTATATGTCACACTTAAACATTTGCTTCTTGTTTTCCAATGTGGCAGACTGGGAAAAAAAAATGAAAAGTACATAAAATGTAATTGGAGAGTTACTTGTTCACACTCATGATTAAATTCCTATGCACTCCAAAACTGAATATGATAAAATCATTTAAGGGTAAAATTTAGGTAGTAACTTATCATTTCTTAGGTACAATTATTAATGAGCAATCTTACCTGCTTGAATCTGAACTAGAGTAAGATGGCGAACGCTTTCTTGGCTGCTTCCTGATATCATATGCTGATTTAACTTTCGAGCTAGTAGATGTGTCAAGCCTTGGAGCATCATCACATGTTCTGATAAGAAAAATAAAACTGTACACAATGTTATATGAAACACACTTTGACTGAATTCTGGAAATACCTGTGTACATGGCAAAGGGCAATACTGTACTAAATTATTGCACTGTTAGCTAACCTTTTAAGTGAAGTCCAAAACTGTAATAGGAGGCAGTTGGATACAACACATTATAATGATTTATAAACTTGCAACCATCAATAATACACAAAAACAGCTATCAAAGGTGATGTCTTGAAAAACTGAACATCCTTTATACCTTTTGATGAACAACTCACCAACATCAATACACAGAAAAGTAGCCTACATATATCAGCTAATACGATACTGTCATGGTGGCATCCTTCAAGCTTTTAGTTTAGTATAGCCAACAGAAATTAAGCCTTCTCTACATCTAGAAATAACTGCTTTCCAAAGTCTCAGTACATTCACATGTACACTATGATCTGGGAAAGACATACAGCATACTAATTAATACTGCCATGTTTTTGTTTAGTATAACAGAAGAAATTAATATTGTCCCCTAATCTAAAAACGAGAGAAATTTGACTTACTTTCTAAGGATAATAACAGCCCGTCTCTTAACTACATCTTGTGGCCTGATACAGTGTGTTATGTCATCTGCTGCATAACCACTGAAAAAGATTCAAAGCATCAATTAAAATAATAATAATGAGTGCTCAACTAGATGAGATGTGATCAGTATTGGAGACATTTTTTATGCTGTTTAAGGGGATTTTTAGGCTGTAGCAGTTCCAAAAATTAGTACTCATGATTTGATTGACATAAAAATCAAATCAAGCATTTCTGCACTGATCAGTAAAAATAATTTACAAAGTAAAATTTCATTTCAAGTATCTCATTTTCAAGGCAACTTCTATTGCTTTATTGGAATATGTATCCTTCATATCTGGAGACACATTCTCTGCTAAGAGGTCATGTCAATCTCATTTGGATGCTAAAGAACCGTATTGTAAGCTTTTAGAACTCCTAATTCCATGCCTGGTACAGTCTATCATTTGAGGTGTGAACTAGTTAACATTTAATTGAAAATATATCTATATGTATTCTTATACAAATTGTTTTCTGAGTAAATTATTAAGGTTATTAAGGCATGTATTGATCTGTGATGAAGCCAGTCACATATTATTCATTTTTCAGAATTGAATTAACAGCATTTTGTAGGAACAAAGATCTACTTGCATCGATTCTTTGGTATATAGAATGCTCAGCAACTGAAAATATTTCTTAATACTGTATTGCCCAACAAATTGTGCGCCAGGGCTTTTTATTATATAGACGATGGCCGACATCTATGTAATATCAGTTTGTAAATTGGTAGGTCTTGCAGTCGAAATATTGAGACTAAATACTGTAGTACCACAAGTGTTTCATGTCAAATAAGTAACACTTCAATCCAAACTTTACCTTATCAAGGTGACACATCCCCGGTCAATTGGTAGCACCAGTACCGGCTTTGATGTTCGAATAGGCCTGAATGAAAACTTGCAACCAAATGATAAGGCGCTGTCACTGAAAAAAGATACTGAGACAATAGGTCTGTCAAATATATGTGGTGGGTCAATATGTGACACTATACAACCACCAGGCATGTAGTCATTTATAACAGCACTATTAAACCAGCCTTCTGGCACAAGTCCGGCTTTTACAATAGGCTTCACTACAAGTTCATTGATCCATTCTGGAATCTCGTCCACCTCACCTTTTGGATACAAGCGTTCCATACCAGGACCTTTTTTCTCAAGTTGTGACCCATAAGTGTAACCTTCCCCAAAGAAATACTTGTTCCTCAAAGGGGCTCTGTCAACTGTATGCTCCTTATATACCCCTCTATTTGCGATTTTAACCACTTCATCAATCTTTTTCTCTATTTCTTCACACTGATCTTCTGAAAACAGACGGCGCTGGGTGATGCCACTCTGTGTTTTCTTCATTTCTTCCCGCCGCTCGGCCTCCCTGTCCCTGTCATACTGAGCCCATGGGTTATCAAAATCATCACTGTCGCTTTCCTCGCTCGTATTTGAGTATTTCCTTTTTCTGTGACGATGTTTGCCATCATCCGGTGTCTTTTCTTGTTTCTGCAGGTATTTTTTGCTACTCTTCGACGCCATGTTGAATTTCACCGTGACCTACGAGTTATCTATCTTGGCACGGAATATCGCCCATTCCGTCCCGTACCTCTCAAGTACAGACAGATCGACATTTTTTAATACAGTTTTGGAGTACAAGTCAAGTCAAGTCAAGTAATATTTATTCACAAAGTCGGGTATAATTCAAGATTTGATGACTGTTTTGTTGATCCTCAACTTCAAATTGACAACTACCACCTTTGGAGAGCAAACCAAACAGCATACGGTCGGGGTGTACTGGTATATCTTCGTTCAGATTTAGCCGTTCAGACAGAAAGAAGCAAATGGAGTTCAATATAATTTAATCTGTAGCTATTGAGATAATTCTGAATGGTAGTAAATTATGGTGGCTGATTTGTGCCATTCGTGTTTTCGCCCCGCGACCCCGCCAAGCGAAAAGTCGAGAATTAACAAGTTAAAATGGCGGGGGCGCGGAGCAAAAACACGCTAATTAGCGGGGGCGCGGGGCGAAAAGTCGAAATTTAATTGTTAAACCGCGGGGCCGCGAAGCGAAATATTTATTGTTATAGGGCGCTAATTAGCGTGCTGTTGTTCGCGCCCCCGCCAAATTATACTTTAAAAACTCGACTTTTCGCTCCGCGCCCCCGCATATTAGCGTGTTTTCGCCCCGCGCCCCCGCCGTTTTATTTCTTAAATCTCGCTGCGCGACCCCGCGGGGCGAAGTTTAATTTCTTAAATCTCGCTCCGCGACCCCGCGGGGCGAAGTTTTATTTCTTAAATTTCGCTCCGCGCCCCCGCTAATTAGCGTGTTTTCGCCCCGCGCCCCCGCCGTTTTATTTCTTAAATCTCGCTGCGCGACCCCGCAGGGCGAAGTTTAATTTCTTAAATCTCGCTCCGCGACCCCGCGGGGCGAAGTTTTATTTCTTAAATCTCGCCCCGCGCCCCCGCCGTGTTATTTCTTAAATCTCGCTGCGCGACCCCGCGGGGCGAAGTTTAATTTCTTAAATCTCGCTCCGCGACCCCGCGGGGCGAAGTTTTATTTCTTAAATCTCGCCCCGCGCCCCCGCTAATTAGCGTGTTGTTCTAACTATTGCCATGAACATGTTCATATACTAAGTGAAATTATATATATGTACATAATTATGCAAATAGAACAATTTTCAAACATCGAAGAATATGTTAAATATGTACTGCAAATATTTGTGCATAATATATGTAATCACAAAAATATATGCATTCATTTCTTATTGTAAAATTTGACTTAAACTTTATAGAAAATAAATTTCTAATTACCTCCCTTTATTTACATAAAATGTAAAATTCGGTAATATCTTTATAAATAATACTTTTTGGAACCTACAATATTGATAAATCCTTATTTGAGCATCATATTTATGATTTAAAACCGTAAATAACAAATTGTGTTAAAGGATCTTTAAAGCTATAATTGTTAAAATTAGTTCTCACTTGGCTAAAAATTCCTCATAATTGAGGAATTATAGGTTTATATGATTAAATTATTTTGAAATAAGACAATCTTATTAATTTAAACTGATATTATTTAAAATATGTAAATTCACTAAAAAACAAACTGCGCATGCCCTACAAAAAACCGGAAGACGAAAATTAAGAAAAAAACTTCTCGCCGCGGGGTCGCGGGACGAGATTTAAGAAATAAAACGGCGCGGGCGCGGGGCGAAAACACGCTAATTAGCGGGGGCGCGGGGCGAGATTTAAGAAATAAAAGTTCGCCCCGCGGGGGCGCCGAGCGAGATTTAAGAAATAAAACGGCGGGGACGCGGAGCGAAAACACGCTTATTATCGGGGGCGCCAAACGAGGTTAAATAAATGTATAAAACGGCGGGGGCGCGGAGCGAAAACACGCTAATTAGCGGGGGCGCGGAGCGAAAACACGAGATTTTAACTACAGAAACGGCGGGGGCGCGGGGCGAAAACACGCTAATTAGCGGGGGCGCGGAGCGAAAAGTCGAGTTTTTTAAGAATAATTTGGCGGGGGCGCGAACAACAGCACGCTAATTAGCGCCCTATAACAATAAATATTTCGCTTCGCGACCCCGCCGTTTTACAATTAAATCTCGACTTTTCGCCCCGCGCCCCCGCTAATTAGCGTGTTTTCGCTCCGCGCCCCCGCCATTTTAACTTGTTAATTCTCGACTTTTCGCTTGGCGGGGTCGCGGGGCGAAAACGCGAAATGGCACAAATCAGCCACCATAGTAAATGGCTTATTTCAGGACTTTATAAAGCACCATGTTCTATAGAATCAGACTGCTATAATGATCTTATTAAACTATGCACAAAATTACTGTAAATTATGACAACTTTGTGTTTCTTAAAGATCTAACTGGTTGATAAGTGTTACAAGAGCCACCGCAAGCGGGGACCACGCTCGACTTTTTTCCTTTTTCCAAAGGCAAACACATCAGAGGAAGCACATTGTGGTGAAGGGATTTCAAATGAAACATCATTTGGAAATATAATTATACATAGCAAAGTGATGGCCACTTAAAATTTTAGCAACATTCAGAAATTTGACCTTAAACGTCAAGGTCAAGTTCAGTTTAACCTTCTTTGGAGGTATTGTCTAAAAGGTAGTAATGTCCAAGCATGAAGGCACTACATCCATTAACAACAAGGTATAACCAAGTTAAGTAATGTCAAGGTCATTTAAAGGTCAAGGTAATGCTTGAATTTTTCAACACATTTGTTTTATTCTCAGTGTTGTTTTGTCCCTGTATAGATCAAATCCGTCCATAAATAACAAAAGTTTGGCTATTTTAGCAAAATGCAATTATTCGAAGTTGACTGTAAAGGTCATTTAAAGGTAAAGGTCATACTTGAATAATTCAACATGTAGGTTTTGTCATGAGCGTTGTTTTGTCCAAGTATTAATAGAAAAGAACTAAAAATGACGTTATGGCCAATATTAGCAAAATTCAATAATTTGACCATGATGGTCAGGGTCATTTGAAGGTCAAAGTCACAGTTGAATGATTCAATGTGTCAGTTTTGTCTTAAGTGTTGTTTTGTCCCAGTATAAATCAAATCAAACCAAAAATAAATAAAAAAATTTGGCTATTTTAAGCAAAATTCAATAACTTGACCTTAAATGTCAAGGTCATCTAAAGGTCAAGGTCAAACTTTTAAAATAAATTAAAATGTCAGTTTTATTGTTTTATCGAAGTATAAATCAAATCCATAAATAAACAACAGTTATGACAAATTAAGCAAAATACAATAATGGGACATTGACTGTCAAGGTCATTTTAGGGCAAAGGTCATACCTGAATTATTCAACATGTAAGTTTTGTCAAAAGTGTTGTTTTGTCCAAGTATGAATCAAGTCTAACCATAAATTACACAGTTATGACCAATCTTAGAAAAATTCAATAATTTGATCTTGCTAGTCAAGGTCATTTTTTAGGTCAAGGTCAAACTTGAATAAAAATGTCGGATATGTCAAAAGTATAGTTTTTGTCCAAGTATAAATCAAATCCATCAATAAATGACAATAAGTTATGACAATTTAAGCAAAATTCAAATATCTGACCTTGACGGTCAAGGTCATTTTTAGGTCACGGTCACACTTGAGTTATTCAACATGTCAGATTTGTCACAAGTGTTGTTTTGCCCAAGTATGAATCAATTCCAACAATAAATGACAAAGTTATGGCAAATTGTAGCAAAATTCAATAATTTGACCTTGAAGGTCAAGGCCATTTTAATGTAAAGTTGATACATGAAAGAATCATAATGTCGGATTTGTCATAAGTGTTGGTTTGTCCAAGTATGAGCAAATCCATAAATAAATAAAAAAGTTATGACAATTTAAGCAAACTTTAATTATTTGACCTTGACGGTCATGGTAATTTTAAGGTTAAGGTCAAACTTGAAAAATTTATCTTGTCGGCTTTGTCATTAGTGTTGTTTTGTCTAAGTCTGATTCAAATCCAACCATAAATAACAAAATTAAGGCCAGTTTTAACAAAATCAATGATTTGACCTTGACTGTCAAGGTGATTTAAAGTTCAAGGTCAAACTTGAAATAATCATAATGTCGGATTTGTCATAAGTGTTGTTTAGTCCAAATATGAATCAAATCGATAGATAAATGAGAAAGTTATGATAATTTAAGCAAAATTCAATCATCTGACCTTGACGGTCAAGGTCATTTTAAGGTCATGGTCATATCTGAATTATTCAACATGTCGGTTTTGTCATAAGTGTTGTTTTGTCCAAGGATAAATCAAATCCAACCATAAATACTAAAGTTATGTACAATTTTAGCAAAATTTAATAATTTGACCATGAAGGTGAAGGTCATTTATGAGTCAATGTCAAGTTGAGTCTGGTTCACTTAAAGATCTTGTCCAAAGGGTTGTTCTGTCCAAGTATTAAGACAATCCACCTATTAATAATTGAGTTATGGCAAATTTTAGCATAATTCAATAATTTGACCTTGAAGGTGAAGGTCGTTTATGAGTCAAGGTCAAGTTTAGTCCGGTCTGCTTGAAGATCTTGTCCAAAGGGTTGTTGTGCCCAAACAGGAAGAGAATCCACCAATTAATAATAAAGTAATGGCCAATTTTAACAAAATTCAATATTTTGACCTTGAAGGTGAAGGTCATTTATGAGTCAAGGTCAAGTTTAGTCTGGTCATCTTGAAGGTCTTGTCAAAAGGGTTGTTTTGTCCAAGTATGAAGGTAATCCATCGAGGAATAAAAAAAATATGATCAATGTTAAAGTTTTCGGACAGGAACGGCAACGGCAACGACACCATGACTATAGCAATAACTCGATTTTTTTTTCAAAAAAAGTCGAGCTAAAAACTTATTGGAAGTGTGTGATAAAAGAGTCATCAAGTTTTGTTTCCACTATGAATAAAAGGTCTATTGTATTTTTCTTTAACAAATCCTTTATATGGGGAAATTTGTATCTAAAACTGTTTAAATTTAAATACCCACAAAGAAATTTACATCTAGAGAACATATAACTTTATGAAAATATGTACTTTTAATGTGTATTAGACTACCAAAATGAATCTTTTGCACCCTTATGATATAAAAGCAGAGGAGGGACACTTTGAAATCGACTTATCAAGTAAAGAATAGCCCGGTGGTTGCTGTCATCTGTTATGGTCCTGTGCACTGCGGTTTATAATTGTATTAATACAACCTATGACAACTATCTCAAGACAACCAGAGCATAGGATTGTCAATCTTAACGATCCCGGTTAAAACCCCATCAGGGCCAGCAAAATTTCTCCGTGATAATTGATCTCAGACAATGCGTCTATAGAACATTTGTCTCTCACCTCTGCAGCAAGTGAGGAAGTAGTCAGTCACTTGCGGAGAAATTTGGTTAGTAAACTGGTTGGATACCCAGGAACACTGGTTAGGTGGACTGACCGCCGGGATATGACCTCAGCTGTTAAAACTGGCGTTAAACCCCAATAAATCAAATATGTCATTGAGGGGAGTGGATCGATGGTCTTGTAGTAACGCGCTGGACTGGTAATCCAGGTATCGCGAGTTCGATTCCCCGCTCCTCCACTAACATTACTAATTGTCTTTCGGATGAGACGTTAAACCGAGGCCCCATGTATCAGTGCTATACTCTGAACAGGTAAAAGAACCAGGAGTGTCTCTGGAATGCTTTCTGCATCTTGCACTATCCCCCACAACGTAAAATAATTAACCTCTGCATATGAGCAACCGGTACTGACGATAAATAAACTCAAATAGATAGATTGTGTCAGTGAATCGATTCTTTGACTCAGTGGTCATGAGCGTTGGTTTTCGACGGATGAAGATTTGAGTCCGAATCCCGCTCTGGATGGACTTTTCCAAGATGCTTTGCATCTTTCTGTTACGAACTTTCATGTCCGTAAGATGGCTTCCGTTCTGAAAAAATCCCCCATGGACTTTGTATTAATAATAAGAAAGAAAATATATCAAGATTTCTGATATGAAAATAAACCACCATTCGTCCTTTCTTAAAAGGGTGTGTGTTATGGTATACCGGTTTATAATTGTATAAATACAACTTCTGGCAACTGCATCAGGGAATCTCATCTGTGGCTTTGTGGTCAAGAGCGTTGGGTTTCAATTAATGCGGATTTCAGCGTAGGAATCCCATAATTTGATTGACTTTTTTTGATTGACCTTTATGCATGAGCATCCCAGGAAAAGTCACATGAAAACAAAACTTTCTCCCCATCCATTGGATACTTCCACTTTCTCAAAGGGGAAGATACATTTCATTAATAAGAAGAAAAAAAGAAAGCACAGAGGCAATGATTTGTCAATTTATATTTATATTTGTCAGAATTTTGAAAAATAAATCCACCAAAATGAAAGAATACATTTGCTCAACGCTTCACTGACAATGCATAATGTCTGTTATTTAAAAAAAGGAACAAAAACTATAGAAAATTACTGACTATGTAATATATTCCAAACATGGTAGTGTTATAGTTTTTCTTTCATCCTGTCAGTTTTATCATTCGTGGCCAAAGATATTTGGCGTATGTCGCTCTCCCATTCTTTGTAAACACAAATCATTCATTTTATACAATACAAGACATAAACATATACAAACAGTAACAATTGGATCATTTATTAAGAATTTCTCATCATAGATTGTTTCTGTTTTGAAGCGACGCAGTCAAATCATTTATGTTCCTTCAGAAACATCTGTCACGTGACTGTTGTGTTTTAATCACACAGGTATCAACCAAAAATGCTGACTAATGAAGTTGTTTAAAGAGAATGTTTTATTTGGGTGAAATATATCTTTGTGCATGTTCTGTGCCGAAATCTGGGAAGCTGTCAGATAAGACAAAGACGTGAATATTGTATATATTAGTTGTTCAACCATTGTTTATCAAGGGGCCATTCATGTCCTGATGTCAAAACATCACTTTCACATTAATAATCATTCACTGATTAAAGATAAACTAACTGTGTGTATATTCAAACTAAGGAACAAATTCATTTGATAGATTGTGTATCACTGCACTGTTACAGCCCTAATCTTAATGTATGACAACAATTTTGTATCTTTTCAACTTTATCTTTTGCTGAAATGATTACTCATAGCTCTATCTTTTGTGAACAGATAAATATCATGAACAGTGGTAGCCGGAAACACGTTGTATCTCTCAATGTAATGAATTATGTATGGACAACAGCACTAGTCAAGTCAACCATCTTTTTATTAAAGGTGTTACAGCGAGTCATGGTATGAAACCACCAATTCAGCTCAAAAATTGGTACCCGCATAATGGCGGCTAGAAATAGTTCTCAGTTTTCTTGGCTATTTTTAACATTTTTGCCCTAATCTGTGTATTTCTTTTGCTGGAATCATTTTGTTTGACTATTTCTGATAGTGTGGTAGCAATTTTATGCTCATATGCATTCAGAATAGAATTCACAATGTGAAATTGTTTCACATACCCCAATCTGAAAATTAGCTCAGATTTTTTGTTAATTTTATGGGTAAGTTTACATGAGCAGAAATATCTTTCTTGTTTGAAACACAACCCCCACTTTTCTTGCTATTTTTCATGAGTACAGATATAGATCTACAAGAATATGTAAGTTAAAGCTATTTAAAAAAGGTTTTGCTATGTTTTACAGCGCTGTGAACTTTATGAATTTTATATAGAATAAAGAAGGAATCTATTTGGTGGTTTCACACCTCATAAGAAAAGTTAAACACTGGTAATAAAATATATACATTTATTATCATGTATCTTATAAAATATATACATTTATTGTCATGTATCTTATAAAATATATACATTTATTATCATGTATCTTATAAAATATATACATTTATTATCATGTATCTTATAAAATATATACATTTATTATCATGTATCTTATCACAAATTTAACAGCTTTTATATAAATGTATTTAATCATTGACACATATCAAGTCATGCAAATTTCTGTGAAATCACAATGAAATAATGCATCTTCGTGACCTAGTGTTTTAAATTCTATGCTATACTAAGGAAAAGTATGTTAAATTTTGACAGACTTTGTTTGGTATTCTACTTCAACTGAGTTTCTGTAGCCATAAAAAATAGACATAACTGAACAGAAAGTAACAAACCAACACTAGTTTATATAAACGTTCTCGGCTCAATGTCATTCATGTAGCACTGTATGTCAGCTTGTGTAAAATGCATTACAAGGCACGTTTTCAGTCAGCAATGTGTAAAATGCATTACAAGGCACGTTTTCAGTCAGCAATGTGTAAAATGCATTACAAGGCACGTTTTCAGTCAGCAATATGTAATATGCATGGTAAGGTAAGTTTTTAACAGGGTCTGATGTTTAGGTTTAATCTAAGGGAGACGGCTTCAATATTATTATATAACAGTACCCTTTGAAATTACAACAACAAACAAAATCAGTGACGAATCAAATTAACTGAAATAAAATTATTATATCAAACATTTCAAAAAACAAATTATACTGTAATCAGAAAATAGTTGCCAATGTTAAAATACATCGAAGCAATTGTTAATAATTTGATTGCAAATGAGAACAGCAAAATATACTTGTCAGAGTTTGTAAGTAATTACGTTTGCAATGACATATTGTTTAGATATTATCAATGAATAGTGTTAGATTTGATCAAAATTTGAAGGATGAACATAAAGGATATTTGAACAATAGGTGTATACAATATCTCTAGAAAGTTACTGATGCAATTGCCTTCATTTGAGTTTCATTATAAAGTTATAGCAAAATCTTACAAAAAATCGTACAGATCTGAGACCCGAACATTTCCAAGACTCCCAATGCATTCCTGCAGTTTTGAGACTCTCGATGCATTTCCTGAGATTCCCGATGTGGCAGCAATGGATCTATTTCTTGTTTTCTACTTATTCCTCTGACAATTCATTTTAAATTTTGATCAACTTAACAGTAACGTCTTGCCTGGGGGATTCCACATGAACGTTCATTGTCTCAGCAAATTCAGACTTCATTACAAAGGATAGGTTCGAAATTGTTTTCTTGTTGCTATGGGGCATATTCTTTCCAGGCAACAAAAAAAACAACAACATAAAAGACGGTAAATCACCACACTTGGGTAGTACAATTGCTAATACACCCTACCGAAAGTATCCTTCCACATTTTTAATATACAGGAGCGCAAAAAATCAGTAAAACAGTTGTATAATACTAGTAGAGTACACCAAACATGTGCATCAATCCTTAAACAAAATGTTCTCATTCATAATCGTATGATATAATTCATAAAACATGTACAATTTTTTTTCTAAACAAAATATGAAAAACGAAAATACATATGTTTGAAAATGTATTATCCAAAAAAGTTCACGAAAAGCACACACACATAAAGCCCTAAAATATGCTGAGAAGGATAAATCGAGAGGGAAATATCATATATTTCTGTAAAAGCTTACCTCAAAATGCGGACAAATAGATGTAAATCAAATAAATATTCAAATCGTGTAAAATGTAAAAATACCACATTGTTTCATAAATGATAAAACCGTAGTACCCTACTACTTAAAAATATGTAAGAAAATTGTATTGCATCTTAAAATATCACGACTCAAAAATCATTAAACATACTATGTACACTGTAAGAATCTGCCATTTAAATCAACATTATCGCTTACTACAGCGAAATATATGTAAATTTTTTTACACAATTTTATTCTAAGAACTGCGCATTGAAGTGTATAGTCTATGTGAAATCTCCTTTACTGTACCAAAACTTATTTCTAAACAATATACCAGAAGAAGTGTTTCAGTTCCCTTGTTTCAGCTGTACAAAACATCAAAATAAATACTTATAATTTGTGTAATGTCTTGAGAAACAGTGGATATATCACAAGTAAGGTGATTAATTATATTTGAAACATACCTCTGTGGCAATAGTAGGAACGTTATACAGACCGGAAGTATGCACTCATTTAAAAATAATAACAAGAGCCATGTTGACACGGCCATCCCCCGCCTAATGTCATTCTTGTAAACAGCACTCCACCCATATAAGATCTATCAACCCATAAAGTTTCAAGTTGACACCTCAAACACGTTTTGAATTATTGTCCAAACAAAAATTTAGCATGAAAAATAGCAAAGAACAATAACTGAAAAGTAATGAAAGGGAGAGTCTTCATTCTTGTGTACTGCACCCTTCCTAAATGAGATATATCCACCTATGAAGTTTCAAGTTGACATCTCAAACACTTTTCCAGTCATGCTCTGGACAAAATTTAAGCTTAAAATATCAAAGAACAATAACTCAATAACTATGAAGAGTAGAGTGATTATTCTTGTGTATTACAATCCTCCTTAATGAAATCTATCCACCTATGAAGTGTCAAGTTGATATCTTAAACGCTTTTTGAGTTATGCTCTAGACAAAAATTAAGCATGAAAAATAACAAAGGGAAATAACTCAAAAATTTGGAAGGATAGAGAATTATTATTTTGCATTGCAATCCTACTTAATAACATCTATCCACCTATGAAGTTTCAAGTTGATATTTCAGATACTTTTTGAGTTATGCTCCGGACAAACATTAAGCATGAACAATAACAAAGAACAATAACTAAAAAATATAAAAGGTAGATTTATCATTCTTCCTCCACAATGAGATCTATCCACCTATGACGTTTCGAGATGATGACTCTAATACTTTGCGAGTTATGCTCCGGACAAAAATGTGGGACGGAAGGACAGACGGACGAACGGTCGGAGGTTATTACCATATCCCTCTCCGCCTTTTCGGCGGGGATAAAAAACAGTCTCACCACTTTAAAATGTTAGGACTTAGAAACATAGCTGATGAGAAGAAAAATGAAAACAACTGTACATTCTCTTAATAAGTCACTGTCATAGATCATGCATGTTTGTAAGCCTTCTGTCGATTGTAACTATAGCCGAAAATCGGTTGGAATGCTTAACCTTGGTGATAGTCAATTGAATTTTTTTCCCCTCTTCTTGCAATTACGAATATTTCTCTTTTCAAATTTAAAATAATCAACTTTACAGGTTGGCACACGGACTTAAAACCACAACTCTTATGATTTACAATTCCTATTTACCTTATGGTTCACGTTTTTAAAACAATTCTATATTAAACATTGGTAAACATTTCCATAGGACGGAATTTGTGAAGAAATGAAAAAGATGTAAACCGTATAAAAGTGCACTGTTTTCCTGTGTTCTTTGACTTTTGCTATGCGAACATGTTGCGCTGGTCTAGGATACATTGCTAATACCTGGAAGTTATTAAATATATTTTTCACCAAATTTATCAATGCTTCTGGGAAAGAACACTACCGAATATGCATATTTATCAGACTAAGATCTGATAGAAGCCAAATTTCCTGTCAAAAGTACAACAAGTTACTTTATGGTCGATGTTTATGTGTTTCCATACAAGTTTTATGTAGACACAGGCATGGTAGTAGATTAAAGCTTCAATGCATTGATATTCGTACTGATCTGTTAGAACATTCTACTTGGGAAATTTCGGCTTAATCATCTCAAGTGGCGCTACGAAATCGTCTATCTTAGTCTGCTTCAAAAACTCCCGTTCTTCTAGATTGGTCTGTCTTTCATCTATCACAGATGTAGCAATAGCTGCTGTCGTTTCACTAAAAGCTTCAAAAAAAGAAGAAAAAAAGAAAACAAAGAAACTCTGCAAAATTTATTGCTTTAATGCACATACCATGCAAGTACAAAGCAATGTGTCATTTAAAAATACTTCTAATAAGCTTAATTCAATCTCACTTATCAGTTTAAAATTGAGCTTGAAATGGTTATGCTGGCAATACTTCATTTCAAGGCGAAAACACGTTTCACGTCATTGAATTTAAGCTCTGAATTCTGATCTGGAAAAGGAATCTCAGTTACTCGTTGTGATTAATACACCACGAACAAGGATAGTTACCGAAATATTACACGAAACTACACGAAAGAATACACGAAAGTTTTTGCCAGGAAAAGAGATCTTAAGTTATATATATAATCTTACATAAATAAAATGATAGCTTCTGATTAAGTTAACAACCTGATACGGAATGGTTTTCAATCCATTCTTTTGTCATTCTTCTTTTGTCAACATCAGAATTTCTACATTCATTATCGGAATCATCGTCAGTATTAGTTTCTCCCTGTATGCTGCAGACCCCTGATCCAGAAAATATCCCACTTTCGGATCCAACCCTGAGATTTCGAACACGACTCTTCCTGTAAAGTCAATTTATGTCTTTTTTTTATTTCTTTAAATATATCTTTTATTGAAAGGGAGCCTAATAACTTTAGGAAAGATCATATTTTACCTAAGGATGAAGAAGTTATCCTAACAAAATCTATAAAATTTGAAATAAATTTGGTAATGGATATCAGTAAACAATTTGTCTGTATAAAAAACATATGCTATCTATAAATCCGAGAGCAACTACTCTGAAAACTAGTCAATAGCTATGGTTCTTTTGCTCTGTTCTTTTTCTTTATGCCATCTTAGTATTAACAAAGTTTCAAATCAGTACTTGTACAGTTCTTAAATCATTCTTATTGAACCTTTGTACGGAGCACAACTCATTTAAATGAAACTGAAATGACAGGCAACGGCATCAAACGCATGAACTCTAGAACGGACATTGCGAGTCTGTGCAGGGTTAGCTACAAGGGATGGTTATACCCGTTATTGGCCTTTGAGTGAAAGCCCATGAGGTCAGGCCATTTCCGAACGCTGTATTTCCTAATAAATGTTGAAACTTTATTTGAATGTTAATGTCATCTGAGAATGATTAATTCTTTTGTCAAATAAAGTAATTTGTATAACCTCAAACCGAACAAAAATTGAGTTTAGTATGTATCATCTCTCTGCCGCCTAAACATTAAACTATTATGTATATGTCATTGGGTCAAATGTTACAATAATCGGAAGAAATTCGAAATATATATTATCGTTTTACCTTTTGAGTTTGAGTGGACTAGGTGAGTTGTCTAAAATCTCAATATAGTCAATCTCGTCTGCATTTTCTGCATAATTCTTGATTTTCTCCGTCTTAACGACTGCAAGAATATAAATTAAATTTATACATTTAGAACCTTACAAATAACAAACAACTGCACCACCCATGCTCTTTAAACGAACTCTCACAAGAAACAAAAATAAGGATAACAATGGCACCGATGGGTGAACCATATATGTGATTTTCCACATTTGGGTTGCTTTGATATAGTATCAAACATTACCCCTTTTATCCGAGCTTAACATCCCAACAATATTTACGCTTTCTCTTACAAGTGACGTTTTACTTTAAATAGGCTGATTCAAGGAACTGGCTCCAGAGAAACAGCTCCTTAACAAATCTGCCATATCAGACAACCAACGAGCTATTTCTATGCGTAAATAATCCGATCAGAACAGCCAAAGTGTTTCACATTTCCTCTTTCAAGTGAAGCTTTACACAAAGTTTGTCTGAATGGAAGCCATTGTTTCCGGAGAAATATCTAAAAAATAAAAAAGCACAATTACCATCCGAAACATCCTGAATCATTTTTGCTATATATGCTTCATATAAAATGCGGTCGTCAGTCAATTATTTCTGAGAAATATCCCAGAAACGAAACTATTCTGTTTTTCTTTAACAAACAGAGGAATTTAACCATGTGAAACCGGAATATCATGTCAATATGCGAATCTGACCTTGCTGTTTAAGCTTTTTCATTGTTTGGTTGGATTAAAGTCACTGAATCCTGATAAATAGCATGTAAAAGAAAATGCGACAGAAAGATGAAAGAATGGAAAAACAGATAGAGCGACAGACTGGCAACTTTATGCTGCCGCATACATAGTAACTATTCTCAACGTAAAATTAGTATTAATGCAATTAAATGTTATCACTTATAAACGAAACCACCTTGTTTTCTTAAGTGAATTGAGTATTTTTTGTATATATATATGTATGTACATGTATTTACTTCAATTATCAAACAACAAGCACATGACGCAAAATAGATATAATACGAAACACAATTCTTTCAAAAACATCTTACTTTGGCATTCATCATCCGAGTCGCTGCTATCATTGATTTCAACAACATTACTTCCTTTGCTTTTGACAAATGCAAGTGAATCGGTAGGTGTCGGAAGTGTCAGTAGATCAGTCGAATCTATGGATGAATAAAATATAAAAATATGTTTTAATTTCTAACAGTCAATACAGTTCTTTTCTTTTTTCTTTTTATTTATTATATACGTTCCCCTTGCTATTAAGGCTTCATTCAATGTTGGTCGAATTAAAGCTACCGATTCCTGATAATAAACTAGAAACGGAAGTGCGAGGGAGTCACGGATAGACAGACAAACAGCCGGACAAATGGACTGGCAAACTCATGAAACTGCATCGGATATAAACTATTCTCAACGCAAGATAAACAAATGTATTTATCTGCTATCGTTTTGAAACCACCTTGTATTCTTAAGTGAATTATTTTTTATCTGAGTGGTAGATATTATTGTACATATATTTAATTAATGTATCAAACAACATCACATGACGCAAAATAAGAATAAAACAAAAGACAATACTTTCAAAAAGTTCTTACTTTGACATTCATCATCCGAGTCGCTGTCACCAATGATTTCAACAACATGAATTCCATTGCTTTTGGCAAATGGTTTCGAATTGGCAGGTGTCGGAATTTTCAGTAGTTCACTCGTACCTTGATAAATTAAAGAATATTAACAGCATTCTTGAGAGTCAAACGAAAGTTATTATTTTACTTTTTTATATAAATGCCAAATGCTACATCAGCTGAAATCAATGTTAGGTAAAAAAGCCACTGGTGCCTGATAATAGTCGGATAAAAAAGAGAAAGGTAAGGACGGATAGACGGACGAACAAACTGCCGGATAGACATACTGACCGCCTTAAGCTATCGCTTTAAATAGAAACTACTCGCGACGCGTGATTAACAAATGTAATTATATGGTATTTATTAACAAACGCCCAGTACTCTTAAGTGAACTATGTTTATCTGAATGTCAGTTCTCGTTGTGATATATTTATTTGATGTAACAAGCAACATTCAGGGGATGCAAAATAAGTATAAAACAAAACATAATACTTTCAAAAAGTTCTTACTTTGGCATTCATCACCCGAGTCGCTGTCACCAATGATTTCAATTATATTACTTCCGTTGCTTTTTGTAAATGTCAGTGAATCGGCAGGTGTCGGAACAATCGGTAGGTCAGTCGAATCTTTAGATAAATAAAAAGAATGGACGACATTTCTCACAAAAAAAAGACTTTCACCTATACCTTCTATATATATGTAATTATCCGCCCTGTAACACACCAGAAGCCTTGCTTAATAAAACGTAGACCTTCTGAATATTAGGATCAATATCAATAACACTGATCGGCTCCGGGCTGGAAAAGTGATATTGATATTGGCCCTCTTGTAGCTCAATTTGATTGCCTTATAGGCCAGGGCCGAAAAATTTATATAGAATTCAATTTTAAAAGGCAGCCATTTTTTCCAAGTGAAAATATGTATGTGAAAAGCCAATTGCGCTGTTATTTACAACTTGTTACTCTCATGAATACAAGCAGACAATAGACGATGGAGGTTGGGCAATTGTTATTGTTATGAAATAAAATTATCATTACATAATTGAACTGATACAGACCCTGTTATTTGTCCACGGGACAGACATTTTGGCCCTCGGCCTCCGGTCCAATACAACTGTCCTCGAACAAATAACGGGGCCTATATCAAATCAGTTATTTAATGACACATACTAATCATACTATCATCACCAGAGCAATAAAAACAAACCGTTATATATATACTCTCTCTCTCTCTCTCTTTCTATGTGGGCCAACAAAAACAAAAGGGTTCATCTACTCGTTATGCCAAACGATCTTTTAAACTGAAAGTTCCTTGAATCAAGTGTTCTTGAATTATTTATTGGAAACCGTTTTCAAAGTGCTGGCCCATCATCTACTCATTATGCTCAATCATCATATAAAGCTTTAAGGTCCTGGGTGCAGTTGTTCTTAAGTTTTCGATCAGAAAGTGTTTTTTTAAAATTCAGGCCCCTGTGAGTTTGATCTTTGACCCTATGGGCCGAAAAACAAGAAAGCCTCATTTGACACTTATCATGCAAAAGTAACCTTTTAAGTTTGAATGTTCTGTTTACGGTTGTTTTTGAGTTATTGAAAAGAGAATGTAATGCCATCTGTTGATCGGGAACGAAGTGGGATACCGACCGACAGACCGAGATTTTCACTAACAATTACCCCTTCCTCTACAAATGGGTGGGGACATAATAAACGTTTTACCTATATCAGTTTCCTCTAAAACGAAATGTCCTTTCAAAACACACGTCTCGTTACAGTTCTCAATAAGCTGTATCCTAGCACATTTGTATCGATTGTGCAGAGGTCCTAAAATAATAAAAAGACGTTTATGATGGCTCTTAATTGTTCACCTTGGTGTGAATGCTCAAAACATCAAGTGCATTGTCAAGGAATTGCTAAATGACAAATATTATACCTTTATCATAAGAACATGAGATATAATAATTATACTATGGCTCTTCGTCTCCCTTGCCTTTAGCTTACGTGTATAGACTGTAAGTTTATGTAGTTTGTTCATGTTTCAAAGATTGAAGGAAATAATCCTAAAACTGTGCCGACCAGTAGAAGACAAAGAGGTATAATAGCCGTTAAGACTGATATTACACTATGTCCTTTCTAACATACATCTGCTTATACATGCTGTAATTCTGTGAAAGGTTAGAAATAGAGAGATTAATAAAAATAATGACAAACAAAGTTTCGGGACGTTTCTACTTAACTACGTACGGTCAGGTTTATCAGAATGTGGCGTATTAAATTCTAGATAAGTATGGAAGAAAATGAAATCGCGCTATTTTGAAAGTTGTGCACCTTTTTGAATTTTTCATTTTCCACAAAAAGAATAAATTATTCAGAATGTTGAATACATACCTTTTACTGAAACACAATACAAGCAAAATGAAACAGGCAAAACTAGCTGACAATGACAAACAACCATGACTTCAATGTCAGTAGAAACGCAGTATCTTTTGTAATGGCAAACAGCGATGATCAGAAATACTTGCGGAAAACATGACTGACATTTTGAACATTTGTAGTGTACACGTAATAAAAAACTTGTATGATTGCACTTATGACAAAATAGTAAAGATACCGCAAAAAGCAGATCATAGTCGTGATTTAAGCTTATTATATCGAGTTTTAAGCTCAGTTTACTTGTAAAATATGTACCTTCTTTTGCAAGTGTTATGATATTGCTGACAATCTCATTGTAACCACTCTCTTTCATTGCATGCAAAGTTTCGCAGAAAGTGTTTTGACTGGCACCAATCAAAGACAGACAGAATTTTAAGGCCCTTTTTGCTCTTTTCTGCACGTCAATAAGTTTTGAAAACTGCAATTCTCCTTTTGCTTTTTCTTGCATCCTCGCAGAAAGAACAAGCGGGTCAACTTCTTCAATAATATCTGCGACAAAAAAGCGCAAAGCACACGAAACTCTGGAAATTTCTGAAAATACAAACGAGGCTACTTAACTGACTCATGTGTATAAAATATATCATCATTTAGAATTTGTTTACTAAACTTATTTCGAGGCTTAAGTGACCGGGATGTTCACAATATTACTGCTTCTACCATAGCTGCAACGTTCGTTCTGGCGCTATTAAGGAAACTAATGTATACTGCAAACTTAAACCTTCTAATCGGCACATTTTGTTATTTCTTATTTTATAAGGCTGAAAAATATTCAAATAACGAATGTATTTATATACCCCTTTTTGAAATGCTGTAAAATTACCTATATTTCCAAAAATATCATCTTTTCCCGACGATGTTTCTGTCAGTAAAGTGTCAAGAAGATGTTTATTCCTTCTCTTTAGCTCCTCCAGAAACCAATCGAAATCTGTTTCTTTCAGTAGATAGTTGATAAGAAAATCTACTCTTTCTTCTCTTGATCCTGAAGATAAAATTTTATCGACGAGTTCTTCAGCTGCACGATTTCGTTTGCTTTCTAAACGTCGAATGAACCAACGTGCTTCTAGTTCCTCTCTGAGCAAAGCCTCATTGTTTTTTATATCATATATTGATACAGCTTTTGACTTCTCTCTGGTGTTCACAAACGATTTAGCTACAAGAAAGGATGAGTTCATCTTTATAACATAAGGAAGATGTATTTGTTACTTTGTAAGGCAATAAAAGTTTACCACTACAGCAAAAGATTGTGAGATTTCAGGTGTTCAAACATAACGGTTTTCCCTGACATGGGTTCGAATCAGCACATTCTGCTCACTTATTGATAAGGCACGATAAACATTGACCACTCGCACTGTCATGTATATGACTCGTTTAAAAACAATGTAATTAGCAAAAAGAAATAATAAACAAATCTTAAAAGTAGTACAAACACTTAAATCTATGGCAAACCTGTAAGGATTCTGCGAATAATGTTTCCTCCTCCGTGTTTTAAAATTTCTTCTTCGAGAATACAGAAAACCTCTCTTGGTAGATCATTTTTAAGAAGAAATTTCAAAAGCAATTGGTTTCTTTCCTCGATTTTGTCAATTTTCGAAATTGCTTTTAAAGACTCTTTTGTTTCGTCATCTAAAATTTTAGTTTCTGCAAGTCGTTTAATGAGGCTTCTGGAGCCTCTCATATCTTCCAAGGATGTGAAGTTGCAAGTTATTACTTCCTTGTCTAAACTGCATAAACACTCTGAAAATGTCAGGAAAGATTATTCTCTGGTTATGAATGAACGCAATGCTGGTTAGAAACCGATAATGATAATTATGATATTATGACAAAATGGCCTTTATAACCCATTTATCATTATCCGATTTTGAATGTTTAATCCCATAGAACCTATTTTCAAACCTATCCAAAAAACTCATCAAAACAAACATTATTACAAAGCTTTTCGTTGACAGTCAAACCTATCATTTAATGAGTTGTCGTAATGATATCCAGAACTCTGGAAAAGACGAACTTCACGAAGTATGGGACTCAAAACATTCCAGTCAAGAAAATGCTGTAAATAAATGTCGATACGGTTTCTTTTAAAATAATTGAATGTCAAATCAAAGTTATGATAACTAATGATTTTCCTACATTGAATGTCATATCAAAGTGATCATAACTACGAATGTCCTACGTTCAAACAAAATGTTTCTTCAGAGATTTGTGTGTTTTTCTTAACTTGGTTACAAACTAGTCGTTAATAAGTCTTGAAACACCTACCAGATGTCAAAATTGCTGTTTCATCAACATCCCATCCTTTGTAGATTTCCACAACAACCTTTGCTTTCAAATTTACCAGTTTTCTTTTTGTATCCTCGTCAATTAAAGAGAGAAACATTTTTTTGGCAGCCCCTGATCTTGAATACGCTACTAAATTCATTAGTGAGCCACTTGAAAGTGCTTTCAAGTAGATTTTAATACAAGAGAATTTCATTCGCTTAAATTCTGTAACGCAAGTTTCAAAGAGCCGTTCTAACTCTTGATTTCCATTTTTGTTTTCATTGAAATTTGCAACTATATATTTTTCTATATCTTCAGCTTCTTGCCTTTTCTTTCTTAAAGCAGTAACCGGGTCGTCGTGTTCTTGCTGATCCTGCTCAGGAATTGTTGAGGTCGGAGTAATTTGCATTTTTATTTTTAATGGTAACCCTAACGGAACTTTATCTGAAACTAATTAAGATAATTATCTTTAATGAAATGATAAAATTATTGTAAATATTGTTATCAAAATAGTTGGGAGTATATGCACTTTCCTCTTGACCCTCGATATAAATATCATGTCTTAATATGTTGTTCCAGAGCAATGGATGGAGATACCTTGAAAAATAAATTGTTCAGTATAATCTAATGCAATGTAATTCTCAAAAATAACTACCCTCTTCTGTCACCTTTACAGTAGCCCAGAAGAAACTCTGGTAGCTTTGCTAATGAAGAACCGTCCTAAAAGAACGCTTTTGAAAAATATTCTCAAATAGTTTTTTCTTACAATGTTTAAGCTTTGAATCACAGTCGCTTGAAAACTATCTTATAACTTGTCTTACGTGGTATACAAGTTCCTACCAATCAAGTGTTTTGCATATTTGTAAACTTACTCTCTTTTCCAGCAACCATCTTCTTTAATTCCGTGGTATGTCCTAATGAATAGAAGATAGCATTTATATCATAATTATTTGAAAGAAGAAGAGTAACTTGTACTCATGCTAGTTGTTTTGAAACTGCTTTTTTTCTTGTCTTAGAAGTAGAATACGTGCTAAAGTGAATACCACAAAATATCGAAGACACACATTAAATGCATCTTGTTATTTTATAATTCATTAAATACTGGATCCGTATTTTGCCTGCTACGGTAAGTGAAAAGTTATTAACCTTGTCTGATATCTTTCGAGGCTTTATAGATACCACTATACGCGTCTGCCATTGGTTTGGTGATCCTAACTATATTGGTAGGTACAGTTGAACGTATCTTGTCAAGTAAGAACTGGATTCTTTGTCGACGTTTAGGCAGATCTGAAATGGCCTCGTGATCCTCCAATGATATTCCTCCCGACACAACTACATCATCAATAAATCGCATTGGCTCAACCTCTTCTAGTAAGGTTTCCTCCATTCTCGTTGCAAAATTAAGCAAGTCACGCCTCTCATCCGTGGAAATTTCTTTTCAGGGAGTAGAAAATAGAAATAAAAATATATACTTATCATTATTATTAAATTTTGTAAGTGCAGAGATTAGCCTCGTTAAATGAACATACGATGCAACTTAGGGACTAGGTTTTCTTTTGCCATTTTATTTGAACTCTAAAGAAACATATCCTTTATCTGTTCAGAAATACATCATTCAATGATTCGAGAGGTATTCAACTGAACTTATCTTAAATACTTAAAATGCAATTATTAGTAAAGAGGTCATGATATACCACTTGCCTGAGTGAAAATGGCTCTGACTGACAAATGCAATATCATAGAACTTTCAATTCAAAAGAAAACAAGAGATATTTGTGGTATCCCAATTTGCTTCTCTGACTGCAACATGGCCTCTGTAACTGACCTTTGACAAAGTTTTAGGTGACTAATCTTCTTCAACTTTCCATTAAGCTTAAAATTTGAGGTTTCTGGATTCAGTTAATTTTGGCTTGACGTTTTGTTCCAGTGGTCGCTAAATAAAAAGAACATATTCTCCTGCTTATCATAACCAACCACACTATAAATTGTGAGGGTATTGGGTCCAGTTGTTCTTGAGTTACTGATTGGAAACTAGTACAGACCCTATTAGTGTGACATATGATCTAGTAATGTCAAAATTCAGAAGAGTCATCAAAATGTCTGATCATCCTTTACAGTTTAAAGGTCACGACCGCTGGTTTTCTTAAGTAGTTTTTTTTTGGATACTGTTTTCTAAGTGCAAGCCCCTGTGAGCTTAATCTTTCATCAAGTGATCAAATTGACGTCTTCTTAACTTTTCTCAACCTACCTATAGAATCGTGTTATTAAAACAACAAAGAATAATACTTTATCATGAGGTTCGGAACAGTTTGAATCACTAAAAAAGTCCTTGTAAAAACAACAAGGGTGCATGTTTTCAAAGACACGAGCCTTCTAGTTATGGAAAAGATAATATTTTCAAACAATTTCTGTGTAAAAGAAAATCATCAGGAAATCATGAAAGTTCAGCAAATTCTTACCTGGTGATACTAGTTGGGAATCATTTTTGGTAAGTATTTAAAGTCTGATTCTTTTTAGATTTAGATAAGAATTACATCATTAATGTAACAGCCTCTTTTTATTCGACAGATCAGTAAAAAAACTTATTTGCAAGGAATATAGCTCCTTGAACATATTTGATTGACGTTCGTGAATAAACATCTAATTCAATTAATTCCTACCGAAAGCAAAGAGGATCTATTCTTTGAAGCAAATTATTGACAAAGAACGCACAACAAATGGCGTTTGCCTACTTTTGGCGGTCAGAGGGTGCTATATATTAAAAGATCTCAATTGTCTCTAATAAAGCTTGGAATATAGTGTTATATCGCTAAAGTAAAAACTAACGGACAAAGTAAATTTTATAAACATCTGAACACATTGTTATTGTCAGTCTTGCTAGTAAAAGCCTTATTTAGTTACAAGGAATAAAGAGACTTAATACATATGCTTACCAGGAAGAATTGTAATTATACTTGGAATTGTTCTTAGTTTCTCCGCTATTGCGCTTTGTCCCGACTGGTCTAAAGCTAACAGGAATGTTCTGAAATCAATAGCTTTTTCTGTTTACTTGTTTGTAAATGGCTTTTATAAGAATGTCGTTTCTCGTTTTACGATTATTGGCATTCTGTATGCTTTCGACTGTTGAATAATCTAGAATTCCATCTTCATACATTTTTTCAGGAAAGTTCTGTTGGCTCAAGTTGTTCTTTCAACATCTTATAATTCGTTCTGCAGTATGTTCTTCAGATCCTGAATGTACGTCAAAACATCAGCTTGTTAAAAACAAATGCTTAGAAACATCTAAATCAATTAATTTATAAAATGAAGGAATTCAAACTGTTTTTCTGATAATGAAAATTATCCACAAAAAGAATTAAACAATTTGAATAATAGGGTTTTGTTATAACTTTCAATTTCGAAGAAACATAAATAAGACTCTATAACATCCATTGTATGAAGACTTGAAAAATGTTTTGTTTTTTCGAAAGTCAAGCAAACTGAGGCTTAAGAGAGAACTTAGGCAATGTTATTTGTATCAGGTGTATTTGGCTATTACAAACGACGAAACAAATGACTCCTAATACAGCAGGACTGGAAGATGACCGTCGTAAGGTTTTCTACAAAGATTTATTGGAATAAATTGATCCAATCTGCATTAAATTATTTCAATTTTTTTTCGAAATATTTCAAACGGTTAAAGAGATAATGAGCGGACACAATGTGGACACCAACCGCCTGTTAGTGTAAACCTTTTTTCTACATCGACTGTGAAACAAATTCTTCTATTTAAATCAACCATGCTTTATTCCATTGTTTCCCCAGTTATGGACTCAGTATTGTGTTGTGTATCCTATACTATACTCACTAATTAAGTGTGCGTGCTTACACATTACCAGTATGTATAATTGGGAAAAAATTATTAATTATGTACATACATGGGATGTTGAACGTCTTGCTCCTTTCAGCTTGCGCCTTGGTGATGATGTGGAAGGTGATTCAGACGACTCGTCTAAAATGAAATGCATAAACTATGCTGGTTGAATTTGAATACGAAAGTACGTAATAAGAAGATTACTATCATGGTTTCGACTCAAATGTCAAGTGCCTCTCACATTTTCGTGTACCGTTTCCGATTTTGAACGACAGCTGCTGTGGTTTATCTCAAAACTTAAGATCAATACAAATGTACGAAGTTAACTTAATATGCTAAAAGTCCAATTAAAAAAATGTTATAGACACAAACCTGTTCTTCTATCATGCGAAGTTGGGGATGTAACTGAATCAGCTGGCGATAACGACTTTTGTATGGATGATAAGCCTGTAATAAACACAGAATAAGCTGCATCAGTTGGGGATGTAACT
The DNA here is from genome assembly GCA_012932295.1 of Cyclina sinensis. Lineage (NCBI taxonomy): Eukaryota > Metazoa > Mollusca > Bivalvia > Venerida > Veneridae > Cyclina > Cyclina sinensis. The sequence continues at coordinate 5,333,857 of JAAONU010000001.1, forward strand.
GAATCAGCTGGCGATAACGACTTTTGTATGGGTGATAAGCCTGTAATAAACACAGAATAAGCTGCATTAGTTGGGGATGTAACTGAATCAGCTGGCGATAACGACTTTTGTATGGGTGATAAGCCTGTAATAAACACAGAATAAGCTGCATCAGTTGGGGATGTAACTGAATCAGCTGGCGATAACGACTTTTGTATGGATGATAAGCCTGTAATAAACACAGAATAAGCTGCATTAGTTGGGGATGTAACTGAATCAGCTGGCGATAACGACTTTTGTATGGGTGATAAGCCTGTTATAAACACAGAATAAGCTGCATCAGTATGTATAAAGGTAAAAAAAGAGTATAAAAATTTTAATGAATTTTAACAGAATTGTGTTATGAAAACCTCTCAAAGGAGCGAAATGAAAGAGTAAGACATTATTATTGTTAAATGGCCCCATCCGGGTTGCTTAAATTTACATACTTGTCCACTAATCACGCGCTTGTTTACTCTTTAAATTATAGTTTGAATCAAACAAAAACTCATCAGATATGTATATACACTATTCTTACCTGCAGGCTGCAAAATTTTTATCTTTTTTGGTGACCTGGCATCTCCTTCGCTTCCGGAAAAAGGACTGTGGAGAAGATTCAAGTATATAATAATATATCATAGAGGATCAAGTCACATTAAGGCAAACATACATAATTGATGTCTTTCTTCTTCGAAATCATATACGTAATGATTTTAGGAGAAAAATATGGTAACTTGTGAGCTTTCGGCTAGGGTTTAAGGAGACAAAATGGTTCAGAGAAGAATTTAAAAGATATATTATTCTCATAACTATATTCTTCCAACACACACACACACACACACACACACACACACACGCATGAAATGCACAGTCATTTGTTCTCTATTCTGACATTATTCCTACTTAAACAGTAACTATTTCAAATCCTACTGGTGGGTTAACCTGTCAGTATGTTTACCGTAGGAAAAGTGTCAGATTTATTCAGAGAAGAGCTTTCCTTAGGACCTTCGGCAGACCTTAGCTTTTTATCTCACGCTTCAATTTCCATCGTAAAGACGAACGGTATTTTATATTTTGGAAATATAAAAAATGGATGACTTAATCTTGTCGCAAAACGTATATGACAGACATTCAAACATGAATAAATGCAAATATATATACAGACAGACAGACAAACAAACATGCAAAGCATTCTGACTTCTTCATAACTTAATTATATAGTATGTTATGTAAAATAGTATTTTGGCAATACTTGTGTTACTGATATAAAATACGTATAAGTCACAGTGCAGTAACATTTCTTAATAAAAAAAAGGTACGTATACACTGCCAGTAATGAAGAAATATCTAAATATTTACATATATACCATGCTTTAGTAAACTGCTTAATAAAATTGTAAATGATTTCGAAAATGTATACATGCTTATTAAAAAAAAGACTTCTAAAAACAAAAACGAAAAATTTCATTTAAACTTACATGTACAAATGTATATAATTATTGTAAGAGCAATTATGTAAATCTAATCTATAATTTTTAGAAAGAATCATAAATGCCTATATGTTCTTTTTCTTTTTGGTGGTCCCATTCCATCATTATCTTGCACCTGAAAAAAAGTTTTAAAAAATAAATAGCTCTGTTTTAAGTTGAATAAGGATTAATCTTACAGACGAAGAAGAAACTTTACTTCAGTTTAAGGGCATCAATTTACTGACAATAAAAAGATTAGTTACACTAAAATGACCCGAAAACTATATCATTTATTCAAAATAAAAACGTTACGTGATTTCTGTTTTCAATTAAGATTTTTTCCGCATAATTCCACTTTTAAGAACACATTTATTTAAAAACACTTGTTACAGATTAATAACGTAATAAAGTATCTAAAACACTTCAAGAACACAATTTCAGCATTACACCAGAACGCTTGAAGTCTTAATATGGGTGTGTTGTAATATGTTCAACGTCACTGGTTTGTTTGGGTCAGTCTCATATTTTATCATCATCAGCTAAGTAATGTTTTTTTCAAAAAGATGAATAGTAAATATTAAGGTATAATAATACAAATAAACATTTTGTCAGCCCTCATTGAATTGAGTTTTTTTAAAGAAATATACTATAGTATCCTAGGACAACAAAATATAGACGATATAAGACACTTTTCCCATGGGAGCTTGACAAGAAATGACTAATATTCACTTCAAACCTCACCCGACTTAATGGGTTTGTAAGGTATAGAGAAACATAATCGTTTTTCTTTTTCTAAGACTGACCAAACAATCAAGTGTTATATAGGTTAGTGTTTAAAAATACGCATTAACAAAAATAAATTGGTCAGGCGTGCCGCAGGCAGGCGACCAATTACTTGGGTTTGAACCCATTTCCTTCAGTTAAAACGTCCCAGTCCTATACAAATTAATGGACTTGAATACTCTTCAGAGTGGATTTAGGGTAAGCAGGAACAAAATAAAACTTTAAACCTAGACACGTGTTTTATAGAAGTAGAATAGTTTTAACACTGATACGCGATAGATGGATTTTCTCTTTCATTAATATATTACGCTCTTTCAATGTATATAAATAATCAGGTTCCCTGTTAGATTCAAACCCGCACGGAACGGCACCAACCAGCTAGCAATGCAAAGTAAGAAAGCATTAAACCACTCGACCATCGCACCAACCCCAAATAAGGTTGCTTAGATTATACTTTTGTTCAAAATGCACTTCTGGCAGGGAGTATGCATTTCAAATGTGCAATCAAAAGTGCATCTCTAGAACGAAGTTGGGAATACAAATGTGCATATTGTAACTGCTCTTCTAGCAGGTATCTGGGAATGCAAATACGCATTAAAATACGTTTCTGATGGGTAAATTGGCGACACAAATGTACACTGGAGAATGCACATCCGGCAGGTAGTTTGGAATTCAAATGTGAAATTTGTAAAAATACTTTAGACTCAAATCTTACTTGAAAATGATTTTCTAACCTGGTTAGGAATTCAGATGGGAATTCGAAAATGCATTTATTGGATGTACGAGGGGATTCTAAAGTTCAATGTATATTCAAATATGTACTTCTGGCAGGTACTTTGGCCTTCAAATGTGTATAAAAATAAACTTCCAGCAGGTAGCGGGGAATTCAAATGCACATCACTTCTGTAGTGGGAATTCAAAAGAACAATCGAAATCACACATCTCCTAGGAAGTGTGACGCTCAAATATGATTTCGAAAAAGCATTATAGACAGGTATTTTGAATTTAAATGTGTATTTAACAATTCACTTCCGGCAGGTAGATTATGATCCAAAAGTTCAATCGAAAATACACTTATAGCAGGTATTTGGAAATTCAAATGTACATTCAAACATTTACTTCCGGCTTGGAATTTGAATTTCAAAAGTGCATTCGAATATATTTCTTGCAGGTATCTTGGATTCAAATGTGAAATTCTAAAGTACTGTTCATGCAGAACATTTGAAAGTAAAATGTGAAAAAATGATATGAATTTTGGCAGGTTGTAAGAGATTTTGAAAATGCATGTCAGAAGATAATTGGGAATTCAAACATATATTCCAAATTGAACCTGTAACATGAAGTGGATTCGGAAAATGCACTTCCAGAAAGAAGATTGGAATTTTGAATATCATTAGAAAACGTATTTTCTACAAAATGTTTGGAATTCAAATGTGCATTAAAATGCATCTTTCACTAAACAGTGCAATCGGACATGTACTTTCAGCAAGAATGTGGTATTTCAAATATGAAATTTAAAAGGTAGTTCTGATATGATTAAATTCAAAAATGCTTTTTATAACGCACATTTGAGTCCCAAACTGCAGAAGATCGTGTTTGAATGCACGTTTGAAAATCCAACTTTCAGCCAGTTTCAAAGACCTCAATGTAAAACACTGACTTCTGGCCTGCTCTTACACGACTATACCCCCCAGTAGAGCTATTGAAAAAGTGTTTTCTTACGTTTTAAAGGAGACACCTTTTAATAACCGTTCACTTCCACGTGAACTTGTATTTATTTATTTATTTATTTATTTATGTATCTTTTTTCTTTACACTTAATCGTAGTATAGGTCATATACATTTACATACAGGCGCTTGAAATTGTATCTTTCAATCATTCAAGAGTCGAGCTGTATACCTAGCTTCTTTTTCTGTTTATAAAACACAGAAAAAGAATCTAGTTGACAGTTTTGACTCTTGAATGACTAAAAATACAATTTTCAAGCTCCTGTGATTTACTCTTATTTTCTTCAAAAGTGTCGTCTTACAGACGTTAAGAAGGCGGTTTGCTAAGACAAACTCGTATTGTATTTATTGCATGACTACAATATTACTTGACTGAGTTTAAATACATCAGGTATATGATATATCGCACAACACATTTAATACCACATATAGATATCTCTTTTTCAAGTACACCGCACTTAAAGCAGTTTATAGACGTTAAGTATTAATTATTTAAATGATTATTAAGTTAAGTAGGTCAGTTGATAATGGAGACGAAACACTAAGTATCATAATGTATGAATGAAACATTACTTCAATGTAACATAGTTCAAGTATTCACATATCCACGCTAAAATCATTACAATTAACAAGATAACATTTAGATCGACAGCAACTGTGTAGCACAAAAACTATTCAAGTACATATATGTTTAACATGTCTTTCAGAAGTATTCTTAAACCGTTTTAGAATACATGTTGTTGTTGTTTTTTGTTAATTATTCTTTAGGTGATATCTGCATTCTTTCATTGATACATCAGAAAACTGAAAAACGAGAATACATTTATCCTACCTGATGACGGGTTTGATTTAAATCCATGGCTGATTTGTGAGATTTTTTGGAATCCCCTAAAGCATTTGCGCGTGCGTGATGATCTATTTTTATGCTCTTAATTCTTACGTAATGTATATAATTGACACAAAAGGTCCCGGTCTATAACCAAATGGAGGCTAATTCCTTCGAACTGCATACAAAATGTTTTCACTAAAATACTTTTATCTAAAACATATGTTTTTGACCCGTACGGTGTGCACTGAGTCTTTAAATATTTTAAACACAGTTACTTTCGGTTTCGTCTGTGTACACACGTTCAAGTTGATAGTCTTAATGTTTAAGGTATTAGAATACTTATAAACATCTTGTCAGCCCTTATTAAATTGAGTTTTTTAAAAAAAGAAATATACTATTCAGGACAAAATATAGACCAGGTAAGACACTTTTACCGTGGGGTTTTCAAGAAATGACTAACATTCATTTCAAAACTCACCCGTTTAAGTGGGTTTATAAGGTATAGAGAAACACAATGATTTTTTATCTGAAACTGACCATAAAACAAACTGTTACATGTATGTGATCATTCCCATTATGAAGACTTACTGTTGCTGACGAAAAACAAAGAAAATGAAAAGTTAAAAGTTAAAAGAAACAAAATAGAATTATAAGCATAGCTCAAATTTACCCCACCCACTTCATTTTGACGGCAAATTATCAAATTCCTTTACCGTCTAGTTTTGGAGGAATTAATGACTGAAATCACAGATACCGTATTTTCATCCATTGACCATGTTGAAAAGCTTTGTTACAATTGAAATATACCCAGAAAAAAAGACATTGGATTTAGACTCTGTAGAAGTTATTGTTGTAAATCCAAAAATAATGTAAAACTGCCAAAGGCTTTAGAAATTGGCTTGAGTGGGGTTTGAACAAATGCCTTTCAGTAAAAATGTCTCAATCCTACAAAAAAATAATGGAATTGAATACTAAGTTTTTATCTTGAATAAGAATTATTATATGACAAAATATTTAACTTACGACTGGTTTTGTGAAAATGACTTAAGATTTCACTTACGATTATCGTAAGTCAAAATCTTAAAATAAATTGTATGATTTTTTGTGAAAAGGTCTGCAGATTGTCTTCGAATGCACGTTTGAACTTCCAACTTGCAGCCAGTTTCAAAGACCGCAATGTAAAACATTTACTTCTAGCCTGCTCTTATACGACTATGCCCCCAGTAGAGCTATTGTTAAAGCGACTTCTTACGTTTTTAAGAAGATACATTTTAATAACGGTTCACTTCCACGTGAACTTGTATTTATTTATTCATTTATTTACTTATCTTTTTTTCTTTACACTTAATCGTAGTATAAGTCATATACATTTACATACAGGCGCTTGAAATTGTATCTTTTTTCTTTATCTGTTTTTAAAACACAGAAAAAGAATCTAGTTGACAGTTTTGACTCTTGAATGACTAAAAATACAATTTTCAAGCTCCTGTGATTTACTCTTATTTTCTTCAAAAGTGTCGTCTTACCAGACGTTAAGAAGGCGGTTTGCTAACACAAAATCGTATTGTATTTATTGCATGACTACAACTGACCGAGTTTAAATACATCTGGTATATGATATATCACACAACACATTTAAACCACATATAGATATCCCTTTTTCAATTACACCGCACTTAAAGCAATTTATAGACGTTAAGTATTAATTATTATGGTTAGTTACGAAAATTAAGTAGGTCATTTGATCATGGAGTGTTATAACTTATGAATGAAACATTACTTGTATATAACATAGTTCGAGTATTCAAATATCCACGCTGAAAATCATTACTGTTAACAAGATAACGCCTAGATCGTGAGTAACTGTGTTACGTGTGTAGCACAAAAACTACAAGTACATATGTGTTTAAACATGTCTTTCAGATGTATTCTTAAACCGTTTTAGAATACAAGTTGTTTTTCTGTTAATTATTCTTAAGGTGATAACTGCATTCTTTCATTGATAAATCAGAAAACTGAAAAACGAGAATACATTAATCCTACCTGATGACGTGTTTGATTTAAATCCATGGCTGATTTGTGAGATTTTTTGGAATCCCCTAAAGCATTTGCGCGTGCGTGATGATCTATTTTTATGCTCTTAATTCTTACGTAATGTATATAATTGACACAAAAGGTCCTGGTCTATAACCAAATGGAGGCTAATTCCTTTGAACTGCATACAAAATGTTTTGACTCAAACACTATTATCTAAAACATATGTTTTTGACCCGTACGGTGTGCACTGATTCTATAAAGATTTCGAACACAGTTACTTTCGGTTTCGCCTGTATACGCACATTTAAGTTGATACTCTTAATGATTAAGGTATTAGAACACTTTTAAACATTTTAAAAAATTATTTATAAAAATTGAGCTTTTATTTAAAAAAGAAATATACTATTTAGGACAAAATATAGACCAGTTAAGACACTTTTACCGTGGGGTTTTCAAGAAATGACTAACATTCACTTCAAAACTCACCCGTTTAAGTGGGTTTATAAGGTATAGAGGAACACAATGATTTTTTATCTGAAACTGACCATAAAACAAACTGTTACATGGTATGTGATCATTCCCATTATGAAGACTTACTGTTACTGACGAAAAACCAAGAAAAGGAAGAGTTAAAAGTGAAAAGAAGCAAAATAGAATTATAAACATAGCTCAAATTTACCCCGCCCACTTCATTATGATGGCAAATTATCAAATTCCTTTACCGTCTAGTTTTGGAGGAATTAATGACTGAAATCACAGATACCGTATTTTCATCCATTGATCATGTTGAAAAGCTTTGTTACAATTGAAATATATCTAGAAAAAAGACATTGGATTTAAACTCTGTAGAAGTCTTTGTTGTAAATCCAAAAATAATGTAAAACTGCCAAAAGCTATAGAAATTGGCTTGAGTGGGGTTTGAACCCATGCCTTTCAGTGAAAATGTCTCAATCCTACAAAAAAAAAAGTGGAATTGAATACTCTTGAGGGTGGAGGTAAGCTGTAAGGATTCTTATACCTTAAGTAAAAGTAATCGGTCGAAGACAAGCGACAAACCTTATAATAATATGACTTAGTAAAGCAAAAAGACAGACTAATGTAGCGATTAAGTAATATTTTCTATTTATTTAATTAAACGTTACTATTCGAAGAAGAAACTAATATTTTTTCTAGTTTTTATAGTTTTTATTCGTGATATATTTTGTGTTTTGGATTTAACGTTTGTTTCAAAGCTTTCAGGTTTTATCCAAGTGGCCAGTCCACTTAAAATGTCTTAGTCTTCGATCAAACTTCTGATTTACAGTAACCTAGGTAGTGGACTTGTGTACATTTATTTCATCAATGCATTGTCTTTGTGTTTGTTCATTTATAGCGTCCTTTTTCTGAAGACCTTTTCATGTATTGTGAACCTCCAGACGACAGAAGAAGGAGGATATCGGAAAAAATACGAATGGGCAGCAAAATGGATCTTGAAAGGTTCTGTCGTATCGTATGTCCTTGACAGATCGCTTTGGCGTGGCATATCTGTCGGTGTATCTGTGTTCACTACAAAGAATAAGGCGTAAAAGTATGAGTGTGCGATTTGCGAGAAGTATAGAATGTAAACCTGATCTGGGAAAACGAACGGGAAAATAGAGTGATCAGCAAACGTAAAATTTGCTATATTTACAGAGGAAAAACACAAGAACAAGAAAGAACAAAACGCCAGATTGTTCATCTTTGGATGTTGGTATTTCGCTAGCAAATATTTTCGATTCAAAGTTTATGTAGAAGTCTCGGAGCCAACAAATGTAGTAACCGATTTCAGCCACAACATGAGTATGCTTCAGTTTCTGTAAGTACTGTTAAAAAGTATCTGTAGAAAATGCAAATGACATCTTGTTTTGGGGCTTTTTTTGTGTGTGTTGACCCTTCTCTTTCTAGTACTCGTAGAAATAACGGAATCTGTGTATGGAAAGAAAATACGTTTGAAATAGAAAGCTTCCGTTAAAGTATAACGCGGATTTTAGAGACAGTCTTAATCTCACTTCATACTCATTTTTAACGTCAATTTTATCTGTTGTAAATCAGAATGATAAGTCAAACAAACAAATATCCATGTTAGTATAAACATTAAGACAACGATCTGCAGTTTAGCCATTTGAACTGTACATCAACACCTGTACGTGATTGCTTATACATGTTTTTTCCTTCCTTGTTCGCTTCAATTGACACGGTAAAGTTTGTTTTATCAGCTAGGTTATTTAACTTCCCATTATATTAACTTCCCTATTATATTAACTTGATGAACTACTTCGAATTGATCACATGTCTATCGGTAGGACACACTGGTCTGTCTTTCTAGCCAAAGCAGCAGTTTTTTTCCAGATATTCAAGATTTCTCCTGAACTCTTGTATCTTTTGTTACAACAACAATAATATAGATATCAGGTGTCCGTTTAATTTCAAATAAAGAATAAATAAAGAGAGAGAAATATAGCTGTAAATATAAACATATCAAAATACATCAAGCTTTAAAAAGATCATGATGTAAACAAACAACTGTAAAATGTAAAAGAAATATTAACTGTGTATGATATGATTGCCAAGCAATGGATACAATTAGCATGTCAAAAGAGACAACCACGGTAAATAAGTAAACACTGCCAAAGGAAAATTAGTGAAACACCTATCCTGGACCTATATGCAGCACTTGTCAATGAGTCATGCAAAAGCGTGAGATCTATAGGATAATGATCACTAACATTTTTTGAAAATGACTGATTCAGCTGAAACACAGAATCGAAACGAAAAACTATTGCGCTTCCATTTATCACAGTGCTTCTAAAACCCTCACCAGTCGAAACAAATCTGTCATAAGGACAGTCAGAATTTGAAACTGTTGTATCGGCATCATCGCCTATCCACCATGTATATAAAGGATTGTTCTTTATAGGAATAGTGTCCCATTTATATTTTGGTACGTAAGAACAGCCGGCATTGAAGTCTCCCATTACCATAATATCATTTATGTCAAGCCTAGCTTTTATATCGGCAAACACACCCTCCAAAGCTTGCAATTCTTTCACTGCTTCAGATGGTGCAATATGCAATCCTGCCAAAGCAAAGCGTTTCAGCTTGGTTGTCGAGGACTCAAACAGAACGATGTATGGTTCTCGCTCAAATGTATCAATGGTGTTCGTATCTGTGTTCAGTGACTCATCACCATCATCATAGACGTAATCTCGAACTACCTTCAAACCGGATGTTTCTCTGAAGAGAAATGCATACTGTTCTTTACTGGTAGTTCGACCAAGTCTCGGGCTAATCTTCAGAGAAAATGGATTCTTTGAATTTTGTTGATTGGTAATGGTTAAAAGCTCCTCTATTGCCTTGCCAGATGCATCCCGAATCTCCTGAATCAGTAAAATATCGTAACGGGATATAATGTCTACAAGAACATTAACAACAGCAGTCTTTTCCATCTTTTTAACTCCGAACAGTTGTACATTAAACGCTCCAATCTTTAATCCATTACTCTCACCGTTGAAACATAAAATATTTACTTGTAAAACTACACAAAGCAAAACCAACTGTTTCAAAGACATTTGAAGCATGTTTTGTTGAATGTTGTAATTTAGCACTTTGTAGTTTTTTCAGCAATATTATTATTTCGAAACAGGAAGAACCCCGTTATATTTAAGAGGGTTTTTTCGTGAATTTAATGTCCGTTACATTATTGATTTATCCGTAGCAGTTTACGACACTTGACAATAAGATTGAGTGTTATGTACACTCAAAAGCTAGGCTTACAGGTACGTACATTGTACATAGATTGACGTGTCATATATGTAAATAATTCGATAGCCTACATAGAGATAATACACCATGACCAAGTAAGAATATACCTTCAATTTTACTGTTTTGCATACACTTGCATTAAAGGCGCAATTTCTGTTCGTTTTGATTTTATAAATATAATAGTAATACACTACAGTTTTATTTAGTATCGTTACAGGATGTTTGTCTTACATGTGCCATAAACATAAACTCAAGGGATAAAGAAATGCAGGGTGACATTATCTGCAATATCTTGGGAACGCGTTTTTCAAAAACAATGAAAATCGGTCAAGCAACTCTCTAGGTTACAGTGCACGTGGTCCTGTATCGAATGCTGCATAACGGGAATTGCCTAACGATGTCTCCCGGGGAAAGAATGAAACGGGAAAAGCTCGTGCACAGCAGTGTTGTGATATTGCTTGTCATACCACTAGGTAGTCTTCATAGAGACAGATCATTTTCCGATATTTTGATTATTTTTATAGCATTTCACAATGGCACGGCTGACGCAAGTTCAGAGGGGCAAGACCGTTGCGATGATTATCCAAGGTTAAAGGCAAATAAAGGTTGCCAGACATGTCGGTGTCCATGTTTGCACTACAGAACGTCCTGTTAGACGTTTAAGGGAAATTGGGCGGGTCGCTGACAGACATAGGTCTGGGCGTCCGCGTGTGACGTCACAACGTCAGGACAGGTTTATTCGTCTCGCACGTTTGCGCAATCGTCACCTTACTGCCACTGAATCTGCCCTTTATACTATAGGTATTCATAACCGTCCTATCCATGCTAAAACTATAAGGAAACGATTGCGGGAAGTTGGTCTGCGGGCACAAGGGGCAAGGTCAGGTGAATAAGGAGGATGGGGGAGCACAACAATTTTTTTGCTTCTAAAAGTCTTGCACTATAGACGCCTTGTGCGAAGGTAATGTATGCCATTTTCTTTACAACTTAGGGTCCGGCCATTCAGGTTGCTGTTCCTAAAGACAAATCTGTTAATGCAAAATTTTACAAGACAAAGGTTCTTCGAAAACTAAACAAATACTCCCGAAAACGAAGACCCGCAACACGTTTGGCCAATGTCAGATTGATACATGACAACGCATCATCGCACAATGCGTCTATAGTGCAAGACTTTCTGAAGCAGAAATAGTCATTGTCCTCCTTATTCACCTGACCTTGCCCCTTTTGACTTCTTTTTATTTCCAAAGCAAAACAAAATACATTTCAGGTCGAAAATTTGTTCAGCGCAAACACCTCGGTTCTGCAATGTGTTCCAGTGTCTTCATAGTATACCTTAAAAGACTATGAAAGATCCAAAGATTGGATCCGTAGACTTTGTATATCTGTTGCAGGTGAATACTTTGCGGGAACAAAATAAAAAAATCAGTGAAACCTATGAAGAATCAAATTTTACGTGCTTAGATGCATTCATATCTGAACACTCCTCGTATCTCATTGAATCAAGGAACCAATTTATAAAAAGGTCATTTTCAACAACCTCTTCCAAAGTTGTTTAAATTTTCCTCCTGTAATCAAAACTGATCCCGTCCACCAGGGATTTACATGATTTTCATAGAAATATATAGGTAAAATACTCTGACACTGCATAGCCTGGAGTCTAGACATTCGGTGTATAGCATTGTGTAGGTGATCTGTTCACACATAAGATGTTGAAACGATGTCATATTACTAAACTGAAGCTACCAATGAGAATTATATTTAACATGGCGTCAAAATTGTTAAAAAGCTTTGAATGTTGTTGCGTCCGGTCCAAAATATAATTAAGGGAAATAAATCATGTTTTCAACAACTGTCGGACAAAATGGAACCTGTGGCTACAAATTGTCGTTTGGCGGTTAGACATTGTGAATATATAGCCCTAAGAAATTGAAAGAATTATTACTGAATAATATTCTCATTACAAAAATGCCCACTCATTACGCCACATGGATTCAAGCTGTAAGACTTTAAGAAAGATTCTAATTACGAGTATAACCCTGTTATAACCCACATCCTTTAATGGTATACGTAGAGATCACAATGTTAAGGCTACAGTTAAGAAAAAATGATATATTTTGTTTCTCATTCAATGGTGATGTAACAGTGATGAACAACAAATAAGTTATTCACCTACCTTTTAACCAGCGAAGCTGATTTTACTAATGAAATCTGAAATCGAGCTATTCTACAAGAGCCTAAGTACTACCATGGGAGAATGAACAGTTGATTTCAACATTACCTATCACAACATTACAGAATTTCTATCAGGACGTCCTTTATATTACTTTGAAAATTCCAATAAATAATTCCTTAAGTTTCACCTAAAAAACTCTCTATTTAAACGAACTCTTTTTTGTTTTATATCATCACCTATCATTGGCAATGATTCATAGAGGAAATTCCACTTTGTAATCCTCCGAATTTGATCAAGCCGACAGGTATTCCCCGAATTCAAGTAATTATCATACGGATAAATAGGGAAAGATCTGAAGTTTCGTAAACGGAAGATGTCCTATCAACAGATGATAACTTTCAGCAAACTAGTTCATTAAATGAAATAAACCACAATATAAATACAAAGAGTAAAAGTACTATGGTTATGGATTATGATTTAGGAAGTACTTTTATTTTTCCGTTCAATTATTACGACAGTAGCGGTAACAATAAATAATACGTCTAAACTTATTAAGCACAAAAACACAAACACTATTTTGCAATGGGCAAGGCACACGATTGTTTTTTTTTATGAATGAATTAATCCTTAGTTAGCATCCATACAAAAATAACATATTAACAATATAGACTATGCATATGAGAATAAAAATTCTCAATATAAACTATGCAGATGAGAATAACAATTGATAAAATTTAGACGTATGAATTCTTTTGCTGCTGTAAGCAAGCGATTTTCTCCAATCTAAACCAGTTTGGATTCGAAAACAGCTACATATTTATAATTTAAATCACAAAGACAAGTTTAATGACTGATAACAATAACTGGCAAAACATAATATTCGAATTTGAATAAAATTGTGTTTCACAATTAAGTCCTAGCGTAGAACTGATTTCCACGATCTTTTTACCGCCTAAAACCATATGACTGAAATCACTAATCACGTGATATACGCATCAGTGATCAGCACACTGGTGAATGTGCGACATTACGCTGAGACATACGTTCTGCGCTATACTACGTAACGCGCAGAACTTTAACGTCTTAACCTTATTAAGCACAAAAAAACACAAACACTGTTTTGCAATGGGCAAGGCACACGATAGAACCTGATACAAATGTTAGTGCGAAAAATTAGTGTGGCCTCCAACTCCGTCATCTAAAAACATGATATTTTTGTGTTCTAAAGACCTCCAGTATTAAATGATCACCCTTAGAGTTTTCGTGAATATATGTCCAGCGGTGGCAATTCCAAATGACAATGTATTATAAACATAATATTTTTCAACTCCGTTTTCATATTAAAAAGAATCCTAAAAATTTTGTACGACCCGGAAAAATATTTATGTGATGATAAGCACTCTTAACATCGTAAGAAAAAAGAAAAGAAGAAAAGAATTGAGGTCAAATATATTTTCTGCAGTGTTTATGTCCTCAAATTTTATCTTAAACTTGTGTAAACAAGGATTGATATGTCTACAATCTAAAACTAACCTAGGTTTTCCTGCTCTATTATAAGCAACAGTTAATGGGTTTATAACGTAAGGCTTCTGTTTTACCCCAGAAATTTCCCTTTTTTCTAAAAGAGACTTTATCTCAGATCTAACAAAACATTCGTTATCTCTTGCCGACTTGTTATTTTTCAAATGCGCCTTTTGTGGAATATAACTAAACGGTAATTTGTAACCGATTTTATAACATATTTTCAGACACTTTTTGCCACTTATCAAAACGTTGCCTTAATCTATCTACTGGCGATATAGGATTTTCTGTATTACCTATTGTCACCGATGTGTTTTCACCGGTGTTTTAATTATGAATAGAGCCCGAGACTGACAGTGTAGCCTCTGACTTATTAGAGTTACAACTACTTTACTTATTGTTCTGAGAAGAAATGTTCTGGGAAGACTCGTTTTTCCAGTGGCCAGCTTTGCTGCATAAAAAGCATAATCCAGGCCTTTGTCTAGTGCCCTGTAAAGACTGTGATGATCCGGGTGTCTCCGGGCGTCTGCAAAGGCAACTGTTTTTCCTCGCCTTCTTTGTTTTGTCAGCCTTTGCTTTCCTGCTTGCGCGCGCTTCGGCCTTGAAAATTCGCCTCTCGTCGCCACTATTGCTAGCAATGGGGTTGGTTTCATACTCGTTTACCGTTCCCCAGCTCAGATCTTATGTGTCGGCAAGAAGCATCAGTTTCTGTCGTCTTTTCAATAAATATCACGCTGGAAAATTTACGTATTTAGTGTCATAAAACTAAAAATTGGAATAACTCTTGCCTACAAAAACTGTGCACGGACAAAACATGAAATATTTAAGATAACGACTGTTAACGGTAATCTTCCGATTCGTTAACGGTGATTTCTCTAAATAAAGTGATGACTAAGTCACATAACGGCATTTTTTTGCCTTCAACGAGAACATTGAACTAGAGTAATATTTACGTTTGCTATTTTTATATATAATTCTTTTTACCTTGTATAATAGAATCTTTAGCGGATGACAAATCCTTTGTTTCTATAGCTGCTTGGGCGACTGCTAATTTGTCAATAACCTTTGCATTTAATTTAAATTGTTCTTCATTACTTTTACGCTAAAACTTTGGCACATTCAAAATTAAAACTGCAAAAGAAGGTTTGTCACTCATCTTCGAAAGCATGTTGCTTCCAAGCAGCTCCTCGTTGTTCGCTTTTACCACCTCTTTGACTTTCTCCTCGATAAAGCCAGACATCTCCTACATATTGGCCATGACGATTCTTTTGTGAGATGTACAGCATTTTCTAACATTCGGGAAAACTGGTGCGCTTTTCGCTACAGCAAACATATTTTTACGAACTCATTATTTCTCAAATGTTAAGAAAAAAAAGAATCAATAGGACCTATATGTAAGGCACAATTTTTCGCTTTGCATTGCACTACATCTCCTTTAATTAATGAAAAAAAACAATACTTACAGCAGTTTTCTCATCCGAATCGAGGCAGAAAAAAAAACCACAAAAACAAAACAAAACGTTGAGGTGAAAACTTAAATGATATCATATACCACGTGGTATGGCCACACTGAGAACAGCCAAATCTCTTAAATCTGAGAACAGGTTACTGTTTAATGTGGATAACAATGTTCATCGGTTTGAGCAAATATATACAGGGCGTGCTGCAAATTTACAAACAAAATACTCAAACCTTTGTCTGAAAGGTGAACAGAGTCTAAAATACTCTGGATATTCAAATATTTGGTGATATCGATTGTTACAACCATCCTTACCGATGCACAGTTTTGATAAAGCAAAATTATGACTTTTACTGCCTTTGTTTAACTTACTGTGATTAATTTCATCACTGTATTGCGGCCATGGCAAACTCTGAGAAAAAAATGTAATTGGAAGTTAAAGTGAAATTTCTTGAACCGCTGATTTCTGGACGTGTTGCGTATAACCTAAATTGATTTGGAGTAGATCGTTTCCACCGCATTGAATAATAATCATATGGAGCTGGTTAATTCTCTTACATACTTTGAACAGTACTTATTAGGTGGTGCCCACGAATACCAGGCTGAAAACGCCAATCTACCTGTCCTCCAAGTTCAGACAGGCCATTGTTTTTGTCCAAGACAAACTGGAATAAGACTCTTTTTATGGAGGAACCTATTATCAAAACCGTAAATGCACCTGCAAGTTTAAGGTATTAGAGCTGTCAAGGGTTTCTTAAGTCCAAGCGTGAGAAAGGGTTCCAAGGAGCGGTTGTCCCTGCTGGGGGTGGGGTCTGGGGGGTTTCGGCCGCCAGAAGGCAACGGTGCATTCTCGTTGATTTTCGTGAAAAAAATGATAAAAATTGTCGTATTAGTTGACAATCCGACAGATATATATTTTCGCCAATATCACGTTGTTTATAAATAAATTCCCGCCTGCCCCACTCGGTCCGTCCCTTTGAAGTTTTGCTGTACATAGAGGGCGCAGTAAATATGTATAAACTTACTCGTCTAAAATAACGATGCAATGATTTTTTCTATTAGAATGAATAAATCGTTCATATAATATTTGGTTTATTAATTGTTTATTACTGAATACTGAATAGACGTCGAGTTTGTGAAGTGCGTATTGCATAACATTTTTTGAATAGCGTATAGTATTTTGGCTTGAGTTTAACACTTCCCAGTAGCGCATCCACCGAGGGTTTACTTACATGATTTCGTGTAGCGTATCATCAAGTTTGAAACATGACATCACAGTGGTCATAATATTTTGGGAGTACTATTACGTTTACTAGACAGTAACATGGATCATAAAACTGATTGCGACATTTAGCGTTAACGTTGCGACATTTAATGGTCATGACCTTTTGTGCGACATTTAGTGTTGAATGTGCGACATTTACCGTCAGGGCCATTGCGACATTTAGCGTTCATTGCGACATTTAGCGTCAGCCTTGCGACATTTAACGTCAAGTGCGACATTTAGCGGATATGCGGCATTTCACGTTGCTACACTCTTTATTGTTCAACTTCATTTTCAACATAGAAGCCAGAGGTCCACCAGTTTGTAGTGATGCACGGAAATCTTTTATGTTTTCTGACCATACTGAAAACGTGCTCCTCCTCAGCATTACTGTGAGGGATGACTAAGACAACTTCTGCAACCTGGAAAAGAACTTTGGTCGTATATACAAGTCCCAGACAATATCGATTCTCAATAACTGCTCTGTGTTGCCGTCAGGAAGGCCGAGTACTGTATTGGTTACACTTTAAGTCTTCTGGGATATCATCGGAAAGTTGGTAATCTTTAAACTGTTCTTCGAGAGTGTCAATTTCAAGTGGAGAAAATTTTAGGACTTTTGCAAATTTCTCCACAAAGAACTGAACACTGTCGAATGAACTATCAAGCCTGGGTGAAAATTTGCGAATTTTGAGTGCATCAGATACTGATCATTAAAAGGAAATGTCTTTGCGACATAGATAGTCGTGTATACATATAACTGCATAACTGCATCATATAATTAATTTTCTTTTATCTCTCGGAGAAATGTCTCCGCCGTTCTCGAGTCTATTAAGTGT
This sequence comes from Cyclina sinensis, assembly GCA_012932295.1. Lineage (NCBI taxonomy): Eukaryota > Metazoa > Mollusca > Bivalvia > Venerida > Veneridae > Cyclina > Cyclina sinensis. The sequence goes on from JAAONU010000001.1 coordinate 5,351,754, forward strand.
TTGTTTCGTTGTGAAACCTATCTGTAATTCGTCGTAAGACAGTAAATTTTCAGCATTTGAGATAACATCAGTGAGAGAGCCATCCTCTCCTATTGGCCGAACTTTAACGAAATTTTTAAGAAATTTACGCAAGCTTGATCTGCAGCTTTTGCCCCCATTGTTGTGCAAATGTCTAAGAAGCTGTTGTTGTTGTGGTTTTTTTTTTTTTTTTTTTTTTTTTTTTTTTTTTTTTTTAAACTTTATGCCTGTTTACGTCAAACCACAGGACCTTGACATTCTGTCAATAATAGCAGTAAGGTCCGATTATAAAAAAATCCATACCTTTATAAAAATAACTGTCTGCGTTTATAGTACCTGTCGGATATAAATTTTGATAATGCAAGGTCAAAAAGATGTAGTTCCGCTTGCTTAGCTCAATCAATAATCAAAGCACTCAATGTCCTGAATGGGGCAGGCATTGTAAATGGGAAAACATACATTCTCTATTTGGCATTTTTGTCTCAACTGATTTTGAATTGACTCAACACAGATAAAGCAAATTCTGTGAGAACTGCTAGGATCAGTGTGTCAAAGCTATCAGCTACAAATAATACACCAGATCTTGCTGATACATATTCAAGAAAAAATAACTTACAGTTTAAGTTTCCTAGTGTTAGTGTCATGTTTCTCCTTTCTGCATGGTAAAGATAAGTCAAATAACAGGCAACCTGCTAACTGATTAAAACCACTACAACATCTGTATATTTATGCCGTAATTTATACTTCAGATATGCACTTGTATAAAGTCTGGCACTAGAAACTTGATCACTTAAGAAAAAATGAATATTGTTGTATTAAATATATTGTTTCTAACTTCTATTCTATCTTCATTTTTTGGGGAATTAATGCTAATATGTTTTATCATATAAATTTCTGACATTCAAATACGTGTTCAGGCCTCTTGCGCTAAGAGAAAGTTTCAATTTACTAAAATTCTTATCGAAATTTTTGTTGCATGTATAATCTGATGTTTCAGGTATCAAGTTTCTGTCTCAAATTCATATCCGTTTCAAGCTCCCGTCCGTTTCAAATTCCTGTTAAGATGCTCTTTCATGCTGGTTTATAACCTTTAATTATCAATAGGCTTCTTCCCTTGGAAAACATTTAACAACGTTATTTTACTAAGTACCTTCTGGTCAATCTTTATCAAGTCAATTTTCTTGGCACTCAATGTAATTAATACACAATGCCGTGTATCTTTTTAAAATATTTAAAGGCTATGCACAATAAAGATATAAATATCTTAAATATTTGATAAATCAGCTCTTCACACCAAGTACCATATTTGCAAAAAGTATGACTTTTTTGCGCCAGTTATATATTTGCTGTTATATTAGGTCTTTACTTTTTGTGGCATTTTCAAAGTGCCTACAGTTTCATTCCTGCTGAAGACAACAATCTGCAACAATGAAATAAATATCCATGGCTGCTTTACACTGAGGTGAATAGGTCAAGAAAAAGAAGACCATTATATATACCTGACTTTTTTTTGAAATCTTATTTGTTCCCCTAGGGCTTCCATGCCTTTCTAAATGAGTTATACTCACGGCATGATATTTGGAGTATGTGTACTTTTATACTTACACACCAGCCGTAGGCCAGAGTGGACAGTTTCATATTTGGAGTATGTGTGATTTATACTTACACACCAGCCGTAGGCCAGAGTGGACAGTTTCATATTTGGAGTATGTGTGATTTATACTTACACACCAGCCGTAGGCCAGAGTGGACAGTTTCATATCTTGAGTATGTGTGATTTATACTTACACACCAGCCGTAGGCCAGAGTGGACAGTTTCATATTTGGAGTATGTGTGATTTATACTTACACACCAGCCGTAGGCCAGAGTGGACAGTTTCATATTTGGAGTATGTGTGATTTATACTTACACACCAGCCATAGGCCAGAGTGGAGAGTTTCATATCTGGAGTATGTGTGATTTATACTTACACACCAGCCGTAGGCCAGAGTGGACAGTTTCATATTTGGAGTATGTGTGATTTATACTTACACACCAGCCGTAGGCCAGAGTGGACAGTTTCATCGCTTATATATGCTGTAAGTATTTTACATAGTACACAGTAATAACGTCTGTAAACCCGAGTTAAAGATCAAACATATATCACCTTCCAGGTTATTTGCATTTTATGACTTTCTTTAACATTATACAATCAAATAAAATAGCATCATAAGCATGCTTCTTCACTCCACTGCCATGCAAGAATTTTTCAATGACCCCTTTTACTTACAAAGCCTTCAGTCTTGTGACCAAGCGGAGTGTGGGGGTATTCGTCACTTTGGTGATGTGCTCTTGTTCTTTTAGCCTAAAACACTAAGTGCTGAAATATCCTGCCATCTTTGAAGCAGATAGCCACAGACGTGTCCTTGATGTTCTTTGACTTCTCATTTTAGCATAATACTGCTGAATGCTGCTCTTATCAATTGTTTTAACCCAGCATTATTCACAGTACAGGAAAATGCAGTAATGGATATAAATTAAGTCACTAAAACAACTTTAAAAGTTTGTACAATTAATATAAGGATTAACTGTTTGATCAGAAAAATAATGTGTTATCTTTTTCTAATGAATTGGGGGAGGGAAGGGGGGCGTTCAAAAATTTTGTTTAGATTTCTTTCAATTATAGTCGTGGAGGGGGGGTGGTATTTTCTTTTATTTATCAAAAAACCGGTCCCAATTCATCTTCCTATTTTTGTACTTCGTTTATCAAACCATAGCCTATGCATGTTTCCATTCCTTCTTTAGTACAGGATAATCGTCCTTGCATATAAAATTCTGTTAAAATAAAGTTAATGTTGACCTGATTTAATGCAATTTCAGCAGACGATTATCAGTTCGAAAAATAAGATTAATTAACAGAAGAAATCTCAAGACGTTTGACGTATTTCTGTCGGAAAATGATAAATTATAAAGTATTTATTAGTGTAATGTTCACTTTGATGTCATCAGAGCTTCTTCCATTCCTTGTAAAAGGTGACTGTTCGGTTGATATATGTGAATGGGAACCCTGGCAGTCATGGTCGGATTGTAGCAGTGAATGCGCAGGAGGTACCAGGATTCGAGACAGGTATTTTTGCTGCAAGGCAAGTCTCGATATAAGGCCATGTATGGAGGACTGTGGATTAGATTACGATGTCGCAAGATCTGGTTTCCATGACTCTGAAAGATGTAATGCCTTTTGTTATAACGGCGGAACGATGTTCCTGGGGATATGTCTTTGCTCGGACAGATATAAAGGGACTTGTTGTCGTGACGGTGGGTATCGCATGTTTAACACAAACAGGCTTTTTTCTATCTTAATCTGTTTAATGTTATCCATTAGAGTAAATAATGTTCAATGCGTATAATTGTATTTGTGAAAAGATGAAATCAAATTAGTGTTCTTAATTAGTTTATCGGTTGCTAATGTTTGTTTATCAATTCTAATGTAATTCTAATTCCTAAACCTTTTCTACGATTACTCCAGTCTGTATTAGTTATTCATTTTTGTCATTTTTCGTGTAATATTGTCCATTGTGAATGTCATTTGCTTACTTTTACAGTTATGTTTCACAGTTGTTACATGTGGTCGACCAAGCTCAATATCACATGGTAGTTTCCCCGGAAGCGACTACACATATGGCGGTCGAGTGAGATATACGTGTAATAGCGGCTACAAGATGAAAGACCCTTCGAAGGCTGTTCGTACTTGCGCTAAGTATGGGTACTGGTCGGGATCGGCTCCTCTATGCCTGTGTAATAAAATTATTATAATTAACTATACTTGGTCCAGTTTATTGAATTATATTACGATTCAAAGAACAAAAATGCAATGTTTTCAATACTGCTTAAGTTGGCAAAAGTCGTGATTCTAAAATAAAGCTGACAAAAATATAAGAAACACGTAAGAGACAGATATACCATATTCTTGTAAATTCCACCTTATCCCTTTACTGCTAGTTTCCCTACACTATTGTTAGATATTAAAAAAAACACGATGATTTCAGATGCTGTATCATGTAACAGCAGTCCATGTAAGAATGGGGCTCGCTGCATAAATTTACTCGGTGATTACAGATGCTCGTGTAATTCAGGTTGGACTGGGAAAAACTGCGAAGTTGGTATGTCCAGTTATTTGTTTTTGATATTCAGGGCGCCAAGTTCAATGACAAAGGAACATGTGGGGCAATCAACTGTTGAACACTTACGTTTCTACTTATTTACTGCAAATGTTTACTAATTGTATAATTCCGTTCAGGTTATAAAATATATAAGCCAGTTTGTAAAACTGTCCTCCGATCTACACTAGATAAGGAAAGTAATACAATTCTCAAGACTTAAAAAATTCCTGCATCATAATTACCTTAATACGTATGTATGAAATTTTAATATTGACGTTTTTGAGGCTTTTATATAGCAACATTTTATTCAAAATTATAGAAATAATAGTAATATGCACTATTCCCTTTACGTTCTTTTTACGTGTAATTAAGGGAAAATTACTGATCAATATTTTGTTCGAAATTGTAGTAATATTAGTAATATCACTGTGTCTCGACACTTTAGTTTTGTCGCTTAATATAATGGTTATTTTTGCGTGTAAATAAGGGAAAAATAATAATTTTATTAACTAAACCAAAAAATAAGTACTTCCTTACTGACTTTTAGAAAAAAAATAGCAGAAGGCAAGCATATTACCCACAAAACTCCACCTGCCTTGAGCTGGGTTTGAACTCAGGTACCTTCAGTTATCAAGCGGACACTCTTCCACGTCTCCGTTACTTGCACAGCAATATAGTGAATCATGCTCTCAGTTAACGAAACTTACCTTCAGGATGGATATATTTCATTATATGCCGAAGATCATAGATTATACCGAGAAGTGTGTGAGTAGGTTTTGAATACGTCTGCAAATTAGGAAGATGTTAAATTATAGAGTAAAACTTTTGTCAGTGATTCCAATTACTTAGAAATTCATCAAAAATACTAGAAAAGAAAATAAGTGAGCTCACAGAGATAATGGTTAACGACTGATATCAAAGACAAGACAAATAATAGCATTCTTTGACCAAAAAAAAAGAACACCAAAAAGAGCTAATTAATACCGGACAAAAAGTTGTTTTGTTAAAATTGTGCTTTTCTTTGCAGACATACAGCCTCCAGTCGTAAGCAATTGTTCCGCTGATATAAACCTAAAAGTAGTTAATATTACGACACTACATTCTTGGACGGAACCGAATATCTACTATCCTCATGGCACGAGGGTTTATATGACAAAGAACTACGTAAACAGTACGTACGAGTTTCCTTGGAGCGAATACACGGTATCCTACAATGGAGTTAAACCGTCTAATGGGCTGAGAGCTGAATGCAAGTTCAAAATATCTGTCAAACGTAAGTGGGAGATAAGATTGTACACATTTCCTTTAGTTAAAATTGACTTTCTTTGTGTGTAATGCATCATATTAACTCTGTTACCTTTTAGCTAGATTTAATGTTGGAAGGCAGAGTTGATTCTCTACATAGATAACTTTGCATTTCGTTATATCGCTTTAATTCAGCCCAAAACCAACTAATGAAAAACTTTAGCAATTTATGTTAGAATCGGCTTCGTTTGTTCTTCGCGTTCATCATTTTAAACACAGCTGGATTAAATATGTTTCATAGACATCAAAGTGGATATTCACGTGACTAAATTTGGTGACTCCCACGAAAAATGGCCGCCAAACTCCGTCGATTAGCCTAAACATTTAGTGCTTTTTCAGGCAAGTCTGCTTTTTTTATTACACTGATCAGACTTTAACCCATCCCACCTTAATATCCCATCTAAGCGCTTTCTTTAGCTATAAAGATTTCTTCAAAGAATGGCAAACTTTTGGAAAACATTTCGACACAAAATTAGGTCGCTGGAAATTCTGTTTGATACTTTCAATAAAATGTTTTAAACATAGAAAATCCAAAAAATATAAACATAAAAGGCTTTTCAACACGTGTTTAAGTATTTGGTAGAATTTATATCCTAAAAGGTTTGTGTCTCAGACCTTATTCATCCAGTGATTTTGCAGAAAATAGCTTTTTTCTACAAGATGGTGCCGTGCACGCAAGTGGGTCTTGATGAAATTCTAGGTTGAAATACAAATTGCTCTTCAGTAACATAATGTGAGGAATATTACAGGGTGCTGTATGTAGCGTGTAATGCACGACATCTTGACAACGTGTTCGTAGTATGGCATTCTCTCATATGCAATATCATGGAACGAGCACGTGCTACAGACAACGTGAAGGGAAACCTGTGTGCAAATGGTTCTAAAATATAACAAAGTAATATGGTATGTCGGCGTTGTGGAAATCGCTGTGTGATATGAACAACACTGTCGAAACCTCAAAGTTGTCTCGGTTACCAGTAGTCCTGCCAAAGCCTATGACATTCAGAAGTGGGCTTCGAAGATTTGATAGGTTTAAATTAGTTACGTTATTTTAGTTTGACAGTTTCTGTTATAGCACTATAACAAAGAAAGGGAAATTAGTAGAAGGAAAGGACAGAAAATTTCAAAAACAGAAATGTCAGTAACATAAGTATAATTGACCCTACGCCAGCTAGAAAGTATTTTACTTTTATTTCCAAATTGTTGGAACGTTTATTTATGAACTTCTATTGAAGGAAACAACTTCATTTCGTAAACTACTTTTTAATGAATTTTATCATAAAACGCAACTATTTAACTATTTAAATGATTATTTTATCATGGAAATTATTATTGAAAAACATCAAAGTCCTGCTAACTATTCCAGAATAGCAATACAGTTTTACTTCGCAGTAGCAAGGTAACCATTGGCATGCTAGTTTAATTTTCAGGTCTTTGTGTCTGTTTCAACAGAAATTGCGTTAAATACAAGATAAAGGCATTATGACAGCTCGCATAAGCTGTTAAGGATATAAAATCTGCCATATACTAAAACACGAGTTAAAAAGGCCTTTTCTGTTTTCTTTTATGAATTTTCTATGGGTTAAACCGACAGTTTTCGTGTTAACCACTAAACAAAATTTTAAGGCAAATCTTTTTCGTGGGAGCTTGCCCGCCCGGCTAGATCAATCGGCATCGGATTGTCAATCTTGAAGATCCCGGTTCGATCCCCATCAGGGTCGGCAAAATTGCTCCGTGATAATTGATCTCAGGCAAAGCGTCTTTAGGTCATTTGTCCCTCACCTGTAAAGCAAGTGAGAAAGTAGTCAGTCACTTGCGGAGTTATTGGTTAGTAGACTGGTTGGTTGGATACCCAGGAACACTGGTTAGGTGGACTGACCGCCGGGATATGTCATTAGCTGTTAAAATTGGCGTTAAACCAAAAAAAAAACACCAAACCAAACTTTCGTGGGAGTCATAATATAAGATACGTGATTCCCCAGTCTAAGTGTAATAAAATACAGAATGCATGATGAATAGTTTAATTTTGTGAGTAACAAAATAAAACTAATCAGACTGAGAATGTGGTTCTAAATTGACCTCTCATTGTACTTACTTCAACCTTTCCTTGTCAGAAGATGGATCCACCTGCTAGTGGTATCGTTATTTGCAATGGAGAAAAGATTATTCACAGATCTGTGTATTCACATGCAAAACAAATTACGTCCTTCCACCTGGTTTCAAAGCAGACGACCTTTATGTATGTGGTGCTACTGGCAACTGGCTCCCTACCAAGCCAGTATTGCAATGCATTTCTAGAGGTATGTGTAAACCAGCTGATTATTATGAAAATCATAGGTTTAATCATCAACAAGCCGTTTGGCTTGGGTGTCATATGGTGAACAAGCGAGTATGTGTAGATTTTATTTTTGATGTTATAAAACTTATTAACCAGGATTCTTGATTGGATGTGAAAAGTTGAGAGTAACAACCGAGACTTGAATCTATTGCGACCGCTGCTGTGGCGCTCTTAATCTGAGCTTCAATGGCAAACACTACTCTATTAAGTCATAAAATGTCGTATAAATCATCCTTCACCTTGGTTTATACTTACCTTATCCTTGTTTATTTTCGTAGATCTGTTCCAAAATACTGAAGATCGGTAAGTTTTCAACATGTACTAGCACCAGCTGACAAACAAGCCCTTGCGCAGTTGTATATACAACGCCTCAGGATATCACAGTTTAATGCCCTTTGCTTGCAATACCCGAGTGACTGCATTGACAGCAATGTTCTAATTACTTGCTGAAGTACATGCATATACAAATATTATTTTGTTGTAAATATAACACACAAAAAGAAATGGTAAAATGGTTAAAACATCAGAAAAGGCAGGCGTATTCGTGGAAAATTACAATGGGTAATCTCAAACTTTTTTCTGCTATTGTGTAAAGGTCAATTATAAAGTTTTTGATTGTATGATTTCATTGATTGTTTTGATGAACAGTGTGTAAGCAGACCATTTTAAAAACTTCTAATGAATGTTTTGGATATAACTAATATTGACCGAAAATGGTTTTCTTCTCAAGGCCCAGATACGCTAGACTTGAAATGTCACAATTATGTTAAAATCGTTGACAAATATAGCCTATCATACTGAACAATCAGCAAAATAATGAACCAAGCCCAATGTTAAACGATCAGCAAGATAATGGACCAAATAAAGTGTTAAACAATCAACAAGATAAAAGATTAAACCCAATGTTAAACAATCAGCAAAATAATGGACCTAATCCAACGTTGAACAATCAACAAGGTAATGGACTTAACTCAATGTTAAACAATCAGCAAATAATGGACCAAATCCAACGTTGACAATCAGCAAGATAATAGACCAAGACCAATGTTAAACTATCTGCAAAAGAATGGACCAACACCAACGACGAACAATCAGCAAGATAATGGACCAAACCCAATGTTTAACAATCAGCAAAATAAGGACCAAATCCAACGTTGAACAATCAGCAAGATAATAGACTTAACCCAATGTTAAAACAATCAGCAAAATAATAGACCAGATCCAACGTTGAGCGATCAACAAGGTAATGGACTTAACCCAATGTTAAACAATCAGCAAAATAATAGACCAGATCCAACGTTGAACAATCAGCAAGGTAGCGGACTTAACCCAGTGCTTAACAATTAGCAAGATAATGGACCAAACCCAATTTTCAACAATCAACAAGAAAATGAACCAACCCAAAAGAATATGCATGCATATTTGAGTTCTCTATATTAGTCTGAATGTCTTATATGTTGTATTTAAAGTAATAAAAGGGCTATAACCCAGGTGAACCTGTTCAGAGCAAAATAAATTTTATGTAATCATAGTCCCCTTCTGATGATACATATTTTAGTGAGTAACATGAAATTCCACCCATTATGAATTTAGATATGAGATCGAACGGGATGAATAACGGACGGGCAGCCGGACTGACAACCTGGAAAAGATATCAAGAATTAGCTAGATAATAGACCAGAACCAAAATTTTAAAAAAAAATAGAGCAAGAAGTGTTTATATGAGCCAGATAGAACGTCTTAGTGCACAAATAATCGAATAAAAGTAACTTTTTTAGATCACACGCGCTAAAATAATTTTAAAACTTTGATCCCACGACGTCTATGAACCGTAAACTAAAGGTTCTGATTTTTCGTTTTCTCTGCATATATAAGGTTATAGATGCGTTCCTGTTTGTTTGAGAAAAGAACTTTTCAACTTGTCGCGTGTTCAGCTGACTGAAGTAGAGTTTTCAGTCTGCTGTATATCGCCTAATATCGCTATTGTTTGTCTATTGTCATGAAATATAGGATGTTTCTACTACAGACTATTTCAATCAACTGTTGTAAAGAAAGAAATGTTCTTGATTTAGACCAGACTTTGATCATTTCATTAATAATTTCAGTTTAATTCAATTTAATTTATAACAGTTTTTGCTATCTAGATTTTTGTTACGCTGCATTTATGTGTCGAAACAAAGATTTATTGTCTTTAGAAATGCAATTGCATGTATCATGGGATTTTGAAGTTGATTCGAAAGCGCCAAAACAAATCTGATAAAAAGGTAAGTATGAAAGTATCATACGGTTTAGAGGAAAAGATGTCTGATTATTCCACCATAGTACAATGTATGTTAAAAGTTACTAGTACATATAAAGTCATTTGAAACTTTCATGAATTCATAAAAGTGCACAGCAGTGCTATTTTCGTCATAGTATAAAAGATTTGCTGATGTTATAAAATTCAATTTTGGAACTAATGGCTCATTAGCAAATATAAAATCATTTAAACTATCTAAACTCTGTGTATGTTTTTACACTTGTGGTGTAGTAACGAGAACTCTTGTCGATTTTCGAAGTATTTTCATAAGCTCTAGTGTCAGTCTATATTCAGTTCACAATTCTTTAAGTTAGATTTTCAAATACAGTTTTCGAATATAATTTTGTTAAGAATGTAAAACATGAGAACGATAAATCAAAGAAGTATACGAAGCCGGATGGTAAAGTCGCTCTGCCTCTCCTCCTCTCTTTCTGTTTAGTTTCTTCTTAAATACAGAAAAAATTAATAACACCCAGACATGTTATATGGTTGCTATTTTGAAATATGGGAAGAATTCATCCCTGACTGGACATTTAATGGACAGGGTAACTTTTGATTATCATCAATAATTTTTAATCCCTTCATGCAAGATTATTATTACACTCAACAAAAGAAATTAAGGGTCAAGGACATATGACAGCAGTTCTTAAAGACATATCTTTTGTACTTGCTGAAGTTTATGTCCAACAAAACTTCATTATATCTGTGGCCAATTTAACCTAAAAGTAACATGTGTTTCACAAACACAGTGGCACGATTAATCCTCAAAGACAACATCTATCAGTTTTAAAGTGTTTGAGACTTGGTGGATGGGATAAACACAATGGCTTATCAAAAGAAATATGGAAACCAGTTAAATTTTAGGAACGGGTATGACCTCCTCGTGCTCGGATAACCTCTTTGACACGTGTCTGGAAGCTGCGTATGAGCTTTTTGATGTCCCTTTGTGGTATGGGACCCCATTCCTCAATAAGGGCAGAAGCCAGTTCATTTCTGGTTGACGGCTGACGTTGTCGTGCGGAAACACGGCGCTGTAGCATGTCCCAGGCATATTCTATTTGGTTCATGTCTGGAGACCTAGCTGGCCATTCCATACGTTCAACACCTTGGTCGCCAAGGTACTGATTGACGATTCAAGCACGGTGAGCTGTTGCGATTGTCGTCCATTAACACGAATTTCTGGCCGATTGCACCAGCATATGGAATGACATGAGATCGGAGAATCTCGTCAATATAACGTCTAGCAATAGCTGTGCCGTTAACAAACACGTGAACGTCTGTACGCCCGTCGTAAGAAATGCCGGACAAACAATAACAAAGCCACTACCAAACTTGTCATGTTCGGATATGCAACACTCGCTGTAGCGCTCATTTCGCTGACGCCATACACGCCGAGGTCCATCATGGAAGACCAGGCAAATTTTGGACTCGTCGGTGAATAGACCATTACGAAAGTGCCTGAGTTGCCAATTAACGTTATCTCTGGCAAACTCCAGACGGGCCACACGGTGTTTTGCGTTAAAGGAGGACGTACCACAGGACGGCGAGCACGTAAATTAGCGTAGTGGAGTCTGTTGCAATATGTCTGTGCCGAGATTCGAACACCAGAAGCAGTTTGGAAGTCTCTATTAAGAGCAACAGCCGAGTCAAACCTATGGCGTTTTGCCAGGACTACGATGGCACGATCTTCCCGAGCAGATATTGACCTTTGACGTCCACTTTGAGGACGCCTGGCGACGGTGCCTGTGTCCAGGTTCCATTGTCAAAGTCGTTGGATTACACTTTGGCTAACACCATGCTCATAGTCCACCTCGCGCTGCGTTTGCCCAGCCAGCAGACGACCGACTGCTCTGGCTGCCTCAGCCTGCGACATGTGTTTTCTAGGCATCAGAGATTCTTCACACTAATCAGTTCTATAGTGTAACAGATGATTCAAATCGAAAATTCAAATTCAAACCTGCTGATGTCACGTTGACTTTATTTTACACATTTGATTTTCACTTGATTTTGAGAGGTGTGTGTGTTTGCACGGACCTGCACGGGATAATTGAGCTGTTACGGGTAGATAAACACATATATACACAAGTACTGGTGTGTCTAAAGCAAAACACAATTGAACATTTTTGCATTTAAAAAATCTATGAACCTAAGTCTTGACCTTTCATTTATTTTGTTGAGTGTATAAACCAGCTGAAGTTTGTAATTGTTATCGCTGGTCTTGGTCTGTTATGTATATTTATAAAGTATCCTGTTCCCGAACAAAATCCTGGGTCCTTTTCTGCCGTGTACTCGGTTTTTGAAACGTACCAGTTTGGCTTAATGTTTCTAAGTGGTTTAGATGAATACTCATTTGAGCAAACAATATCGTCATCGGTTTTAAGCACAAATGTAGCCGAAGGACAAAGTGGATAGTCCACTGTAAGCCCATGATTGTTTTATAGGTTAAATTCAAATATGAGTCCATAAAATCTTCTTCCAATATGTCTTTGTAAACTGTGTTTTCTTTCACGATATTTTCGTGGTCTGTCACGTTTGCTGTCTTACCAAGCAAAAATGCATAACGAACGTTTGCTGTATTATTTTGGGCGTATATTAACCTTAAACCATGTATTCCTAATGGCCTTACGTTTTTCATAATTCCTGTGTTCTGTGAAAATAAAGATCACCAGGTCTATTGTTTTGTTTGGTTCTGCTGCGCTACAGATATTTTTTGTTAATCAGATAGTTGAAATCGTAAGTAAAACGCTGGGTACACGCGGTTATCAAAGAATGATACTTATTTGAATATACAAGAAATATTATAACATATCCAACAACGCATGTCAGTAGCAACAAACCCGCCACATAGGGGTATGTTTTCCTGATTTCCATGTCACAACCGGACAATTTTATATTCCACGTGATTTTTTAGTATTTTTCATACCAAGAAATTAAAACATTTTAACTTGTTTACACTATCTTGTTTACAGTAGCTTGTTTACACTCACTTGTTTACACTAACTTGTTTGCACTCACTTGCTTTCATTCATTTGTTTTTCCTATTACTTTTAACTGTATAGCACATAACTGCGATATCACATTTTTACTCTTTTCGAAAAAAGGCCAATTTCAAACTTACGATTTCAGCATAGAATAAATGGATATAAAATCATAACGATAAAGCAACCTTTGAAAAACACCGTGGTAAATACGACGGCAGTCACCATAAAAAATTACAGCTACTAAACGTGCAAACTAAGTATGTTGAAATTGTTGAGTGCACATAAAAAATCAACTTCAACGGGTTTTTGGTCGGGTTAGTGTGAAGGCTCTTCTTTGTAAATTAAAAAGTCCAAACGTCAAGGTTCGTGCACACGCATCCGTTGTACCGTTTTATGTCTTTCCGATATGTTTGACCTAGATTCTAATATAAAAAATCATAAACAAACTCTTGTTTGGACAAGCACTTGAAGTATGCTGAGTATTATTATGACCGACAGAAAATCTTTTGTTTTTCTCACAAATTATATTTTAACAGTTCATATTTCTAACATTTTATTTAATTTCAGAAATCTGCATAGAGCGTAGGAAAAATGATTTTCGAGTGTCAACAAAAACGATAGATTTCGACGAGACAGCAGAGGATTTTTCATGTTTAAGGAATAGGTATTATTAGTTCAAATTTCCTTCCTAGGTAAGGTTATAAGTCGTGAAATCATGGCATGTGAAGCGTTACGATATTCAATGTTTATGAATATACATATATATATATGTTTTGATAGATTTTAATACTGTCTTTTGTGTACAGTAAATTTATATTTGCATTTTATAATTTTCATTTCTATTTCAGTAACGCCCATAATGCAGTTATAGAATATAAATATAAAGTGTTCATGATTCAATAGTAGCGAATCCAATTTAAAAACAAATAGATTTTTAATACCGAAATGAAAAATATACACAGGTCAAACAATGGGTAGTAGTTCACGACAGTTCTGTGAAGTGAAGTCCTCGGGTTTTGTAAGTCTTGACACTTAACACATTTCCGTGGGTGCAATATAAATTCTCCACTAACCTCTTTCAACAAAAACACTTGAATGTAATACGGCTAAACCAGTATGCTTTTTATAATTGTGTAAATCTTGTTTAAACAGTATTTATTTCAAATGATACATGTATGTTGTGATATAACATAGAAATCAAATACATATATCTTTGAGAGGATGAGAAAACAAGCTATCAAATGATAGCTTATATTAGTTCTCCTCCCCAAAGTCATGATGAAAGCATTATGGTGAAGATCAATCATTAATAACAATACATTATGAGTCTTATCTGAAATAATGAAAAACATGTTTATGGCAGTATCAGAACAAATTGCATTTTTCTGCTTTGATTGCCTTCAAGAAGACTGCGTATGCTATAAAATCAGTCCAAAAAGTATTTTTGAGGAGTAAAGAGAAATAATTGAAGTGCTATAGAATTAGACCAGCAAATATTCTCTTTTTTCTCAAAATAACAATTTTATCGACACTTTTCAAGTATTCAGAGGAATTACAAGGTCAGCAGAAAAAAGTGCTTTTACTGTTTGCTTAAATATTGACAAAAATATTGTCGGATTTCCAACGCTCTGATTTATCTAAACTTCTGAAAAACCTGAACTTTCTTATAACATTTATAGAACAAACTACTTTTAATGCATATTTGCCCAACTCTCCATAGATGAAATTTTATATATTCACTAAACTATGAATCTTTTAATGCTATAAATTCGTTTAGTACAAAAATAGAGAGCATACGTACATAAACAAAAGTAAATTGCATATTAATAACATTACCACGTTATTTAAATAGATTGCTGTGTGTTAAGTATAAGATATATTTTCACTTGCAGCATGGTAAGGGGAATAAGAATACCTTTTTCGACTTGTTACAGTTGGCTGTTATCTCCCTTCTTGCTTAAATTAGTCCAATGTAGTACTGTGATTGAGCTCCTGAACAAAATGAACAATACAAAGGGGTTATATCGTGTTCATTGAACCCCGTTCCTTCACTAAGATTAACAACTACTAGACTTGTTCGACTGTAGGCAGAAAATTCAAGATGTCTGTCAATTTACATTCAGGTTCTTTAATTAACCTGCTATAAAAACAAACAATATTTGCTGGAATTCTCCGGTCTTTAGTCGTGTGTGTTAGTTTATGCAAAATCTTATCTTATGCTTTATCCGGACAGCGAGTAAATTGTTGGAAAGGAAATGAAAGTAAAACTGAAATTTCTAGCTGGTTCTTGTGTCGCTGACGTAGCAGACATGCACGGAGTGATTAGTTTTTCCGTCGTTACTGAGGGGTCGTCAATCGTGACGAGGGTGAAGAAAATTTAGAAACAAAAAAGTTAAGAAAGTCATTTTGTGCGCATGAACAAACATTTGTCAGGTCATTGCCATTCTAACTTGACCGATATGCTATTTTCACTAACATTATCAGCATTGGTGAGGATCAGATTAGAACTCTTTGACTTAGAGAGCGGCCATGGCTGATCTGAAAAATTTGGAAAGTTATGGGCCATAACACTACATCTCTTAGAGAGATTTAACTTGTTATCGAACTTGGCAGAGATAAAATGCACACAAATATTAACACCGAGTTACATGAATACTCAATAAACATAGTCGACTTAGAGAACTGACAACCTGTAAACTCAATCAAAATGCCCGCCATTTCGCCTTAGGTGTTCCAAAAATACATTCCGTCCTTTGACGGGCGTATAAAAAGATTTATTTTATATCTTTTTCTATTAAGATTTTCTCCAGTTATTGATAACTTTGCAATACCATATTGATCCTTAAATAAATTCACCGATTTTAGACTAACCTCTAATGAATGGTGTTAATGCTGCAATAAGCTGTAAGACTATTACTCTTTGTTGACATGGCAGTTATCTGGTTCTCAACATGTAGCATGTAGTATGCTTCCGAGCAGTATAAAAGGTACACAAAAATTCAGTTCAATTGAGTTGAATGAACAAGATGTTTTCTATTATAAAAATGATAGCAGGATAGGTTGAATATATACAACTAACTCGAGCTGATATAGTGACATTAAAATGAGGGATTAGTTTTGCATTTTGAAAAATAGAACGTATCCTCGCATACTCTTATGTAAAATTTCGTTTCGTTATGCTGAAATATAATGTTCTAATAATCTATAGAGGAAAGTTTCACTTGCAAGCCTATCGTTACTTTGCAAAAATAGGAAATGGTCAAACAAAAATGCAAAGAAACATACTGAAGTATGTTGCATCAAGAAAACATTATAGTGGTAGAATACAATAACGATTAATACTGTTTTGTTTTGTTTTTCAAACAAAACATGTGAAAAGATTATACAGTTACAAGTTTAAGTATTAAATAATAGAAACAGTTTTCGTAACCAAACTATTTCAGTTTATTTCTCTTACCCCGTATGTGAGGGAAGTGGAAAATAATTTTACATGCTCTGTAATGTAACTGTTAATGTAATTGAACATTAAAAAGTAGACACAACAGCATCTTAAAATTATTAATATTAGCATTGTTTTATTGAGATTGTTATTCGTAAACATAAGGCAGAACGATAGAAACAGACATGATTTTCTTTTCTTTTTTTTCCATGAGCAGGAAAAGGCAACATGCCTTATACCCAACTCCTTATACCCAAAGTGTAATAGAATTAATGATCTTATCACCACACTTTGGTGAAGAATGGTGCAAAACTCAACACTTTGGTGAAGAATGGTGCAAAACTCAACACTTTGGTGAAGAATGGTGCAAAACTCAACACTTTGGTGAAGAATGGTGCAAAACTCAACTATTACAATAAGCACGTATTAAATGTAAGGATGTGGAAGTTTAGTATGTACGATGTAGCACAGTGTTCATTACTTCTGTTTGTATAATACAAATCCATTCAAAAAAAGAAGCCCTTAGTTTTCTAATTCCTAAAAATCGAGGTCTCAAACTTCGGATTCAGCATAGACTAAAGAGGCAAAAATAAGTATAACACTGGTAACATTTGTTAAGAGTTCCAGAGCAGAGAATCAACCTGCTGCTAAATTATTTACAGAGTTCCGGAGCAGAGAATCAACCTGCTGCTAAATTATTTACAGAGTTCCGGAGCAGAGAATCAACCTGCTGCTAAATCATTTACAGAGTTCCGGAGCAGAGAATCAACCTGCTGCTAAATCATTTACAGAGTTCCGGAGCAGAGAATCAACCTGCTGCTAAATCATTTACAGAGTTCCGGAGCAGAGAATCAACCTGCTGCTAAATCATTTACAGAGTTCCAGAGCAGAGAATCAACCTGCTGCTAAATTATTTACAGAGTTCCAGAGCAGAGAATCAACCTGCTGCTAAATCATTTACAGAGTTCCGGAGCAGAGAATCAACCTGCTGCTAAATCATTTACAGAGTTCCAGAGCAGAGAATCAACCTGCTGCTAAATCATTTACAGAGTTCCGGAGCAGAGAATCAACCTGCTGCTAAATCATTTACAGAGTTCCAGAGCAGAGAATCAACCTGCTGCTAAATTATTTACAACCTTCTGCAATGAAGAAACGTATAAAACAGTAAAACCACTCACATTTCAATATCATTATGACAGAAAAATATATTGAAACTTAAATGCATTATCTAAAATAGAAAGTCAGCATTAATGTAAATGTCATATTGATATCTGTTTTATTCGGAAACAGACACTCGCTACATACATACATACATACATACATACATACATACATATAAATATACTTGTCCTCTAGGTTTATGCGTTCATCCTGTTTTGAAGTTGTCTTTAAATTCTTTATGTTAATTTTTTTCCGTATATATATCTTATATCATAAACTCAAAACTTCATAGAATATTAGAATACCCATTACCTCCCCACTTCTTTAGATGTCTGGCTTATTTTACAGTCGCTGCACTGATAAATTCTTACGTGTTTAATACCCTTGGACTTTTTTTATCGAAGTCACTGTTTTCAAGCAGCACGAAAACCGTTCGTGAATATGAATATAAATATGTCAGAAAACATTGCAAGTAGTCCTAAGTGAGGGGGAAAACTGTTGAGAGGACTTTGACTCCAGTTTTGCCTTCACCAGCTACTGACTTCATAAAAGGATATCATGTTGAATATTTATGAGGGCCATGAAAACACTGGGGTTGCACATTTATATAACGATTTATTTCAATCGCTTTAGGTAAATGGTTCATCATTTACCGATAAAAATAAAACTTTTGTGTTAATGTATGTCTAGTGCCCAATGGAATATTATCAGTCAATATTACAATAAATATAGAAAAAAGTATCAAATGAACTTTTACAAGACTGTAATCTACAAGACATTTTGTGTTTTGTGTTTTCTCTCCTGCGATACAAGATGGATTCACAGGTTAAAGTTGCGCCGAAGGTAAAACGAAATATCGCTTATATGAAAGAAACCGTTGCTGCTTATATTTTGCAGAGAACATGTAAAACAAATCCGAACACATTTTATTGTATTGCGAAATTGTCACACACATGTGCGTAATCATCGACATTGACCGTACGGCCTTCTCTCACAAGATAGACCAGCATCACCTAAGTCTGCCCATGACAAAGATTGACTTTTACTTTCACGCCTCACTTCTGGACCTTGCTTTCTTTGTTGAATATGTACTTGGTGCGTTGCCGCCCGGTTTCTGGGTCATTTGAAGCCATGTCTCGTCAGCTGTAATGGTGCGGCATAAAAGTCAACTTATTATGTTCTGCAATTTTCAAACGTATAATAAAGTACGCTGATCACAACATTCTGCATTATTTCTCATCGTTTTCTTTTTTAGCAGGTTAGGGACCCACCGAGCACTTACCTTAACAAACTTGACAAACACATCGTACAAAATTATCGTATATGATGTTAATATTAATATTCCAAGTCACATTCATCATCTCATTCATGCGATCCTTATGAGATGCTTACACGACGAGTAACGGCTTGCTCTTTGTCGTCTTCAGTACAATTTTTACAGGTTTCTTTTTCCGCAGGCGTATCCGATGCCCGTATCCTTATAGAGGATCTTTTGATGTTAATTTTTCTAGACCTACGTAAAACTTTATGACACTCCGCAATTCCAAGTCAACTGCATTTAATACAAAGGCGGGGGGGGGGGGGGGGGAAGTAGTACGGCACAGTGAAAATTATCTAAATTCCACTAGTGGTTTATCGGAATATTATCTATATTTATCTTTTATTGAAGACAAAACAAGAATATATAATATACATGTGCAGGTTTAAGACAATGCAACGTTTGAATATATATATAATCGAAAACTAACAAGCCATCAAGCTAGTTACAGTAATCATAATAAGGCTAAGTCAACGCTGAACTAAGTGAAACAATTAAGATTAATCATATTCAACGACATGTACATACATTTAATGTGAGAACAAAAAGTATAAAATAAAAAAAAATCATAAAACTTTATCATCAAAACATCAGTTGTTCCGTTTTATCAAATAATATTGAAGACTGATGGTTACAGACAAGAATAATGGACTTAACGTTTGGAACAAATTCTTTATAACATAAAATGGGATTTAAAAGTAGAACTTTTTGTACATTTTGTCAAAGTGAAGAAGAAATAATGTCTCATCTTTTCTGGGATTGTTGGAATGTCAAATCTATTCTTCAGTTTTTAAAACACGAACTAGCAGATTTAGGTTTAAATTTGAAATAAGTAAAATATCAATTTTATTAGGATTTAAAAAAGAAGAAACGATGTTGAATACTCTGCTACTTGAGTTATAAAGATATAGTCTTCAACAAGGAAATGTACCATCAACCAAGTATAACGTTTTGGTAAAAAACAAATTAATTGACCTTACTTATCAGTCGATCTCTACTAGTGAAATATGTTGTACAAGCGGCAGTATACATGTTTGGGTTTCCATTAAAGAAAGGTAAATAATGTTAACACAAACTCCAGTATCGGAGAGTCTTAGATTAATTTTCTAGTAGTAGTCTAAGTAACAATATAAATGACTGGCTAATTAGTGAAATATAATACATCCAAGAATTCTATGCAACATAAATCAAATGGCAGTAAAGTCAAATGACTTGCATTGGATTAAGTTGCGTTCATTGTAAGCTTCCGAACTGTGCGAAACGTTGCAACATAGTCAAGAAATGCTTTATAGATAATTTACTTTTAAATGTATGTACAGTAAACTCATTTCAATGCATCTGCCCAAAGCGCACAGATTATAGCCGGTTTTTGCTAGGAGAAAGGAATTTCCCCACCCGCACTTCCCAGCTTACTTAAAGTATGTGTGATAATCACCCTGGTCTACAATACTGTTATCAAGTAGATGGTCTTTGCATATCTAATTAGATTTTAATTTTTTTCTATCACTGAATCAGTATCACTGACATTACTTTGTGAACACCAATCGTACTTGCAAGTACCAGATTTATTGTCATGAAACAGGTAACACAGTGCACATTTATCATCCTGTTGGTAACTCAGTGCACATTTATCATCCTGTTGGTAACACAGTGCACATTTATCATCCTGTTGGTAACTCAGTGCACATTTATCATCCTGTTGGTAACTCAGTGCACATTTATCATCCTGTTGGTAACTCAGTGCACATTTATCATCCTGTTGGTAACTCAGTGCACATTTATCATCCTGTTGAGTAACTTCGTTTAACTATGCAATGATATCACTGACCCATTTCAATTCCAAAAATCTCAATTTTGATTTTCATTCTTATTTTGTCTGCTTATTTGTCTGTCTGTCTGTCTGTCAATGTAAGGTCTATTTTGATGACTTGTCTCAAACCTGAAATAAACGCATGAAAAGCTCAGCACTGTTAATTTTCATTGGTACTTAAATGAACGTTAAGAGCTGGGGAGGAGCCTATGTATTTATTGGTATGTGTCTTGTAGTTTTTGTATCGAGAGTTCGATCCTTCATCTTCAACTAACAGCACTATGTATTTTTCAGATGGAAACCAGCAACTTAGACCCAAGTATCGAAAGTGTACATTTCCTTTTAATCTCATAACAAAAGATTTTACACACAAATATAGCCATGAATTATTTTATATGCTTGTTTGTTGTTGTAGTTTTAACGTCAACAGCAAATTGAATCCATGGTATACATACAGTGTGATTATGTCTGCGACTGCTGAAGTTCGATAATTTACAATACATCATACATCTCTCTCTTTGAACAACATCCATTAAAATAACCGTAGCGAAAGGCATGTATACAATATATGTGAACCAAATATTTTCAGTCAACTAGGTCAGTAATTCTCGAGTTACAACACTGTTCGTCTACATTTGAATAAATCGCAATAGGTACATTACACTTTTGAATATTTTCATGAATAAAGGAATACGGTGAACATTTTGAAATTAATACACAGTACACACGTCTTGAGAATTATAGGTCAAAATATACCATTGACACGTATCTTTATAAATCCGATGGAGACATAGGGAAAAGCATAAAGCAAGGAAGTACCCATTTTTAAAATATCTATGCACAGATGCACATCAGAGCCACGCTGACACAATATGATATAAGAACAAAGGAAGATACAATATCCAAAAACTATCAGCAATCCATCATATTCAGTTTGATATATATAGAGAGATATGGAATGAATCTTAACCCGATTTCAAGTTGCAAGTACAAGCGGTAAACTAAATGTAAAATACATGTCTCTATATAAACTCTTGTTGTTAGACCACATGTTGGTTAGATAGCCATTAATTACAAATGCACAGTTTCTTGGTTCTCATTTTCGTTGTTTGTGGTGTCTGTTCTTTTCACTGATCATTATACAAATATATCTATGTTTATTCCTCTGTATATTTTGGCTGTGTTTTGAGTCTGTTTTCTGACTTTGGATTTTCCTGATATGCATTTTTCACTTCTAGTGTCTTTATCCTTTTATTATTTTTGAACATGTGCTCTTTTTACATTACCAATTATTGTTCTATTTATAGATAATTAGCAAGTATATCACTGGACTTTATCTGATATTTAATCGATTTATGCCAAAAGATATAGTTTCAAAACCATTGTCGGTAGTCGTTCACTAACAGGTGACCGGTTTCCAAAGATAACCCTGGAGTCACTATACTGTCTGTGACACTTTCGTGAAATAAATGAACTATTTATTTCAAAGACTTTTGCCAAGTTCCAGGAGGAAATGCAGAACAAACGAATAGAAACAAAACAAAATAATGTAAAATTGTACTGCTGATTTTTATGCGAAAACAAATGTAATGTCTACATGTAATTACTGGAATTATATGTAAAAATGATTGAATACTTTTGTAATGTAGATAATGTTAATCTATCTTGATTAATCAACAATTAAATGAGACAGAAAGAATAACATTTGGGGAAAAATACTAAAATTAAATTAGTCAGAATGTTATGCATCCTGTATGAAAAATGTAAGGTATGCTTAGAAATATAATAAATGGAACCGTCAAAATAAACCATGTTGACAAAGGTTTTTCACAACTACTGCCATTTGTTTGTTTACATTCTGAGGTCCAAATTGTGTAATGCATTTCAGGAGTGATATGATGAGCTGTGAACAATTGTTTTCCTTTGTATACACACGGGTCATTGTTTGGAACTTCTGCCTTGAATCCTTTGACATCCCGAACATACCCGTTTATTTTTCTAAGACACATACCTAAAAACACGTCCTCTAAATACAGGAAAGGTACAGACTGATAAACATTGTATATTTCCTTGACAGTTTGTACATTCATAAGGTATCCTGTTCCCGAACAAAATCCTGGGTACTTTTCTGCCGGGTACTCGGTTTTTGAAACGTACCATTTTGACTTAATGTTTCTTAGTGGTTTAGATGAATATTCACATGAGCCAACAATGTTTTTCTGTAAGTGTCTGCCAGAGTGATTCAAGTAACTAAGAACATTTGGAACGTTTACGAAGACATCGTCATCGGTTTTAAGGACAAACTTGGCCGAAGGACAATATTGGACAATCCACTGTAATCCCGTGATTGTTTTATAGGTTAAATTCATATAGGAGTCCATAAAATCTTCTTTCAATATGTCTTTGTAAACTGTGTTTTCTTTCACGATATTTTCGTGGTCTGACACGTTTGCTGTCTTACCAAGCAAAAATGCATAACGAACGTTTGCTGTATTATTTTGGGCGTATGTTAACCATGTATTCCTAATGGCCTTACGTTTTTCATAATTCCTGTGTTCTGTGAAAATAAAGATCACCAGTTCTATTGTTTTGTTTGGTTCTGCTGCATTACAGATATCTTTATTGTTAATCAAAAAGTTAAAATCGTATGTAAAACACTGGGTGCACGCGGTTATCAAAGAATGATACTGATTTGAATATACAAGAAATATTATAACATATCCAACCATGCATGTTAGCAGCGACAAACCCGCAACATAGGTGTATGTTTTTCTGATTTCCATGTCACAATCTGACGATTTTATATTCCACGTGATTATGAATATTTTCCTAACAAAACAATTCAAACACTTTACCCTCACTTGTTTACACTAACTTGTTTGCACTGTCTTGTTTCCACTCACTTGTTCTTCCTATTACTTTTAACTGTGTAGTTCATAGCCACGATAACACATATTTTCTCTTTTCGAAAAGATGTTAATTTCAAACTGATATCACCACAGAAGTGTAAACGATATAACAGCCTTTGAAAAATCCCGTGTTAAATACGAGGGCAGTCACCATAAAAAAGATTTAAGTTAACTAGATCTAATGTTATAATTGTCAAGTGCATATAAAAATCGATCTTAACGGAGATGACTTTGGTTGGGTAGGGTACGGGTTATTTATCGTAAATAAAAAGTCCAAACTTCAAGGCTCATGAACACGCACCCATTGTACCGTTTTATGCTTTCCGATATGTTTGACCTAGATTCTGATATAAAAAAAAATCATAAAAATACTTTTGTTGGGACAAGCTGTTGAAATATGCAGAGTATTATTCTGGTATGACCGACAGAAAATCGTTTGTTTTGTATTTTTCCCCTCTCAAATTATATTTTTAAAGTTCATATTGTAAAGCGCCTGCAATTAATTAACAACCATAAAACACAGACGGTTCAAATCCGGCAACTCGTCTGATCTACAAGTGCGTGCCGAATCGATTCGTTTTCTTCTCGGCACTTCAATCGCCTTGAGATTAAATACATTATATAATAAAATAGCATATGTTAGATGGCAGCCCCACCCTTAGTTTTATTTAAATATCATTAAATAGCCAATCACAAACGTTGTTTAGGCTCCCTTGATCACGTGGTTCGCAGAATTAACAAATTTGAAGGCGATTCCAGGGTCAGAACTGATTCGAACTGCGAGATACACAAGTTAAATTTATTTATTTAGATCACTAGGTTAAGTAAAGTGAATAAAGTACAATTAAGTGATTATATCAGGGAGAAGAAGACGCCAATGATCAGTGAGTAATGAATTTATATTTATGGTTTTTTTTTTCCGATGTTTGTTTTTCTATTTTTTACTTTTTGCCTTCATTTTAATGCGCAATTTTCTGTCTCGAAGCTAAGACATGATATATTTTGGATGTGAGGGTAAACTTCAATCAAAGATAATATTCTTTCCGAGTTTTATTGAACAAGTTATTCAGAGTCTGTAATTTTATGCAGAGTTTAGATAAATGAGCATTGGTTGTTGTTGTTATATGCGACCTGTTCACGTTGTATTTATGTTTAAGCTTGTAATGTTCTCTCAACGCTATGAAAATATCAAATATTGTAAAGTCGTTGACTGAAGCTGATTGTGTTTAAAGCTTAATCAAAGTAATTTGTATTATTATTACTACCGACACAATTCTCAAGAAAATAAGGCGTAGTTGTTATCTACATTTTTTGTTTCATTGCGTCTCAGTAAATGTTAATATAGAAATGCCACTGTCATTTATGTTTTAGTGAAATACTATACTTGTATACTTAGGATAAAAGGTATCATTTATAGTTCTGTGTATTGTTTAGTTATGTTTTTATAACATTTTCTTTTATTTCTAATTTGTTTTAGATAACGTTCATCTATGAAGACTTTCTAACTATATGCTTGATGAGAACTGTGAATAAACAGTGTCTGAATAAAGATATAGAAAGAATTTAGAACGCGTATGTTGACATTACTTTACTTTCAACCTGATGCATGACATCAGTAGTGTGACGTACTGGTGTAGAACTTCTACAGTTATTGAACACTGTTGAACTTTACACATATTTCTAGCATTTTTTATGTTTTCAGAAATATGCAAAGAGTGTAGGAAAAAATGAATTTCTACAAAAACAATTGATTTTTAACGAGGCAGTCCGATACCTAAGCAGAGGATATTTCATGTTTGGGGCATAAAACATGGTATTATGAATTCATCCACAGTTTTTTGCGAAATCATAGTCGGCGGTCTAAATCGAGTGACGTATCCATCTTTATTTATTCAATTTCCTTCTTATGTAAGGGTATAAGTGGTGAAAATATTGCGTGTTTTGATAGTTTTTAATACTGTCTTTTGTATACAATAAATTTATATTTGCATTTGATAATTTTCATTTCTATTCAGTTACGCCCATAATGCAATTGTAGAATATAAATATAAAAAGAGTTCATGATTCAATGGTGGTGAATCAAATATTTAATCCTTACAGTGTTTTGCGAAATCATAGTCGGCGGTCTAAAACGAGTGACGTATCCATCTTTATTTATTCAAACACCTTCAACACACTGAATAGAGCTACGAATCTCGTTTTTCAACTCGCCAACATGGTTTAAGTTGACATCAAAGAACGGCAGATTGACTGCGAGACAAGAAAACTCCGTGCATGTCATGATACGTCAGCGACAAAACAATCAGATGGATTTTTTCCATTCAGTGTTACTTTCATTTCCTTTCCATCAATTGACTCCCTTGTTCGGATAAAGCCTACGAGGATAAAACATGAGATAGGTTATCGCAGAAATTATCAAAAACAGGACTAACGGCCGGAGAATTTCAGCAGATAATGTTTGGTTTTAATACCATGTTAATTAAAGAGCCTGTATGTAAATTGACAGACATCTTGAATTTTCTGCCTACAGTCGAACAAGTCTAGTAGTTGTTAATCTTAGTGAAGGAACGGGGTTCAGAGAACACGATATAACCCCTTTGTATTGTTGATCTAGTTCAGTAACTCAGTTACATACAATCTTGGCTAATTTGAACAAGAAGGGAGATAACAGCCAACTCTGTAACAAGTCGAAAAAAGGAATGCTTATTCCCCTTACCATGTTGCAAATGAAAATATACCTTAATCTACCCTGTGGTAATGTTATTAATATGCAATATACATTTGTTTATGTACGTATGTTCTCTATTTTTGTACTAAACGAATTTATAGCATTAAAAGATTCATAGTTTAGTGAATATAAAAAATATCCATTAAAAGTAGTTTGTTTTATAAATGTTATTAGATACTGGATAAAAGTTACCCATAGTCCTGATACAAAATATATCAAGTATGCTTACAATGTAATGCTTCGACTTTCAGTTATATCCAGAGAAAAAATTCTTGGGCCATTTCTGTCAATAATATATAAGAAAGTTTAGGTTTTTCAGAAGTTTGGATAAATCAGAGAGGTGGAAATCCTACAATATTTTCGTCAGAATTCAAGCAAAGAGTAAAAAATAATTACTTACAAATTTTGGTAAGTGAAACAGAAAACTCTTCGAGAGTCAGAACATATAAACAGTTCAGTAATTTTGGTTTTAAATCTTATTTAAACATTATTAATATTAGTAAATTCAGATTTGCTTTAACAAGATTCAGATTGCAAACACACAGGTTAGAAACTGAGACCAAGAGATGACACCAACCTAATCGAATACCTTATAATGAACGTAAGATGAATTTCATTTTTACTAAAATGTCCTTTGTATCAAGAACTTAGAATATGTCTGAATGTAAAACCACGATAAAAAGCTATATTCATATATAAAAGCTTTCAAAAAAGAAATCAAACATACTATTTTTATTAAAGGCCAAAACCCTCTCTGTTAGTCAACTCATTTATTATTTACGAACTGGAACGCAGCTGTACTTGCAAACTGCATAGTAGTTACGTGTTTATTTCATTTCAGAAGTTATGATTTATCTTGATATAAGGGAAATAAATCTACTAGCATGTTTTTTAGATTATTCAGCTTTTATCTCCCTTTATCTTGAAAAACAGCACGTAACATAGTATCTATGTATGGACTAAAGAATTTGACTATCTGTTTATAATTGATTTATACATATTATTTATATTCCTGTAGAATGATGGGCATTATGCTTTATTCTTGCAATAAATCATATAAATGACGATTATTGAATAAAACTCTGTCCAAACACAAAGACCGAAAAGGAATCACCTTGAGAACGTTACGACCGTCTTCAGATTAACAGAAAAACGTGTGATATGGTATACATAAGATAAAAATTCAATGGGGAAAAATTGGCATGTGTGTTTGACGTCATAAGGCCAAAACAAAGTGATTTTGAGGTTCTGGTAACATGCTGAAAAATAATAGGGTAGGTAGGTCGGAAAAACATTTTTTTTAATTAGTATTTTATTAAAATTGAACTGTATGTCAGATATATACACTATAGGATACTCCATTTTTGCAATGAAATGCGGAAATAAAGGGTCGATCAGGTTACTGGAACCACAAGATCATTTTGTTTTGGCCTAATCTCGCGAGAATGAGTCTCGCGAGAATTGTCATGTAATTTTTTTTTAAACATGCACGAATATCAGTAAATGATTAAGTTATAATAATTATTTGAAAAAAATACGTGATGAAATAATTTAAAATGAAAAAGAAATGCTTTTATTTAGACACGTGACTAAAGTTCTCCCTAAAGAAAAACAACATCCAATGAAAATGCGTTATTTACACCACGTGGTTTACACACGCATCGGGGTTTGCCTAAAATACGAAAGTGACTTTTTTTGACGAAAGTGAGCGAAAGTGGCTTTAAAAAAATGAATTATAGCGTTTTGATAGAATCTTAGAATTTATGCTAATATTGCAGTTTGTATAAGTATATTATCAGAAATTAATAATACTTATTGTCAAAAATTATCATTATGATGATATAAAATATATATTTTGAAAGTCACTTTCGCTCACTTTCGTATTTTAGGCATACCGCAATACCGCACGCGGGTTCATCGCCATCATTGTTGTTTACTTGCGCCAAAATGGTAAAAGCAGTTGCAGGGAATTTTCACCAAGGTTCCCCTTTATCTGTGCCATATAATGGAATGCAATGTACGGCCGTTGCATTAATAGCCCTTGTAGCAATTTTCCAGGGTCTTAACACTGATATTACTAGAGTAAGGTCAAATGATGTTGACGAGATTTTGCAAGAGGGAATTCGCGTTTATAGAAGTATTGTTTCGTCTGTTAATGAAGTCAGATACCTGGCTCAAAATGACTTGCCAGATACATTAAACTTCCGACAACAATTGTTTTCTATAGGTAATACTAGGGATACTTACTATGGTTATATTGATGGCATTAATGAGAGAGCTTTTGGACAGTCTTCGTTCTATGAATCAATTCTGCAAGCATGTTTGATTTCTCCTTTTCAGTTGCTTACACTGAACGGTCTTACAGTTGGAGTTTTTGTCAATACTGCTTGAAATGAGTTCATATTGTTTGACTCTCATTCTAGGAATCTGCGGGGTACCTATTGTGAAAATGGACATGCAGTTATGTTATCTTTTTACTCTTTAGACGAGTTCATCAATTTTTTTATGACAACTATAGAACCTCTCTATATGATTTAACACCTGTTTGTTTTACAGAATTGCACAGTGCAAATTATTTTTCTAACGTTTTGAATCGAAGCGAGCCACAAGAAATACATGGAGAGAGTGTGTACTTAAATGTGCAAAAGATAAACAATCAGACGGATGAGCTGGGAAACTATCAGACTGATGAGATTTGACTTGGTCAAATAACTCTAATGGTCAAGACACGTCTCTTCCGTTGTATACAGCATACCCAATAAATTTACCAGTTATTGTTCAAGGTGAAGGACAATTTGGCAAAAATGACATAGTTAAGAATGAAATGTTGAATAATGTTAGTGTAGAAAATCTTGAAAATGCCACCGTTCAGTCTGATAAGTTGAATACCATTAATTCAAAAAAAAAATTTTTGAATCATCACCAATGGAATCCTTAGTATGCTTTGGCCTAGGATCACTAAAGTTCAAATGGTGGTTCGTCATGATTGGCAAATGACCCCTATTGATTTTGAGATCAGTAGGTCAACATTTTGTGGATAATAACGAGAACACTTTGGTCTAGGATCATGAAAGTTCATGGAGGTTGATCATCATTGGCAGATGACACCTATTGATTTTGGGTTCAGTAGGTCTAAAATCAAGGTCATAGTGACCGAAAATGATTAAATTATATCCGAAGGATAACTTGAGTACGCTTTGGCCTAGGATCATGAAAGTTGATATGAGGGTTGATAACTTCTGGCAGATGACCCCTATTCATTTTAAGGTCATTACGTCAAAGGTCAAGGTCACAGTGACCCGAAATAATAAAACCATTTCCTGATGATTACTTAAGTATGCTTTGGTTCAGGATCATGAAATTTAATAGGGAAATTGTCCATCATTGGCAGATGACCCCTATCTATTTTGAAGTCAGTAGGTCAACGATCAAGGTCAAAGTGACCCAAAATGCTAAAATGCTAAAACATTGCTTAGAATCATTTAATCATCACTGGTATATGACCCCTTTTGAACTTTTGTTCATAATATACACAGTGCAATTTTTGTGACCTCGTGTACATAAAATTTTCATGTATGATCGCCACAACATGTAACTATGCAAGATCAAATGAAGTTAGAATTCCTTTTTTCCTTCTTTAGATATGGCCCTTCCTTACCTTTTTATACTGTAAACATATTTCACAAGTTGTGTAACTACTTACTTTATCAAAAATTCTACTGCCGGCGTATAAATATTTAACTTGTTAAGTATATTTTCGAATAAAAGAAATTCACTTGTATCAAGCACTTTATCTGCTGGCCTTGACATTCTTCCTAATACATGTACTTGAAAAGCGTTTGACAAAATGGTTATTTTGAGAAAAAGACAAGATTTAGTGGTCTAATTCTAGAGCGCTTTAATTTTCTTTGAAGGCAATCAAAGCAGAAAAATGCAATTTGTTCTTATAATGCTATAAACATGTTTTACACAAATATAAAAGCATACTGGTTTAGCTGTATTACTTTCAAGTGTATTTGTTAAAATGAAGTGGAGTGCCTATATTGCACCCATGGAAATTGTTAAGTGTTAGCACTTTACAAAGCCCAAGGACTTCACTTCATAGAAATTTCGTAAACTACAACCCAAGACTATTGTGTTTTTTTCATCATTTCTGTATTAAAAAATCCATTTGTTTTTTTTTTTTTTTTTTTTTTTTTTTTAAATATTTGATTCACCACCATTGAATCATGAACTCTTTTTATATTTATATTCTATAATTGCATTATGGCGTAACTGAATAGAAATGAAAATTATCAAATGCAAATATAAATTTATTGTATGCAAAAGACAGTATTAAAAACTATCAAAACACGCAATAATTTCACCACTTATACCCTTACATAAGAAGGAAATTGAATAAATAAAGATGGATACGTCACTCGTTTAAGACCGCCGACTATGATTTCGCAAAAGCCTGTAAGGATGGCAGTCAGTTTATTTAGAGCTTTTATAGCAGACGAACTAGAAGCATTTGTTTCAGTTATTCTAAGATGTGACGGTCACTTTCAGGCTACTTGTTTGTTTCGTCTATAATGGTGTTTATTGAGGAAGATATTTGAAAAGAACTTTTTGTATAGAAATGTAGGTTTTTTTAAGATACCTTTGCTCATATAACTGAAAGACTTAGAGCGACTTATCACCCGAGTTTACACAAGCTAAAACCCTCACATACAGCGTGAAAAACTAAAAGTCCTTAAACAGAGTTCTACAAGTATTGTTTGTATCTGGCTTATACTTGAATATATAGAAACACTCGCACTACTGTCGGCTTCTTTCAAGTATTTATCGGTGAAATAGCCTGATATCTAGGTTTGTCTTATTAAGAACTTACTCTAAGTAGACAGCATATAATAAATTAATCAAGCATTTTAATGCATTATGAATTTTGATGTACGAAATTATATGACAAGCGAGGGGTTGAGTTTATGGAGTTTTCCGTTTCTAATTCACATCGTTATCCGACCATCGTCCGTGTTGTTCCGTGGTCGTAGGTAAACAAGACGGTGATCTTGGATGTTTCAGTACCTGTGTTGACAGGTTTTCTTATCCATGACCACGCTGACCGCTAAAGTATACGTTTATAAAACAGAATTACAGTTTTATTAAAGTAAATAGGTTTGTAAGGCTATGATGTTAAAATAAGATGAAATTGAAAATAAATAATA
The DNA here is from genome assembly GCA_012932295.1 of Cyclina sinensis. NCBI lineage: Eukaryota > Metazoa > Mollusca > Bivalvia > Venerida > Veneridae > Cyclina > Cyclina sinensis. The sequence goes on from JAAONU010000001.1 coordinate 5,383,407, forward strand.
TGTTCTTTGAGATCTCCAGTACAAAAAGTTTAATATACACATAAAGGTTACATACAGAAGAAAGCTTAACTTTAATTGTATGCATTTAGAACTTGTAACGATGCAGGTGATTGAAAAAAAGTAAATGCGCTTGCATCCCTGTTAGCCTGAACTGTTCTCTGTTAAATGTACATTCGTATGTTTCGTCAGAAACAGCTTCATACTTTTTTCTTTCAGTGCCCTCAGATAGAACAAGATGAATTGTGCGCAAGTGTCCAAGGTTTTTTTGTTGTTGTTCTTTTTCTTTCATATCTATTCGGTTCTGTTCCATTCTTTGAAGAAGAGGTGTTTTATTTAAATATGTGTTATCCGAGCCCACTGCCATTCCACTCAGTCAATTTGACTAATATATTTTCATTATTATTTCCCATATCTTAAATAGGTTAAGTGGGACTATCGTAGGCTAAGTCAAACATTGTGGGTGATAAATATTTTGTTACACATTTATAAAAACTGAATGGAATAAGTCGACTTCATACTCAAATCCGATTAAATATTGTGAAGGTTTTATTTGTATATGGAATTATTCTTTCCAAATATCTGCTACTTGCGATGACTCAGACTTACGTGGACTGGTACGAGGAACTTGTCCGTGTATTTTGTCGCTGATTAATAAACATGTCGTCACTTTAATTCATTCAACAATTTCTGTTTTGGTAGTCAGACAGAGCATTTTTGCTATTTTTCTCAATTTCTTAACAAATAACATGCTGTAAATATGTTTTGATGCGAGAAAACGACAAAAGTCAAGCTGTAACACGTATTTTCCGCTGCGTATGAGGGTGTCAAGGTAATAGGTAAGTAGGTGAGTAGGTACGTGCGTATGGTAAAAAAAGAAGTACATACCACATCAAAGCAGAATATTTAATCCTAGTTGGGGGGGGGGGGGGGGGGGGGTGGTAGCAGTGGGTCATTAAAATGCCATGCAGGCATCGAAGTGGTGTAGTCAATATCTGTTAAAACAAACTTCGTGTTAAGATAAAATTAAACCGTCATGACTTTTTTTTTGAAAAACTTACTGAACATTTTGTTTACTTTGACAACACTTAAAACGTGTCTCGACATTTTGTTGCAGACACCTTATGTTGCACACACCTTTGAGCGAACCGGTATCCCTTACAGTGATGGATAAGGCTCAGTATTTCTTTTGTATGAAAAGAAGGATCAAAGTTATGCAAGATGTAAGATATATGTTTTAACCTTTTTGCGAATTGCCTACTTCAGTGTCTCAGAAGCGAACAAACTATCGCAAAAATCTTCACCTTTGACCTCATACTCTATACATCATAAAATGTTATACGTAATAAGGTATCTTGTATACATATGTTTTTATTCGCTTTTTTGTAGGTGTGTGCGCGTTTTCAGTTGATAAAGTATCCACTTTTATTTGTCATTTCTCAATCTTTCTATACTTCAATAGTTATAAAGCCCTACTTCTATATTTAAACAGTTATAAAGGCCTACTTCAAAGGCTAATATCAATATGTTTTAAGTCTTGTAAAGTTATTAGCCGAAATGAGATAGGCCACACTTCTCATCAAAATATTCACTTTGAAACCAGTCCAAAATCAATAAACCTTCTCTGTGGAACTTCGAAAATCTGTCGAATAACCGAGTTAATCTAGATACGTTTTTTTCTTCAGCCATTTCTGTAAGTGTTCGTACAAATTTGGACACCTTGTAGATCTTAGGGATTTGGCTGAGGTAATATGATAAATACCTGGCTTTGAGCTCTGAGCTCAAAAAACTTCTCGGAAGGGCTCTGTTTCATGCATCTTGACGCACAGAGCTCCTTAGTAGCTCTTAAGATGCTCTATGCGTTACATCAACGTCGCATAGAGCTTCCAAATTTCAGGAATGGTAGTCATTTTGGCTGCCAGTAACAGCACGATTCTGATAGCCATCGTCATCATAGATAAACATCATTGTCGATGTTTCATCACCATCATGATCGGTGAATCATTTTCGTTACACAAACCTCTAAAATTCCTAGAAGCTAAATAATTATAATAAATGATTTTTTCCATCTTTGTGATCTGTAAAAACGCCATAATCACAGTAACAGTCATCATAATAACAATACATATCATCATGGTCAGTAAAAACAGCAAGAGGAGTAACTTCAACAGATGCATGTGGGTGCCGCCTTGTTGGATTTGTGGTTGTTGTTTAAGTAATCACTATGGAGATGCTTACTTTATAAAATCTTCATGCCAAGGCTTCTGACAAACAGGCGAAGAAACTGACGTTGAACGTCACAATTCTCAATCTAGTGAAACAAAGCATTGGTGCATACTTCAACGAGGTTATGTAGCAAATACGTATTTGTGTCGTAAAACAACTGTTCAAACAATCTTGTAGAATTTCTGTTATGTGCAATAAAAGTCACTTAGATCTTGTTCAAACGACTGGTTCGTCATAAATGTAGCAATTTTACGACTTCACTACAAACAACGACAGATACTTGTTCTGTACCTGCAGTCGTGTGATTGCCTTTATATTAAGGCGTTACATTAAAACGCAAGTGTGTTTAGTAATTTATCATTCTTAATAACATAAATATTTCATCGGTGATTGCTTTGTTACCGTAGCTGCAGAAAATATTGTTGACCATTATAGGTGAACAATGATAAATAGATACAGCAAAGTTGGCAGGTGTATATAACATTTTTCACTAGTTGCTAATTTTTATCAGCATGTGTATATGTGGCTGGTGTAGTATTTTAATGACTTGATATGTGAACCATCTTTTACACTCGATATAGCATAAAACGATTGCCTTTAGTCGATATTTTTTGTAATCTTACACATAACTTACGCATAGGGGCGGATTAATAGCTTTATTCGGCTAAAGGTGTGATGTGCGTGACGAAAGGAGTCACCGTTCGTGATTAAAGGAATCATGATCCATGCTTTTTTTACACAATGCAAAGGTCCCAAAGAAGAAGGATACATCCGTTTTATAAAGGAATGTATCAAGTAATCTTCAGCTATTCAAAATCAATTTTGTAGCATCCTGTTACACCAGCTGTTGCCTCTGAATCGACTTTTAACATCTGCATTTACATGGCGCTATTTTCTTAGAAACCTACTGTAATGAAGGTCTAGAACTGCTGCACTATGTAACCTCCAGAACAATCTAATCCTAGCCGAAATAACACCAGGATTTACTACAATCTCTTCGTTTTACGACAACTGTGGCACCTTATATACACTGTTTTTATCATGAAACAATCGAAGAAAACAGAAACCGAACGTGACCAACATTAATGTATATATCTACTTGTATTTGCAGTAGTTTGATTGGCCGTTTCAATTACAGCTGTAGCAGGGTGATGATTAAAAAACTTCATGATGATTGTGTATGAATATGAAAAAGGCTGATATATCGCTCTGTAAACATGTATAAAGCCTTAACAAATGGGATTTTTCCGTGTGATATGATTGTACAAAATCTTTCATAAAGAGTGGGTCATCTCCCCTTCAGGCTATTTCCTCTGATGTTTATCAAGCATATTGCAATATATAAGTGGCGATTCTCCCCAGCTATAGTGTTTTATTGTTGATCTTAGAGTGAGATAATATCTCTTCCTTTTTCACACACAAAAATATATTGACAGGCGCTTGTAGCAAGACGATGACGTTCTGATATAAACAACTGGCTATATAATTAATTAATCAAGAATAAAACTGAATTACATACCATCAGTTATCAGTCTTTGTTCTCTCTTATTTCATTATCAGATTGAATTGACATCAAGCAGATAATTTATTTGAAAGTAAAAGATTGTTTCATTGTCTTATTACGTTTCATTACTATGCAGTTACTTTATCATATGCTATGGTAATATAAGACTGCTGGCGCTTTGTCCTCGAGAAATATGTGTACTCGTTCTATATAAAATATTATATTAAACAAACAGTGTCTTAGACATCAAGAATTATCATAATTATCATTGTAGATTTTTGTTAGCCAAATCTTTTCAGCTAAAAGTCTCGCTTTTTCGGGGTTTTCTTTTTTCATTTGTTTTTTCATTTGTGTTTTGTCTAGCCTTTTTTTTTACTTTTTCGAACGATATAGGCTGTAAAAAAGTCCCACGTTTTAGGTTTATATAAAATAACAAAAAAAGCTAATAGTTGTATTTATTATACAAATCTGTACGTTTTTTGCACATCACGAACTGTCATATATCTGGTGTTATCTTCTCCGGTGCTGTCATTTCCTGCCTCAGTATCATCACTAACAAATGCTATTTAATTGACATCGTCAAGTTTTATTTCCCTTGGGCAATGATTCGTGTCGCCACAACTTTCTACAGCGTGAATCTGCGTACTAGACTTATAACCGTAACTTGCCGTTATGAAATGCGGCTTATCATTTTAATGATATTCGGTATCATTGTCTGCTTGAATACCATGATATTCAAATCATTTACGCTTTAAGAGTTATGGGATATGGCAGGTTGTAATCTTTAGAGTTTCTATATATCTTGTGGATTATTTTAACAGATACATGGATTTATCCTCGATAAACTAATCCGGTAATAAGGTAATAATTATAATAATATTCATTTAACGTCATTTAAACTGCAACAGCTGCACATACAAATACATCACCATGCAGTTTATAATATAACGTACGTCATTATATACAGAGATGTTGAAACAGGACTTTTACTTCAATCATGAGTTATTTTTTTACTTGTTTTGCTAGGTATAACAGTTTAGCATGCAAAGTCTCAAAGTTGATAGATGTGTTTAGCTTTGAATGTTTAATGTATTAAGCTGTTTCAGAAGATATTTATCTGAACGTTTATAGGGGGTATGTAAACATTTAATGTCCAATAAAGTGGACATAAATTCCGGTGCATTAAGTACTGTAAGCAATCTACAACTAACCCAGAAGTATCTCCATGCTGTATACAAGGAACAGATTTCTTTGATAAATCCGTGTTTGAAATCATGTCAACTTGGAAACAGGTGTCTGGACCTTCGCAGGATTTCTTCTGTAAAATTGAAATATATGGTCAGCTACCTTACCCACAGCGTAAGTGCCCTTGCTTCGGACCGTAAGCTTTAGATAACCTCTAGGTAAGTGCTGTCATGTGGGCACTGTTGCTTACCAAAGTGCCTGCTTGAAAGAATGTTTAGGAAGGACGGTTTCATAATCACGTTTACTGGTCGAGATAGTGTGTCACCTGCGGTTTATTTGCATAACTTGTTATTTTACTTAAAAATCCCCTCGATTTGCTTTAAATTTAATCACTTGATAACATATTCGAGTGCTATCAAGAAATATTTACGCATTGTCGTGACTTTGAATACATTATTAAACATATTGTTTTGTTTAGAAAGAGAATTAGACATTTCTCATTTTGGTACGCTAGAAGCACAATCATACGTTTGATATCAAGGTTTTATACAGTTGCTGAGAAGAAAAGGAGTATATATGTATCAAAGTTCTGATAAATCTAGTTTGCTATTCAAGACTTCTTGACTTCAACTTACCTTAAAACAGTGCTAGAGAGCTTTGTTCTTATCGTTTCGGAGATTGTTAGCCATGATGTTTGATGAAAATCGATGATGTTTGATGATGTTTGATGAAAATCGATGATGTTTGATGATGTTTGATGAAGTTCGATGATGTTTGATGATGTTTAATGAAGTTCGATGATGTTCAATGATGTTTGATGATGTTCGATGATGGATGATGTTTGATGATGTTAAATGAAGTTCAATGATGTTCGATGATGTTTGATTATGTTTGATGATGTTCGGTGATGTTAGATGATGTTTGATGATGTTTATTGTTGTTCGATGATGTTTGATAATGTTTGATGACGTTCGATGATGTTTGATGATGTTTGATGACGTTTGATGATGTCTGATGACGTTCGATGATGTTTGATGATGTGCGAATCAATCAATCCTCTTCTAGAAGCTTATTTGCAATAGTTTGTTGTTTAAAACACGAGGCAGATTGAAGTCAGTAATTTATAGAATTATTGAAGAAATTTAACAATTTTTTGTAGTTGTGAGTGATATAATTCAACAAATTTAAGCTCCATTACAATCGGCGACCTGGTATGATAAAAAATATCCATAACTTTAACAAAATTGAAATAAGATTAACTCGGTTCTTTGGTCTTGATAAGAATTGAAGAAAATTGCAATATTCAATATTCCTATAATAAGATAATAAATGTATGTCTCAGGTGATCTGAACAGAGTGAAATACCTACCCTTTAGTTCTTTCATTTTTAATTTAGCAATAAAATGCCCAGGTTTGATTTAATGGTCAAATAAGTACCATATACGTGTTGGATAAAATGTGTTGGGTGTTAAGATGAAGTCTACTCGTATACCTGGCCGGTATTTTGACAAAGTGAGTAATGACTGGGTAAACTGACAAGCGTAAGTTAATAGAATTGCACTTATTTCTACATGGTTGAAGGGCACATCTGAGATTTGACCTTCGTAGTACAATCAGACAGTGTTAATTGATAGTTTGCGTTTGAAAGTTTTGAAATGTATATTCATAAGTTCACAGGGCTGAGGGTTTTGTCATTGGAAATATTTTCAAGGACTTTCTTATTTATCAAGTGCTCTCCAGTAAATGTCTTCTTTATCAGGTAAACCACTCGTTAGATATATTACTTTTTTAACTTGTTCATTTTTTATTTAATCTACGGCTTCTCCAATGTACATGCCGTATCAAAACTGAAAAAGTTTATAAAGTGATTTAAGAAGCCATAACGGAATTGAACAATACAGCGACTACGTGTTTTATACGAATCTTCTTTTTTTTCCGAAATATTTTGTATTAAGACAGCTCAAATTCTATTTTGCGTATTCTCAATAAACTGTATCGGTTGAAATCTGTGCTACAATGTAGGGCGAATACAAATATGATTAAACAGATAATTAATTGTAAACATAAAGCCTTCATTGATCACTGCAAAAAAAATCAATACAGATTTTCAAAATTTTTATCAGTGTTATTTTTACAAAGCTTTTGAATATCTGAAAATCGATTTTCTAGATAAGTACAATAAAATGCACTGAAAATTCCTTCAATAAACGGGTTATTAGAAGTATTGATCCACCACATGTATATATGGATATCAGTTTGAAATAAATAAATAGCAAAAATAAATTCGTATTGAACCTATGGTCACTCGTTAAGTATACACGGACAATATGAAAAGGATAATGGCTTTCGGTCATATTTATTCGGATAATACGCTAATGAAAATAGCTATAAATAGCGAAATGTTCTTTTAACAGTAGTTCACGTGGTATCGATCAGTATTGTATTGTATTGCACGCGACAAATCGGATAACTATTGTAGCTTTAATTCTCCAGTGTCAGTTGATAAAAAGCTGTGTATTTATATATCTAAAATTCGGGCGTCGTGTACTGGCCAGATTGGAAGACTGGATATTATTAGTACAAGGTAATGACTAATTTGACTAGAGGCCAAATATTTACTGTATCTTGATTTGAATGAACAAGTGTGAATGTACATATTGATTGAAAACTTCACACAAATACCAGTGTTTAATACAGGTCTGAAACCTTAACTTCCGTGTGTGGAAATACAAGATAAATAAAATAAGACAAATATACAGCGAAGCATACGGAGTGTTTCTGTATAAACAAAATGAATGGTTTATTAATTATTCATTTGTATACGTGAATTGTTTAAAGGATAATTACATCATTGTATGTAAAGAATATCAGGTAAAACCTTTATCATTATTGTGTTTTATATATCTTCATCATTATGTTGTTTTTGTATCTTCGTCACGAGCGAATCTAAATATATATTTTAGAGATAGAATGTTTTTTCTCTCGTTTATTTTACGATTATTAAACAAGCATTTCAAAGATATTCAGTGCCTCACTGTACCTGAAAATAGTTATTTCTTAGATAATAGCCTAGCAGGAAGAATGGTCACGATTTTACCATTTCTGTGTAGATATATCTTATATTAAAACATGATCTTTCTCTAGATTCTATATTTAGGATTTTCCTCTTACTTTATTTTGAGGTGTTTTTTTTCTGAAGTGATACAATCTTCTTGTAGTGTTTGTATGGCAATTCAGTTACACAACTTTGAACTCTTCTACAGTACACTCATTTAAATCCAGGAGAAAAAATGGACATAGAACACAACTGAGCGTATTTCAGAACCACGAAAACCTAGAAAAAGAATTTGTACTTAAGGAACAGTCAAAATCCTTAGCAATATTTGATCAAGTTCACGCGTCACAATGCGATATATTGTGTATTTTGTTGTGATAGACAATGAGTTTTATGTGATGTTGAGGAATTCATAACAGTTCCCTACCATGCATTGACCTGAACAAAAGAACGTAACATTGATGTCAGCTTCAGAATTCTTAATAGAAAGATCTGCATGTAAGTTGCTATTATTTTATAGTAGGGTGTGTTCCTTTGCATTGATCGCAAGTAAATCAACATACGGTTCGATTAGGTTCATTGATCCAGTCAACAAGCACTGCCAACATCTGCCCTGATATTTAACAACATGAAATATTTACAACAGACATGCACGTGAATTCTGTGTGCATTTTTATATAGTTTATTGTCAGCCGACATGCTGCCATTTTGCACGCAATGTACATGTTTTGTCGATACTTTGTCTGATAAAATGTTTAATTTATACCAGTGTTTTAGTCTGAAGTGAACTAGCATTCTCATGGATTCCCGTCACAGAAATTTACAATCAGTATACAGCTGCAGATAACAATTATTTAAGAAAACAATCAAGAACAAACAAATATGAAAAACAGCGTCTGTCTCAAACGTTAGATGCGATTCATCGAAATTCTGGAAGCGTGGATTAGACATGTTCCATGTGGACATAGCTGAATGGTAAGAGCTTGTGGTTCGCATCAGGTTCTGGGTTTGAAATGGGTTCACACAAGGCGCGGGGAAAGCGGGGTCCCATAAAGGAAAACATGTTTCACTCCAGACAACTGGGGTTGATAATAATACTGAAAATTACAGACTTCCTTTTTTCAACTGATCGATTTCATCCCGAACGGCTTTTGAAGATCTACTGGGTTTCCAAGGTAACAACTTGTGTCACAATTAAGTTACTTCATGTCAGTATAAATGAAGACAGTGCTCAGAATACCAACAGTTTTTTTCTTGTATTCACGACTGTATCTGTCTAAATGGTTAACACTTAAACTGAAATGTTTTTCTTTTATGATGTGTTATATGTATTTATTTATTGCGTGTACATACTTTGGAGAGGGTTAATTGTTAATTGTGTCAATTGACGAAACCCCAAAATATAGGTCAATGTCACAAGTTGACAGGACTATTAGTTATAAATGCACAGTTTAATAGGTATTTTCATGTTGAAATGAGATGTAAGCATTGGTCTTATTCATTTGAAATTTCTAAAGTTGGTTTACACAAGAAAATTCCTCTTCTTCTTGAAAAGTTCTAATTGAAACATTGCGTTTCTCTCACTGTCATAATATATTATAATGACAAAAGTTACCTGTCTTTTGACTTTACACTATCACATTAGCATAAACTAATTAATACATGATGATATATTTATTGAAGCTTCTTTGACATTAATACTGTAAAATGCAGCATAAGGTGGGAACAGGTACCTTCTCTGGTCGCCGTTGTCTCAGTCGTCTGTATTTTAGAATAATTAGTCGTCAGGGTTTTAGCATGTATCTGGGCCAATGTGGGTCGTTTATTGGGCGTTACGCAGGAGTAACCGCGAATAACTAGGCGAAATATTGCATGAACGTCATCATAAATGTCTTATATAGTGTCATCATAGCAATAAACTTGCATGACGAAACATTGTACAAACCTATTCTCATTAATATTAACGTAGATTATTTCAATATGCCTTCCTAGTGCACCAATATTTGTCTCTTGGCAACTTTCTATACAATAAACACGGTGGTTAACCGGCTCGGAATTCTTTTGATTAAAACAGCGTCCCTAGACTGTTTATGATCAAGCAAAGGATTCTTTTGGATTTTTCAACAAAAACTTCAGACCGATTTGTTACTTGTTTTATTACAAATACACATCACAGATACATATCTGTAAGAAAATAATGTTTAATCCACGATATAGGAGGTAGATTCTATGTTCAGATGAAATTAAAATCATCAATAGTCCTTTTCTTCACAAATTATGGATCGTTACCATACATGTATTTTGGATCAGGTTATATATTTAAAGTCTGAATATTACCGTACTTTATTATACATTTCGGGGAAATGTCTATGCACTTCTCACAATTTAGTGTGTCACCTCTAACTTTTTGATAATGTGAAGATTAAATGTACCAGAAATACGGGTTATTTTGTATGTATGAATAGAATATACATGTCAGTATTTCGTGATAAGGCAAGTTTGAAAAATTACGTGTAATTACGCCGAAATCTTTCAGATTTTGGTTCACTGTCTATTGTTCTGGTGATATTTATTGAAAAAAAGTTATTTGCTGGATCATAAATAGTCAATAAACGTTGCTTTAATCAAAAAAAGGTCCAAGGCCGGTTAACCACCGTGATAATATCTAAAATGGCGCGAAATAGGAGTAATTACTTGACAGATTTCGTGTTAGAATGAAACGGTTTTGAAAGCTGGTTTTGACGGCTGTAAACTATTTGTCCTTCTTTTTTCCAGTTAAAGCGCCAGTCACATATAACAGAACTGTAATATCAGAAATATACTGATGTATAATGAATTTGACCTTTCACGGAGTTAAACATCGTAAAGCCTTGCTGGTTTGTCTTTTTTACTGCGAAGACAATGTCTTGCCTGCAAATGTCGAAGTCTTTGTTTTCTTTTCTGGAAAAAATCAACGACAGTTAATGCTTACCTCTGCTAGTTTTAGAGCGTCTATCATACCATGGAGTTGGTTGCATTCTGACTTTCACCATCGAACTTAAATGTGAAGTAACTAAATAAACTATACATTTGAAGTGTACTTTAAGTTTACATGTCAAGCATACAAACATCATCAAAACTAGAAGCTGAAGCGTAAAACTGTGTTCATGCCACATATTTGTTTTAACACAATCGTTTCCGATTCTCGGATATACCTTCACGGTAGCGCGAGCTACACATTTGTCAAGCAATGACTTGTTTTCCACTTTATTCCCGCGTTAAAACAAGATTTCCGTGATATAAACATTTTAAATTTCAACATTAACGTATCACGAATAGCTACAATATTGACCTTTACGTGTTGATTCTGACATTCATTACATTTCAAAGGAACAAAGGTTACTGTATCGCCTTCAAAGAAAGGAACTTAACATACAGAAGTATTAATGTTAACTAAAACAAAAACTGATTAATTTGTCTCTTTTTATTTGGTGTTTTAAAGATTAAGTCAAAGTTCCAATTGTGTAGGAGTGTCATTGACTTGTAGAAAAAAAGGAAATGTCAGTGAAACACTGAAAATCGGTGTTTGTATCTATCTGACACGTACCTTGAAACTAGATTCTTTATCCAGCGACCAGTTCTAGTGATTACAGGGGAAAACATGTCATGCTAAACTTGAAATTTGGAAGCAGTCATGAAACTTGTATCTTCCATTTGTTTTTGCTCACGCTTTTCTGTTTGTTTGTTTTGTTTTTGGGGATGTATCTCAAGTTTAATCCCCTTATTAGTCATTTCGTTGCGATCAGCCCACCTAACAGGTGATCCTGGGTATCACGCCAGTTAATTTATCAAATCTCCCCGGCTGACTTCTTCCTTACCTGAAACAGGGATGAAAGAAATAAGACCTTAAGACGCCATGTCCAAGATCAATTATCACGGAAAAACTTAGCCAGCCTTTGTGGGATTTGAACCGTATACCGTTATGTCATTTTAACTCCAGGTCTGCCAGATGGCAATGGAAGGTAATGTAGGGACAGGAATGACGGTCAAACCCAATCTTTTGAAATAAGCATACTCTCCTTCCATTTTTTTTCAAATTTCATCAAAAACTTTCTTATAAGTTTCAGCACTGCTTGTACAAATGCCTTTCCTTATAACTTCTTTGGTAATACCAAAGTAACAAATCATCCTTATTCCAATAAGTTTGTGTCCCTCTCTTTGGTCCCGATCATTCTTACATCAGGGGCAGATAATCTTCATCGTAGGATCTCAAGAAGGAACATGTTGTCCAGCTCTCGTTCTGCTAAAGCAAAATAAAAAAAGCTAAGTTGCGTTAGTATACTGAATGTTATTACATCTGTAACAGGGCAGATTTGATCTCCGACCCTGCCACATAGCGGAGCGTGACGTGTACATGTAAGTAGTCAAAAACTTGATGCCGATTACTCGTTTTTGTTTTTCATCAGAAAATTAGAGTGCAGTGTTCAATTTTAATCGAACAATTTTAAAACCTGTTTATATGTTACAAAATATGTTCAGCTCTATGCTAAAACTTACTAAAAGCATGTATTGTATCACTATTACACGAAACCGTTGCCCGTAAAATCAAACCTATCTACAGATATCCGATGAAAATTATCGTGTTACTGTGTGATTTTCATTGTGATAAAATGGGAGTGGGTCTTTTCTTTCCACATTCTCTACAAAATGAGAGTATCATATTTCGGACGATAACAGGGTGTAGTTTCTAAATTGTATCAGATGAACCAAAATCAATTGCAATTGTTACATACATTATGCGAGAGTAGTCGGGTTGTTGTACCCTTGTTTGAAGCTAAGTTGTAGCTCGGACATCGTTGTTTAAAGTTTGACTGGATTTCTAAAAATAAAATTTCAGGTAAATATGCCTTGTTACTTCTGGATATGTGCTAGTGAATATAAGTTTTTATAAGTTGACGATTAAGCTTGTAAAGATAGGATCCCAAAGATGGTTTTCAGATGCTTAATGAACTTTTAATGCTTACACTCTTTAACGTACATGTCAGAAATAAACTGTTTGTTGAAACGTTTAAAAAAGATATTTTTTTTCTTCCGTGAGCTTACACAGAAGATTAAGGTTTATGTTAATTATTCTAACAGTCGTGTATCCATGTGTCAAGTAAGGATATTTAGCCCCTACCCCGCTGAAGGTAATAGGCTCTGCCTTTGCGACCAGTGCAGACCAAGATCAGCCTGCACATCCGTAGTCTGATCGTGGTCTGCACTTTTCGCCATTCAGTTAGTAAATTTTCTAAAGGCACCTCCATCAACAATTAATGGATCTGTCCAAATTGAAAGATGGACAAGTCCATTTTAGATATTTAGCATGGTCAGGGTTAACAAATAATTATAGTGTAAAGTGTCTTAAACAGTTTCCAGTAAATGAACTAGATAGACTGATCTGTGAAGTAACTGGGCTGTCATATTAAACATCTGTATAGACCTGACTTTCTTCTGTGTACACTGCTCGCCTGTTTTGGTTTTTTCTTTAACAATTTGACTGGGTTTATTTTGATCTACATGTAATTATTTCTCTCTTACATTTTCTTTATCTTTATTTATGTTCTATATTGTAAAGAGTCGCTTTTCACACCGTTCCTTTTCAAATATTTTAATAAGTCGATTCATAGATTGATATTCATTCTTCAAAGAGTAACAAAGGGAAGATAAAATGCCTGTTGAATGAAATCAATCGTTTCGTATAAATCACAACTTCGTGTGAAGAATATTTCAGCATGATAAACGGTCTTTCTAATGTAAACGTAATAAAATTTCGTACCTGCCAGATCTTCTGATGAGATTTCATTGTCAAACTAGGCTAAAATGTAATAAAATCTGTCAATACTTCGTCTATATAAGAGAGGATGTTGTTTTTTCTAGACTGCTAAAACCGCAGTAAACACACCTTTTATTGTTGTTGTGGTTTTTTTAATAGTTTAGATCAAGGTGTTACAATCGAGGGTTTGTAATGCGTTTAAGGAATGTTGAACACAATTAAATTGATAATTTTTGCGTTTGATTTTAAATTTAGAACATGCAAACATAAATGCTATATGAAAGTGAGAGGAGACGTAAATACTTAATTCTCTAGTAACTCAATGGTCACGTATCATAGTTCGTTCGGGCCCATACACTACAGGTGTCAAATGTTCTTAATTCCTTTCATTTTTACTACATTTACTTCTGACCTGATTTTAGTAAAGAACTTTGGCTGACTATTAATGTTGTAATGTAATTATAAGACATGACATTGGTTATTTGAGTACAGTACAGAGTTTAGATAAATATATAAGTTATATTATAGATTCGTTAGCTATGAAGGTATCAACTGCTTGTAGCATTTCTGCACTGTGTACGGCATCCTTATTCGACCAAAGTAACATCAACTTGTTGGTTCTTCAGTTTTAACGTATAAATACACATATGTTAGTTCCGTTAATCTTCGGGTAACTCATGAGGGATGGTATTCATTACCTAACTGCATTATGGTATAAAACCAGTCAGCGACAGGAAGCTTTCCAAGATAGCAAATGTTCAAGTCATATTACATTTAACCGTTTATGTACTTAAACATGAATAAAAACCTGGTAAGTACCTAAAATACCAATGTAATTTACGGTGTAGCACCATGCTTTATGATACGGGGTTATTGTTTTCTCGATTTTGTCTTTTCAGACTGTCTAAGTGAACGATGGCTCTGTCTAAGGAGGAGACTATAGCTGTTATAGCAGGATCTATAGCTGGTCTCATAGTGCTTCTCTCTGTTCTTGCTGCAATTTATTGCTGCTTAAAGTAAGTTTTCTTCTGGTTATATTCTGTTTGCATCAGTTTTTATTATTTGCTGAATAGGTAAACTATTCTTACTGTTTCTAACAGGCACTTACATGTTCGGTTTTAATACTTCAGATATATTGCTACATAAAGATAGTGTTAATTGTTCAGTAAATCTTTGCTGCTTTATATAAGTACAAGTTTTCTAGGTATGTGCTATGCATGAATTACCACGTTGATGGTGCAAAGATCTTCTGCTCTATTTAGGAAGTTTAAATGCTACTTTAGTAGCCAAACAGGGTTCCAGTATAACTGCGGTGCTGGTGCCCTGCTGACATTGTTTCATACAGTTTTATGTAGGAGCTTGCTATATATCGTAGCAACTTTTTCCAGATATAATAATAATAATAATAATAGTAATAATAATAATAATAACAACAATAATAACAGGAATCAATGATTGATTCAGTTTTCCTACGCTTGATACCTATACATGAGTGTGTAAGAGAAAGTTGTGTCTCATGTTCGTGTATGTAATAAATCATGCTGTTTATAAAGAAGGTTTATAATGATGTCAGAATCGGCTTCTTAGACAAATAATGCTGAATTGACATAAAATCATTGAATAATTTTACTGAAACGGGTCATGGGTTTGAGTTTAACAACTAACCGTTTCTCTGTCAGTTGGAAAGTTGGAAGTCGTGATTCCAGTACTGGTGCTTCCAGAAAGTCGTGATTCCAGTACTGGTCCTTCCAGGAACAGGGATATGGTTAGCTATTTCTTTACTGAATGACTTGAATTTGTCAACCGACTCCATGCGAACCAAACCAGACATTTTATAAAACAATTTCATACATTGATACTGATATGAGACATGTATATACAGACGCCGAAACAGAGATCACCGGAAATCAAGCCAGAAACCATTTCGTCATCATCATCTCACTCCTGATACAAGCCTCAGTAAAAACAGTGGCCCACATCAGAAACATGGAGATCAGCGCAACTTTCACGATCCTCGAATTGATCCTAGACTTGATCCTAGACTTGACCCAAGATTAGATCCACGTCTTCCAAAGGTTGGCAGTAATAGTTTGTGGTTCGGAAGTCCCTCATTGTACAGTGCATCCCCGCCACAGATTTACCAAGACATGAAAAGAAAAGGAAGTGAACGGCCTACCCATGAACATCCGGGTTTACAAGGTACTCACCGGATATAACTAAAATCGCTCTGAAAATTACGATGATGCAAATATTACTCGGAAATAAAACAAAATTAGTAAACCAGGAAACTTTCTCAAGCAAAAATTATTGTTTATAAGAATTGTTAATGTTTAACTATAAACAGTAATGTTCCACAATTAAAACCCATTGAATTATTTCAAAATTACCCCAAAATCAGCAGTATTACAGACATAAAGTCTACACTTAAGAACAAAAAGGTTCTCTATTAAGACCGACTCTTTATTAAGACCACTGTATGACTTGCCCTGTTAGCAGAACTTTACTGTTTCATTTTTTTTGTAAAGTGGACCATAATTTATAATGTAACAGTTTCTTTATTGTTTCTTGATTTGATATGAAATGAATAGGAAATTTAATTTTCTTGTTCAGTCGGAATGTAATAAAATGAAGAGATGTTAACCAGAGTATGAATTGCAAAAATGATATATCCGGGTTCTCTTGTAGGACCACCAGGTCATATGGTGTACCAGGGAACGAACATGGGTAATCGAATATACCACAGTCAGCATGTAGTCCCTTCCGTGTATGACCCGGATTACCGTCTTCCACGAAGCGGCAGTTACATGGACCTGTACTCATACCCGTATAACTATGATCCATATAGAGGTAGGCTATTATTTTAATTTATAATGTGTTAAAATTTTATGTTAATTTGCCATACTTTGATTACAGAGTCTGAACCAACATAGAAACCGCTTTATATGCCTTGAAAATTTGTGTCAATCGTTCATCTTCGGATATTTCCGTGAGATCATTCGCTGTTTACTTCATTGTATTATTAGTTAAGTGTCCTTTTTTCTTTATAAGACTGTTTGTTTCAGCTGAATGCTTCGTTTTCTTTGCGGGGTAGTTTAACTGTTCATGGACTATAGTGTATCTATACATCACTACATTGTTATGTTGTAGTAGAGCTGAACCAGTAGATCGATGGTAAAACAGAACTGGTCGCAAGAAGACAAATGTTTATATCACTAGAAACAAAAAGAGGCTGTATCGTGTGACGTCATTAATATGCAATGCCTGTAGATGTCCCCTTTTTCAAATTGCATCAAAAACGCTTTGATTACTGACATCCAGTTATTTATCATGTTCGTAAATAATTGATGCAGAAAATGTTGCGTTCCCCAAGAGAACAGTATTGCAGGCTTTTATCAGTACAATGACACGGTTTCGTAACATTTCCAGTTTCAACATATCACGAGTGAATAATTTTATCCATTCGAATAAATAAATGTAAAGGTCAAACGTTGCCTCATTTATAATGAACCCTTTATAACATGTATTAAATATACAACAGAAGATTTAAAGTAGACTTTATATTTATTTGATTAGTGTAAGCGTGTCTTTCAGCGTCAATAAACGCTTCAGTTGTTGTAGGATTCCTTTTAAAGCATCATAGAAGTGCCCCTGGCCGCTGGAATGTTTTTACAAGAAAGTAGATATTAATGAGAAATAGCGACCTACGATGTACTTTAATTGCCACTGTGACAGGAGATAAAGGCATTATAATACACTCGTTGCCCGGTGTTTAACGAGCATTCAATTTAATTGACATTTAATTCATGGTTGTTGTGATATTTTACAAAGTTTACATAAATTAAGATTGGTTTTTATCTCACGCGGTTCAGCTAAAGCTCATTTGTTCTTACCTTATCAATCTTCGTGTTTATTTGTTTTTGTTGCTGTTAATTTTCATGAAACATTAATGCCTGCCTTCTTTATCTATAAACATCACTGGCGTCTTGTCACCGTGCCATTTTTCCAGTCTGTATAAATAGAAACATTGTTCATTTGAAATCCATTATCACTTATATTTTTGTACCATACTGAAGATGTTTGTCATAATGAATGCCGAAATGCCTACAACAGTTCTAGGCACAAGGGGGGGGGGGGAAGTTATTGTTGTATGTAAACATGTAAACCTTTACTAATACACACAAAAGACTTGTTTGAGCGAATTCGTCAGCTGTCACCCACAAGGCAGTTCAGTACAGTTCATTCGTAATTTTGAAGACAGTTGATTAAAAGTGCAAAAATGCTAATGTTACGCTTTCTCGTTTACGATGACATCTTAAATAACATGTAGCATTTAGATCATTTTATGAAGAATGTAAAGCAACAATTGGACTCTTAAATATTTTCTGCAGTAATGATACCTCGAGATTTTGAAGTAGACTTGAAAACCAGTTGATCAGAGTCAGACGAAAAAGGGCACTCGAGTATACTTTTTCGGAAATAGACTTTTTGACTGCTTTAAGTGGTTTTGAAGACGATATCCTTTCAGGCACAATGTCTGGAAATATTAGCTGCCTACGTGAGGCATTTAAAAATAATACTGAGTTAAAATGAAAAAAATGGCGTGAAAAATCAAAATCCTAAGAATGGCGTCATATAGCATAATTGACATTTTCTGTCTTTTGAAAGTCCAGTTTTAGCTACAAATAGAAGAATATACTAAAATAATAGAATAGTTTATATAGGTTTTAGAACTCTATGCTTTTAACGAACATTTTTATTGTGAAAACAGCTAAAAGCAACACCATATCTACAAATCTTTCACTTATTTGAAGAAAACATCAACCAAATGCTTATAAGCTATGATCACGTCTAGTTACAAAATCCTTAGGCCAACAACATAACGAATTATCAAAGACTGATATGTAAATTTAGATATTCATTAGAAAAAAATAGTTGTAACAAGTAGGTAATTCCTATTATCTTAAAATATTTTATTTTTGCAAGTAAAACAGCCTCATAAAACAGTTACTATAGTAACGGTTGTCAGGCAGTCACATTCAAAGTGATCGCTTCTATGAAGACAATATCAAGGCTATCAAGTTTTCACTTAAACCTTGCATTTGGAATGTTGGAAAATATACCATTGTTAATTGATATTCAATTCATTGCATTTAAATGTAGCAATATCTGAGTGCCCATTGTCAAGTCTCATCAGCCATTTTACATAAACATTGGAACATAGGAAAAAGCCAGTAAATCCTATGACCTTTACACTGACTGTTCAAGGACACATGAAATTTCTAAGCTCTTACATAAAATATCTTCTTTTGCAGACGTAAACAATTCGCGAGCTATGCTAGTGAGTCATCCAGAGCACGAAGAATATTATTTAGACCGGTATCGAGAACGTGAAATTAGAAGAACCGGTAAAAAGGTGCGGCGCTCTCAAAGTGACGTCACACTTCACTCCACGCGTAGACCGAAAAATAGAAAACAACGCAAAGAAACGCCATTTGATATAGAAAAGTCCACTAGATCACGTGACAGTGAAGACAGGAGCAGCAACGATAGATACGAAAGTAGGCCGCGTAGAAGTCAGAGTAATGAAAGAGAACTTACCAATGAAAGAACTATAGTTGCTGACGTCCACAGGCAGAAGAAGCCGGCGCCTCCTCCGCCTAAACCGAAACCACATAGAGAGGAAATACAATCAAAATCTATGGACTTCCCAGAGCCGGAAATATCAGAATCCGCAACGGATAGTGCCAAACTGAGAGCGTTAGAGAGAGAAAGAGAAAGGAATAGAGAATTAGAGCGAGCAGAACAAAGAAAGAAAGAGGAATATATCAAACGGACAGATTACAGTGTAGATAATCGTGCGTTTATTGATGACAATGGAACCAGTGACTTAAATGTTAGGCCCTATAGTTACGAGGGAAAACCTTCTGTGTATGAAAGTTCGATTGTTGCAAAAATGGCTGCCATGGCTGATACTCCAAAGGCGACATACATAAATAAACAAGGGATTATAGACACTAGGAGTAAACCTAGCGACCATCCTGCTTCTACTGAAGCTTTTCATGCCGAAGTGGCCAAAAAGTTAGAAAAACTTCAGGATAGGACTGTTCCGCCCCTAGATTTGACCGAAGGGCCTGTAGCTACCTCCACCGGGAACCATTCGAGAGCCAGTCGACCAACGAGTGCCAAGCGACGTTCGAGACGAGGCTCAAACGTCACAGACCAAGACGGTTAGTTAGTTTGAATTGCATTGATGCTGAAATAAATTTGACAAATGTTAAAGCAATTACAAAGCATTTTCTGTTATTCATTATCTATCTTTTAAGTGACCTCAGATAAACGGCCTTGACTGGTGCTGATGTTTCTCTCGACAATAATTGTTTTCTTCTGTGTTTATTTTTGTTTAAAAATCTTAAAACTTTTTTCAGGTAACGTTATTACGGAACAAGCCTTCCAGTTTCTTGATGGGTATTCAGACAGGCGAGGGTACAGATTTCATTGATAGCGGCAGTATTACTCCGACACTTGTTAAGGGTATGCATTTATTGAATTAAACACTTCGCATTTTCATTCCTTTGCTTTGAGATTTCAGAACTAAGACCTACAAATCGTAGAATACTTGTATAGTAACACTATCACACAGTTTGTTAAGCATGTCGGGACATAATTACAGACTCATGAATTGATCGGCACATAATTATAGACACTTGAATTAATACAAATCCTTTTCAAATCTCGTTTGATCTATTTACTTAAACCTTCTATGTATCATTCGTTTCTCCAAGGTAATGGGGCTTTAGATAATTCTACCTCAGCTTTAAAGGTAAAGGTATCCCTTTCAATTCTGGCTCAAGTACTGCGTTAACATGGCGGCTAAATGACGACAAAACTGACAGAATACAAGTTGTATTCTAACTAACATGTTGAATCTTACTGATGCATGAAATGAAGGGGAAAAATCACATAGTTTATTTACATTTGTTTTGTTTCTTTTGCAGATTATGATATCAATTTGTAATGGATGCAAAAGACCAAATAAATGCAGTGCCAATGTAGTACCATCGTGATGAAGCATTTTCTTGTTTTATAGAAATTGATTGTTATCGTCACTAGCAAGCTATTTCCATAGCTGATATATGATTTAAACGTCAGCATGATTCAAACAATATGTTACCGGTATTGCAAATAGCCATGCTTTGTTTATGATTGAATTCGAGATGCGTAGTTTAGATGATAATGATTAATTCATAAGTGTTGCAGACGACATTCTAATATAATTATGTTTTCCATGCTATTCGGATAATTCGTAGCTATGGAGTATTATGCGTACCTTTCTGTGATATTTTTCAAATATCAAAGTGACATATTGACATAAATCGTTTGTGCATTTATCATTTTGATCGTGCCTTTTTTGCCAGTGTATCATATTATTTAACGATATTTATTAACATTCAGTATTTAACCATTTACGGATATTCACCATACCACGGAGCAGATCTGAGCACTACACGCACTATTTTCACTCATTTACAACATTTAGAAATTAGTTTTTGAAACTGCAGTCTTCGGGAAAAGAATTGAATACTTACACCACAAAAGAAATATTCACAGCACTAACACAATTATTCTAGTGACCCCAAGAAGAGACATTGTTTACGTGTAGGTTCGTAAAACTGTAGCAGGGCAGCCTGTGGGGCCAGTCGCGGTTTTGTAATAAACATCAAACAACATGTATAGTTCTTATATATAGTTCAACGTATATGTATAGGATTTCGATTTTTTTCTCCAAAGCGGGACTTTCTGAATATTTTTATTCAATGGTTGTATTTTATATGAAGCTTTAAGTTATTTTGAACTGTTTAAAGATATTAATTAGTACTATACTCGTTATTCTCTCCACTTTATCTTATGGTTACATATTTGTGTATCAAACGGGACTGTTAGGTCAGAACAGTGTGATCGAAGTGGAATCACGTGACAGAGAAAGAGATGGGAGGGGTGGGGAAACATTACACAAGCAGTGTCCATCAGTGTTTTACCTATCCAAAAAGGTAATAATGCAATTTATATTTTTTGAACTGACGGCGTATATCTGTTTTTTATGTTTCTTTAGAACTCAAACATTTTCACCAACAAGCGTGAGGATACGGCAGTCCAAATACGACCCACTGTTGATAGTAAATCAGGTTTACCTGAATGACTTGCCCGAGCACATCTCAAAACCAATCCCAACTCGAATCAGAATGTAAGAACAAGCGAGTAACTGTTTGTTCTTTATTTATTTTATTTTGACTTTTCTCTTCAGCAGACCAGTTGTTGTTTCTCTTGTCAAATTAGGGGATTTTATGTCTTATATCTGTTAGGGTTCTTGTTTTAATTCAGTTTCTACCATAATTGTATTGTACTTTTAATCTAAAGCAGTAATTCTTGCATTTGGATATTGTCACTAATTTTTAGTTCAACTTTTTATTGTTTCTATTTAAATTCAGGGTTCTTTTCTTCAAATGTGCTACATCTGTTGTCTTTTTTTTCTTTTTGATCAGTTGATATTATTTATATTCATGTCTTAGAAACAATACGATGAGATTTTGTTTTGCAATAAGACGGGTTTTTATGTGTATTCAAATATGCGTATGTTGTGTGTAATTTTTAGCGTTTTCAATTTTTTTCTTCCATTTGCATCAATAATATGTCATCATGTTACGTATTCTAAGACGAGCAATATTCAGTAAGTGGCATAAAATTCCTTGGTCACTTATACAGCTGGACCCTTTTGCAATAGTACACGTTGCACAACTTTCTATCCAATATACATTAATTTGATTTTCTTTTTCATTTTTGTATGAAGCAAATATTTGATAATTAAGAAATACAGAATGATAGATAGATACTTGTTTTGTTGTTGTTGTTGTTGTTAGTTATGAGCCAAGTTACTGCATGAGTACAGTATTTCCCCAGAGTTTCATCCATTTAAGAGGCCAGATAAAATGGTGACGGATTTAATGCTGTTAATCTTGACATGTTCTTCGGGAAAATGGGAACAGTAAAGGTACATCTTCAGAAAGGCTGTCATTAAAGATTGTAGCCTTAACAATATCTCCCTTTATATTGTACATGCTGATTCATTCGTGTATTTTGACCGGCTCTCGTTTTTCTTCTCTATTTGGAACATTGTTTTTGCCCTTGCCAGTTGCCACCAAACAGACCACGATGTGCTTTGCTCGCTTTTCAGTTGTTACTCCTATAAATGACAAATGGATCTTTCCTATCTGAAAGAATGGAAAATTTTACTTTAGAAAGCGGAATTAACTAATTAACCCCTATCTAGAAAGTAATTCATTCTTACATTAGGTGCTGGTGATGGGACAGAGGATTCAAACCAGCGGCCTTTTATGTTACGATCGATTGCATATCTGATTCGATTAGCATAAATGCAAGCCTCTTACACCTGTGACAGAGAATCGATTCTTTGGCTTTTTGACTCCTCATATCCAGCGGACATGAGTTCGAACCAACATCTAAAACCAGACTGGTCTTTTTCTCATGGATTGCATCTTTCATGTTACGGACGGAAGTGATTTAACACTTCAGGGGGCGTTGACCATATTGGAAACCGGTACCGACAATAAATAAACTGCGATTGAGTCCAGCAGACATGAGTTCGAATCCTATGTAAGGTCTTTTTTCTGATACATTTCATCTTTTTGTTACAGGTGTAACATAGACAGAAATTCTAAAGATTATTGATATTCGTTAAAGTCAGTTCTTAACACATGTCTTTACGAACCATTATTTGGGTTTGTTTGTTTTGGGGTTTAACGTCGATTTCAACATATAGGTTATATCTCGGTGGTCAGTCCACCTAACCGGGTTTCCTGGATAACTAACCAGTAATTGCCAATTTCTCCGCAAGTGACTGACTATTGTTCCAACATGATCTACTCTGAATCAGCGGTGAGAGACAAATGAACATTAGACACAATGTCTGCGATCAACTGTCACTGAGAAATTTTGCCCTGCCTAGGGGTCGAACCAACGACCGATGGATTACTAATGCAGTGCTCTACGGACATTATCTGGGTGTTGGCTTTACAAACGCACGTGCAGTCTGCATAGGTCAATAGGTCAACAATTGTTGCTATATAGCTGAATAGTCAGGCTGTTGCCAAGAAACAAAAACAGATGTTTTATTGCGCCCAACAATCTCGTTACCAGTGGCAAGGAGAGTTAATACAGTCAACGGCCTTAGCTTTAGTCATCAATGAGCGTTATGAATATACTGATTTAAATGTTTTCTTCCAAATACAAATGACTGTTTCTTAAATTATCACCTGAATTTTGATTTTTATTTCTTTCGTGTAATTAAAATGCTTTATATCCCATTTTTTTCCTTCGAAGCCAGAGATAAGCGTTTCATTTGAAAGACAAAGGGGAATAATTAGAATATTTATAAATAAAACGTCTAGAGTTGCTCCCCTTAACGACGTTCTTTTGGTCGTATAAGTTTCATAGCGTCACTCTGTATGATTCATGAAGTATAACGGAACCTGAAAATTGAAACAAAACTGTCACTTTCTGGTTAAAAAGCATGTTTGCATGCGAAAAAAATAAGATATTGTTCACTTCTGCAATTGTCTTGGTAAAAATTCGCATAGGTCTCGGAAAAAATGTTACCATGACTATATGCCTTCGATGTTTTGAATAGTTCATCAGTCAAACTTATCCGACTGCAGTTCGATTTTTCAAAAAGATAAAGAACATCTCTTAAGATAAATATTTCAAGTCAATTATTGGTCTTTGCCCGTTTTATAACTGGAACATCGTCGCCAACTTCATACACGGGAAGAACTCGCCTTTGAAAGCAATGACCTCTGACGTACATTACTGCAACACTATTAACGATCATAATTTGTCAATTTAGATCTATAATAATAACATGAAGTAAATTTACTAAATAAAGTTTTACCCTTTTTATTCTAATCATCTATTTATTTTCACGAACATTCTTTTAAAGGGAGAGTATCCGTGTTAGCAAATATATACTTTAAATGTATTTTTCTCCCTTCAAACAATGAAATAGTATTTCAGAGAATTCACTCTTGAGTAAACTACAACTTACTATTACTTGTGTTAAAGTTGAAATAATGGTATTTTATCCTATGTTAAAAATAAATGCGTCAATGTTTGTTAGAGATAATTTTAACAGCAAGATAAAAGGCTAAACATTTTTGTTGTCTTCATTTTCTGTTCCGTACTTAGAAGAAACTTATTACAGTAAATTCCAGGTGCGGAGACGTTGTTATTTCAAGTGGTCATGGGTTCGAGATCCCGTTTCTCCACTGACTCTGTTTATTGTCTTTTGGATGAGACGTTTAAACGAAGCCCTTGAATCTGTGTTGTATACCAGAAAGGACCAGTAGTGTCTCAGTAACGGAATGATCACTCTATCTTGAACTATACCTAAATCTCTTCAAGGGTTGTCGAGCAAATGAGCAACCGGTACAAATGATAACGATACAGACAGAACCGATATTTATTTCAATACAGCACGCTTGATAAAAAGAGGGTCGTCATGACAACTCACCCGAAAACTATTATAGATATTGTTCTCTAAAAATAGAACATAGATCATCCTGTCAAGGTTAAAAATATGATTTCAAAATTGTCCATGTATTTCTTGTTACCAACCTAACACAAATAAATTTGAAAACGGTCTATGAAAGGATTATGATTGTGGAATAACTTTGAAATTTGGTCAGGGTTTTTTGAGGAAAGGATTTTCAAAGTTTTCCATTTAGCCATATAGTAAAAACTTGCTGTACTACTGACAAGTTTTTAACGAATCAACTTGTCTTCAAGGAATTTCCTACAGTAACATTTCTGTGTTTTTTTTTTACTTGAAATTAATATGCAAATCCAGCTGTCTGTAAATTTTAACATGTTTGAAAGCAACTTATCCTTTGTTGCTTCTGGAGAAGAGCAGTGCAAACTGACTTCTACTATTACAAATATGCTTAGAATGGTGTTACCCAAACCGCAAGAGGGCATAGAGTGATGTCCCACAAACCTCAAGGGGCATAAACTGAAGTCCCCCTAACCTCAAGATGGTCATATAGTTAGGTGCCCCAAACCATCAAGAAGGCATAGAACGGGGTTCCTTATAACCTCCATAAGTGACATAGTGCATGGTTTTATCACAGCATTCTTCTTATCATGAACCTGACATTCTGTAAGTTACCAAATCCCTTCTATGTAGTAACAGAAATGTTGAAACTAGTTAACTACAGGTAAATTAAATAGGCCATATGTTCATTATTGATACTAAATGGAATAGAAATGCAAACATTAATCCTGAATATTTTCTAATGTTTTTTTTTTCTTACGTTTTTACAATGACAAAATAAATACAAAATTTTACAAAAAGATAAAAAAGAATGACGTTCTATTTCTGTTGTAAAAGCCATAAGAACGTTAAAAGTAAAGAATACATCTACCGATGTTTATTATTCTCTGTAGTGGTCACTTTTATTATCCTCTGTAGTGGTCACTTTTATTATCCTCTGTATTGGTCAGGTTTTCAAACTATATAGTATCAGTTACACCCACTGTCATCAGACAAAGGAAACAAGTTCCGTACAGAGAAAGATCCACAAATATTCATCACTGTAATCCTTGTATATTATATTTGATCGTCATCAAAAATAGTTTTGTTTTATTTACGCCTACCACTGCAGCTTGGTTTTAGAACGTGTTTCTTACCATCAGTTGTACACGTGCGACTGATTGAACTATCAAGACAATGAACCGGTATCCAGTATACAAAATATCTGACACCTTTTCTGTATATATGGAAGTTATTTCCATGTCTTATTGTACCTATGAACGTCCTTGAATGACACATGTACAAAGTAACAGCCGACATACTAGTATTTGATAGACCTTTTGCTGTCTCCTTTGTTCTGTCGGTATATTTAGAAATAACACAATGTAATAAGTTTTAAGATCTTGTTTCTGTGCTCTGTATAGAGGCAAGATGACAGCTGTTCAGGGGAGAAAGCTGTACAGACGGGGGTTTTTAAAGTTCGTAATTATTAAGGAGTATTACAAAACAAAGGCGAAAACGACAGCTGCTATTTTCCAGGGCAGCTTGGACTATGTCGGACGGTTTTTCTATGAATAATTTTCAGTCGAAGAACGTACATATAAAGTGAATGACGGTACTTATGTCGCGTGTCACCCTGTGAACGGTTTATGGATGATTCCAGGTCGTTTTGAACAATGAACAGCTGGTTGTACTGAAAGAAAGAACGCTGAACGTAGAAGCAACTTTTGTAAAGTTGAGAGATAAGTAATGGATCTTTTATGTCACCGGGAATGTGTACAGATCATAAATAAAAGACCGCCGTTTGTATCTTGTATATTGTATATCAGCCGTGATATTTATCTCTAAGTGATTAAATTTTATACTATGGAAAGTTCCTATTGATTGATATCTTAATGTGAACACGGTGTTAATCATTGAGTCATAATTAAAATATAAATAGTCATATTGGCATTGCCTGAATAAAGTTCAACAATATGTTTATAAAGCATCAGTCTCATATATCACGTGACATTTCCTTTATATAATAACGGAAAGATATCTTACAGTTTGTGACATTAATTCATACGAGCAATAAATAGTCATTTTAACATTGCATGAAATGAGAAATAAATATAAATCGGCAACGTGTTATACAGACAGACAGACAGACAGACAGACAGATAACTTTATTTCACCCAAGGTATTTTAAAATACAACATGAGGATACGCAAATTCAAAAACTTAAGCCATATCAAGATCCGGTAGAAATCTGCAAACAGAATTTTCAAGTATAAAGTGTAAAGTAAGTATATGTAAAAAACTGTATAAAAATGCTAGAATATATGAAAAGCTAATGGAAAGCACTTCTCTAGGTAGGCCAGTAGGTAATTTTTTGGAACTTGCTGTACTTCAAATACTTTACAGTGTTACAGAAGACGCTAGAAATGTGATATTTCACATTCTCCAGCAACTATATAACATGCTTGAAATAATAAGTTGCGTTTCGATGATTCAATGTTTTAAAGTTAATCCGATAATGTTTGAAAACTATTATTTTTAGGTGGACAGATGTCTTTTCTTGTCTTTGTTCCTTTAGAATATATAAAATGAAGTTATTATTGTATGAGGGAGAGACCGCTGAATGTCAACATAATAAATATGTGTCATGTATTCTATAGTGAGAACAGGCGATGCAATCTAATTAAAATCATATCCTAAACATCGCTTTGCTATTAGGATCTAACCGTAAGAGAGATCATGAACTTCAGTCAGATTGACAGGCGATGCAGCCCTTAGGTTAACTGTGTTTGGGCAGTAAAACACTTCTTATCATATTCATTCTTAGAATATTCTCTTTTAACAAAATATTGCATGTTAACATATTTTACGTAATATCAAACAGATACACTTTACATTTATTCAAAAATAACGCTCAGTTATATGTCTTTTTAAAGTAAGTCATAAGAAAGTAACAAGGGAACGTGGCTACAATTTTTCAGTCGTATACCTTATTTTTTGTTAAAGAGATTTAAATACTTTAAACTGTTTTTTCTGCATGCGACAACTTGGGTTTGAATTTTTTAATGTAACAAATGTCTTAACTGAATGCGTATCATATAGACCTTTGGTAAACATGGTTTCTTGCCATTCAAAGTGCCTGACGATGCGCAAGTATCTATTATTGTATATATTGATATTTGAACCGGTAAACTTGTTTAATTATATCTTTGTAAATTTAAGAGATATTTTACGTTGATCAACAGGATGTTTCCTACTACTGGAGTTTGGCCTGTCTGGTTTATAACTTTTCCTGTTTGGACGAAATTAAATATTACCTTACAGAAACTTTCACATTGGCAAGACTGAGTAGACTAATGAGAGGTTAAATATAAACAATAAATCAGGTTCAGAGTTACCGGTGTTTACCTCTGACATACAAGATTTACTTTCAAATAATTTGTACTGTTATGTACCTTGGCTAAAACTGAGTGTTGTATATAACGACCTGGTCTGTTACTCAAAGGTAAATGTCACGCTTAGAGGTTAAAGTTACAAGGACATGAAAGTTCGTAACTTAAAGATGCAATGGTCCAGGGGTAACGCGCTGGACTGGTAATTCAGGGGTCGTGAGATCGATCCCCCGCTCCTCTGCTAACTGTCTTTCGGATGAGACGTTAAACTGAGGTCACGTGTTTCAGTGCGGTACACTGAGCATGCAAAAGAACCAGGGGTGTCTCTAGAATGGGATGCTTTCTGTATCTTGCACTATCCCCCACAACATAAAAAAACTAATCTCCGCAGGGTGGGGGCGGGGGCGTCGGTCATATGGGCAACCGGTACCGCCGATAGATTAACTCAAAATAAGGTAGATAGAGCCGATTAAAAGACAGCGTGCCATCGACGTAAGGTTACTCGGGTGCCCTTATATTAAGTCTCAGTAGGGCAGATGGGTTTTTTAGTAATATACATGTATATATCCTTTGTAAAATTTAAAAGTTGAAAGTTGATTCCTATGGCAAAAAGGTACAAACTAAGCATAGATAAACATTTGGTAAATATTTGCAATATCAATTTTGAGTCATTTATTCAATGTGTTTCCATCCTCAATGTGTTCATACCACGTGTTTCCGTTCTCCTGCTACTGTTAGTTGCTTCTCTCTGTGACCATATTTTCGATATGAACGATCCTATTTTAGGTTATTCCCCCATAGGATTTCCCTGTTATATGACTGTTCGCATTAAAATGTACGATACAGAAACACATATACTCAATGTTTGCAATATTGTATAATTTGAGATACATTCTTTTAATTGTACTTTTAATTTTAGTTATACAGAAATGAAATAAAACTCTTATCTTTGATAATTCTTTGTCACCTCGCACCTGTATTTTCTATCTACGTGTCATTTTACTTAACAATTTACAAGGACGCGTGTTTGGCGCGTGCCAATGGTTCAGTCGAATTGCATATTTTCAAAAGATGAATTGTTTAAACAATCCGTATTGCGATCATATATTTACAGGTCTGGCTAATGATACAGTTATTGAGTTAAGGTTTCAAAGATCTTGGCAGATTGTTTTAAAGGGGCTGTGCTCCAGATGACAAAAAAAAGAGAAAGTTTTCTAGTATTTTAAATTTCTTGTAATATTTATAACTAATGCTTAAAAACTAACTAACTGACAAAAAATAAGTCAGATAATCACATAATATATTGATTTTTTTCCTTTCACGGTGCTATACCGTAACGCGACGGTATAACTTATATTGTATAAGATTTAAAGTAAATAACTATAATTACACATGCAGCGATAGTGGTGACAGTAAAAGCGTTGGTAATTTTTTGTTAACATGAGGGTCCAGAGTTCAAAATCAGGCTGAAGCGAATGTTTTTTTTGTTTGTTCTATTTTGGCTTTGATAATCAGTTTTGAAGTAAAATATCATGTTGTTATAATCTCAAGGCATCTAGATATTTAATTTATGTAAAAAAATATTTTTATGTCAAATCTGGAGTACAGCCTCTTTAAAAGTAATTTCCTGCATGTGTATTAAGTGTAGAACATGTACTGTTGCATATTTCAACAGTCTACCTTCGGAACGTATCATGTTTAGTTACTCGCTTTTGTATGAATCCCGAATGGATAGTAATCATGGCACTCTAGGCAGAAAATGGCTGTCTAGGGCCTCCAGTAAATGTAAAACGATGCCCATCCTTCTATATTTGCGTCTCAACAACTTCTTTTTCAGTTGGGACACACGTAACAAAATTTCGTACAAATATCACTGTTGTCTGTATCAACATAACACCTAATGTAGGGGCGAGAGAGATTGCTACACACCTTTCAGATGACTGAAAGTGCTTGTTTTATCGTTTTACACCCTACCGTAATCTGACGTCATTCTACGTGCATCCGCAGACGTAACATGTTCAACTTATTTGTTGCCAGTAAATTCTATAAAGATCTGCATGAAAGAGATTGAAGTAAATGACATTAACTATTTAACTTCCTAATGTAACGACTCTGCGTATGTTTCAAGTGTCACTACGGCGATTTACGTTGAAAAATTACCATTCGACTTTCATGACTATGTATGTACATATATATTTATATTTAGTGATTTTTTTCATTAAGTGTTTCTTTAAACACACCTAAATGTTAGAAAGAAACTTAAGGTTGACACTTTTAATTACGTAAATGTCATGATAATATTTCAATCATTTTTGAAATCCATTTTAACGAAAGGCTTTCCTTGTCAAGCGCTTCTTAATGATAAGTTTTGGGATAATATATGTTGTGATCATTTCATTTGATAAACACTCCTAATTTACAATCTGTTTGTATGAATAGGTAATTTCGTTTTCAGTACGAAACTCGCTTACAAATAAATATATTGGGCATTGATCACTAATATATAATGGGCTAACCTTTTAATTATACTTTTAATTATAGTTATACAGAAATTAAATAAATTTCTTATCTTAATAAAGTCTCTGTCACCTCGCACCTGTATTTTCTATCTACGCGTCGATTAACTTAACAATTTAAGACGCGTGTTTGGCGCGTGCCAATTGTTCAGGCGAATAGCATATTTCAAAAGATGAATTGTTTAAACAGTCCGTATTGCGATCCTGGCTTATGATACAGTTAATGTTGCAGACGGTTTAAAAAGTTTCGCCCTACTGATTTTATGTAATTTCAAGCAGGTGTATTAAGTGTAGAACATGTACTGCTGCATATTTCAACAGGTATCATGTTTAGTTACTTGCTTTTGTATGAATCCTGAATGAATAGTAAAATTATTTCTGAAACTGAAATGACAAGTTTGTGGTGATAATGAATGACGACTCCAGATTAACGTGATTAAAGAAAGAAATGGACAGTATTGTTTATGGCAGCAGTTTGGACAATTTTAATTCGCGTTCGCTTGCTAGTCAGTTTCCGAGAAGTTTTCGTCTTACTCTTTAACACGATCTATGATTTCTGAACTTTGTCAGCATTACATTGAGATGCGGAGATTTCAAATACATTTGATGTACAATAAATGATTTTATTTTCTTTGTGAAACAATCTATAGCCTTTAATTAATGTGAATTTTTATATAGCCTGTAATGAACAGATTACACTCATGTATATGTCGAGGTAATCCAGACTAACGACCCACATTAAACATGTTGTAATATGTGAAAATGAGCATTTCAATGTAATAACTACCATTCATAGCAGTTAACATAGCGAAACAGCATGTGTAATGACATGCTTGACGTATTTCACGTGACGTCATTGACGACGTCTACCTTCACATGTTCAAGTAATGAGATTAAAAGTTTATTTCTTCCCACGTTATTTTTTGGAGCGGAACATGTAACGTTTGGCTCAATGAAAAGAATAGCATCCATTGTATTTGCAAAATAAGCACTATCAATTTAAAACACTTGCGTTATTTACACTTAACAAATTTTCTAATTGGCCAGTTGAAGTTTGAAAATAGCGAACACGAGTTTGACGTGCGGAAAGGTGGCAATGTTCACCCAGATCCGGTTGAGGGACTCTTGATAAGGAAACATACGCTATAGCTGTTGTAAACAATGGAGAAGATAGGAAAGCAAAATACTGCAATTTTTCAAGTCGTTTCCACCTTAAGTTTTGGTAAATTTGAGTTTTATTGGCTGGCCAATTAGAACATTTGTTAAGTGTACATATGTGAAAGCCTTACATAACAGGAAAGTCTTCTTTGAATAGATTTAGATTTAATAGTTTATTAAAGTCGCATCCATTTACACAAATGTACACTGATAAAATACAACATATAAAACAAATATAACAATGTAGTTAAGTGAAAAGATAATAACAGTTTTTATAAAAAAACAAATATCACAATTCAATTGTTCAACTGTTGAAAAGCGACTTTTATTTGCCAAAGTCAGTTTTATATTTTGATGTATTCAAATGCATTTTGAAAACACTATGCAAGTTTGTGGTCTTATTCCGCATGTCTCCAAGTTAAATGTCACATTGTTACGTTGCACCGGAAAAACAAGCATAAATTTATTTACCTTTCACTCTATCAGTGAATGATATATGTATTTATCACTGGTGCTATTCCTTTTCAAACATAACATAATTATGCAGGAATCCTGAACATTAATAAATTACAGTCATTCTACGTGTTTATTGAAGTCAAACATTAAATAATGATAGGTAATCAAACAGACTCTGTCAGAAACGTACACATGTCATATAACAGCGAAACACAAATGAACAAAAAGCTTTATGTAAACCAGATGCTGTGTTTTGTACTCCATTATGTCTGATAGAAGACACAAATGTTTCTGTTTCAATCTCTCTTGTTGATTTTCATAATTTTCTTCTTGTGGTTTCTAGATTTTTTCTTCCCTACTAGTATAAACCACTTCTTGTAACATCCAACTGTTCGGGCTTGGTTTCTAACTGCCAACACTTCTTCTTTACCAAACTCTTTTTGATTTCTTCAGCAATTTCAAAACTTCCACCGACGTTTTCAATAAGCCGACACAACACAACCTCAATCTGCTTATATTCGGTCTCAAAATCCACTTCGGTGAATGCGACCATGTGCGCTAATCTGTTCCTACTCTTAATCGTGCGTGTTATATCCGCTTCTGTGCTGAAATCACTGTCGAGCGGATTTTTCCAAATCTGATCATTTGGCTCAAGAGAAGGATGGAGCTGTCGCAAAAGAAATACCATTATGGATATATGGAGTGATTCTACAGCAGGTTTAACGGACATAGGGTAGAGTGTTACGAACTGGTCTTTGGAAATTATTTTATATTTGTATGCTCCGAGTATTTTCCTCTTTATATGAGACTTTGCAAGGTATTCTTCAAAAGTTTTATCTCCAAACTGTGGCAGAAGTCGAACCATACACATTCTGAGGACGAACCTTCCTTCTTTATTCAACATGGACAATAATCGAAACCTCTTATTTCATCCGGTGAAAATACTTCTTCCTGAAATATACAATTTGGTATGTAGTTCTCAAACCGAAATATTTACTACTAATTCTACGCGGGAGATTCCAGGAGTGAAATAATTATTGCATTTAGAAAATACAAACATCATGAAAAACTTACCATTTTAATTTATTGCGAGAAAATACTCCTTATTACATTTATCTTCAGGTAGATAAAGCATAAGTTTTCTAAGATCGTCTTGTCGCGTTAAAGAGCAACTAAAATATCTGACTCAAATAGGAAAATACTGTCTAAATTACTTTTCCTTTAGATTAAGTATGAATCGGACATGGGTAAAGGTAAGTATTTATAATATTCGGAATTGATAGTTTTGTATCACATGATTGTCAATAAACCAATCGCTGAAGTTATCAGACCTAAGAATATTTAAAAATAAAGTTTGCTTTCAATTGAAAGAAAGCCAATATCATATTTACTAGGTTTACATTGAGCCGACAGATGGTCTTTTAAATATTATAAAGGCTTTCACTTATGTATGTCCGTATATAATTTAATTCTGTGGTTAACTTGACCAAAAGGCAGCTGGCATCTGTCGCGTGCCAGCGATGTAAGAGATTCACGACAGAATGATGCACGCGTGCCCTTATAACGTAATATAAATACAAATGGTTTTTAGATAAAATTTAGAAATAGTAAATTAAGTAACATTTAAACGTAAGTAATTGATTCTTATGGTACAAATGGTGCGAACTAAGCGTAGATAAGCATAAAATATTGCAATATCTATTTTGCTCCTTTTGTTCTATGTGTTTTCATTCTCCTGGGGAAATGTATGGCTTCACACTGTGTCCAAGTCTTCGATAGAAAGTGTGCTGTACAAATAATCTCATTTTAAATTATGTACCAAGATGATTTCCCTTTTTATTTTGACATGTTGCATTAAAATGTATGATACAGAAACATGACAATTGAGCTATTCATTGCTTGCTTTATTGTTAATTTCAGACACAAGCTTTTAACACATTTAATGTCAATTTTACAGAAATTAAGCATAAGTAAAATTCTCACCTCTTTTTTGGCCAAATCCGACCACAACAAATTCCGATCTCAGAAGTACCAAAAATGACCTGAGGCTTATGCCATGTGATTTGACCGCTATTCCTACCCCACTCCCCCTCCCATGTTACTATGGAAAAATAACAATACTGAAATAGGCTCATTGGAGCTTACCTCATGTTTTTGTGTGTATGTACAATATGAGCACAGATAACTGCAGACTTTTGTTTCAAGTCCGAAATTAACAGTATTCATATATTATAATTTGATAGCGATTGTCTTATCTTATATACCGTGTATTTGTTAAACGAGTTTTGGAAAGGTTGTGTGGAATTAAACATTTAATGGTACCATAATATCCAAGTAAACCGTTTAAACTCATAGATAATTAGCGATATTCATTTCATATTCATCGGGAGATCAGTGGCCAGGGAAGCAGTAAGCTGGTTTTATGATTCCACAAAAACTACGTACAAACTAAAGTACCCGTGATTAAATGGCCAGAATTTTAGGCACTTCCGTATATGACATTCTTGAATAAAGGTATTCTTTGTCACCTAGAACCTGCCTTTTTGTCTACACTTCATTATTTAATTTTAAAGGCACGTGCTTGGCGCATGCCGATGATTTAGTCGGGTATCTCTCTCTATACAAACGTGTCTTAATAGGGTGAATAATTTACTTGTACAAATTGAAGAACACTGTAAAACGATAGGACAAGTTTATAGATCTACATGTTTGTATTTACACGTGAAAACTTTACAGATGAGATTTGTTTGTTAAAGATACAGTAACAAAGGTTAGACAGTTTAACATTTTGGATAACTTTGTGATAACTTTTTTATGAAGTTACATACCTGTTTATTAAATGTTAAACGTCTACCTGTTTCAAAAACTGTCTTCGGACATATCATGTGTTAGTTATCTCTTCTGTAATATGACAATTATTTCTTAAACTAACTAGACAAGTTTGTGACACTAGTAAATGACAACTTGAGATTCACATGTAAAACAGACAGTGTTGTTTATGGTAGTGATTTAACAGTGTTACATAACCAGCAAACGAAAGAAGAAACTATCGAATTAACTCACCGAACAACAAACAAAAAAGTGTATATCAAATTACTTCGAATATTCATATTTTTAAATGAAATTCGACTGTTACAATCACCCGATACAATTTGAAGTCGCTTACTGTGTAGTTACTTGTACCTTATTTCCAGTGTAACATGTCAGATGATAAAGTCTGACCGAGTTGTGGTTTTCCCCTGCTTTCATAAAGCTGTATCACCATGGTGAAAAAAAACATGAAACCACAAACTTCCTGTGTAAAGAAAGATGCACATGTACTTTATAACATGATGTAATTGTTTGCGTTTAGAAGTTTGTTTACGAAGCTAGATTAAATGCTATCATGGACCTGTAAATTTTCTTGCATATTATAATCATTATAAATAAAAGTTAAGATAAATAAGATTGTTTATTAATATTGACAATGAATTATTTTGATAAAAAAATAAAGAAGTCCGTATAAGCGGAAGTCGAAGGATCGATTACCGTCAGGGAGCTGTTCTGAAGACCCCGACTCGTGAGCCGCCAGATAGTTAAAGAATGGTAAATGGTTGTGAAGATATAATGTAACTTTATAATAATAATTTGTTCCAAATCATGTTCAGAAGATGTTTACTTTTCCTTACTTATTTCTTCTTTAAGAATCCCTTTGCCTCTGAGTTGCTTTTGCAACCTATCTTACGAACAAGAAAGTCCGTAACAGACAGACGCAATGCACCTTAGAATACACAACCCAGAGCGGTATTCAAACTCCGATCTTAGCGTACTGAAGGTCAAACA
Source organism: Cyclina sinensis (assembly GCA_012932295.1). Lineage (NCBI taxonomy): Eukaryota > Metazoa > Mollusca > Bivalvia > Venerida > Veneridae > Cyclina > Cyclina sinensis. The sequence goes on from JAAONU010000001.1 coordinate 5,420,111, forward strand.
CTCTTAACCACTGAGCCAAAGAATCGATTCCCTGACGCAGTTATCAGAGGTTGTATTTATACAATTATAAAAGGTATGCACTAGACCGTAACACATCCCCTCTTGAGAAAGTCATCATTTATGATGACGAGTGGTGATGTGTATGTTTTAAAATCAGAAGAACAGACAGAAATCTTGAAAGATTCTTTTTCATTTATTTTATAACTAAGTCCAGGAGAGGTCATCCCGGAAGAACCCCCGTCTTACGAATAAGAAAGTTCGTAACAGAAAGATGCAATGCATCTTAGAATGCACAACCCAGAGAGGGATTCGAACTTCGATCCTAGCCCATCGAAGATCAACACTCTAACCACTGAGCCAAAGAATCGATTCCCTGACACAGTTGTCAGAGGATGTATTTATACAATTATAGGAAGGCACTAGACACTAGACCGTAACTCCTAAGATATGAAATACCAAGATTTGAAATGAATTTTAGATATGAGTATTAAGGGTTTTTTTACTGTTTGACTGAAAGTCTCGGTGTAAGATTGTCCCAACGCATTAGGAGACATTAGCTTTTTGTTCTATTGGTCGATCATTAACAGGAGATATGCTGACGAAAATGATTAACATTATTAACCTTGTATTAACAATGTATCTTTCAGGCTCTTCAATATGTAATAAGTGTGAACAAGTGAGTAAGCAAGTCAACCTGTTAGTCAATTGTTTATTAGCGTGACATGCGCCTTAAGTATGCATATAAAAAGTACAATACAATATCAAAATGTATTACCATATAAAACATTACGCGGAAACACTGTTATTTGGAACGAAGAAGGAATGCAAGACAGTCTGTTTTTCACCACAAATTTGAAAACATGTATATGTCATAAATGTACAATCACAATAATGTCGATTGCGCGTGGAATGACAAAGTAGTGTTGATCAAATGATGGAATGACAAAATTCACAATTTTATTACAATGACTTCTCTACAAGATTGACTGTTTAACTCCGACATGAATTGTGATACATACAGTTTCCTTCCCTGTAAACAGAGCGACCATGGATTTCTCATGTGTTCATCACTATATTCTTTCAGATATTTCCCACTTTTACTTTTTAAAGTAATAACTTTGTCTCTTTCCCAGTCACATACAAAAACTTTGTTCTGTTTCACAATAAGACTTTTGAAAGCCCTCTTTTCTTTGTCGGAATAGCTCCAGATTTTATTCCCAAATTCATCAAGGCACGTTATATTTTGACCATGTGTTATGAAAAATCTACAGCCTTTCTGTGCGATATCAAAATGGGAGGCACATTTCAGGTTTGTACAAATAATCCCTGAATCATTGCCTGTGTTTGCATCAATAATGTGCAGGTCGCCGTTTTCGCAGAGTGTATACAAATAACCTGAGAAATATTTTATATCTGATAACCAGAAACCACAGCCTACTTCAAATTCATGTTTAAGTTGAATAGAATGAACAGTTTCATCTAGTTCTAAGACAACCACCTTACAGAGACTACGCATTGTAACGGCAAATTTGTCACCACTGAGTGCTACCACGCTGTATGGTTTTAAACATTCAAATTCATCTATAACTTCCCCGACCGGGGTGATGACCTGCACTATATCGTGACTAGAATCTGTAAGAACCAGAGCACCGGAATCGAGCACGCTTATTCCAGAAATATTACATCGATATGGTTGAGAAGAATGATCATTTGTCGTGATCACATTTGATTCTTGATTCCCACATGAACCATTCAAAGCACAAGAGCATGTTCTGCAGTTACGTTTAGGAAGTTTTTTTTTGTCTTTTGATTTCATTCTTTTCGGTAGAGGTGTGTTACATACAGGATTTACTTCATTTTCTTTCTGCTCTCCTTTCCTTTGTGACATAGTGACGAATGGTTCTATATATGATTTCACTTTGAAAGATAGCTTTCTTTTCTTTTCTAGTGAAGAGGTACTTGTTCTTACTTCTTTCGTGCTAGTGCTTGGAATACCGCACTCTATATTTTCTATACTGGGCAATGTTTTGATCGAATCACTGTCGCTATAATAAACGGAAACTTTATCGAGACTACTTGACGTGCTAGTAGCTACATGTGAACTGACTTTATCCAGACTACTTGACGTGCTAGTAGCTACATGGGAACTGGCTGGTTTTCTGTCAAAAAGACCATTTTTCTTATTACTCAGTCTTTGTACCATACCATCTACTGTAAGATCTACATTGCCTGCGTAACGAACTAGCCTACACAATATCATTTCAAGCTCCTGGAATTCTACTTCAAACTCTTCTACAGTCAACACAGTCTTGCCTGAATGAACTAGTATGTTTCGTTTTAGTTTAAGTCTAGTTACATCAGCCTCTGGACTGAGGTCTCCATGTGAAGGATTTATCCAGACTTTGTTCTGTATATTCAGGTATGGATGTAACTGCCGTATAAGGAATGCATGTAGAGTGAGGTCGATGCAGTTGGTTTCTATTGCTCCAGATGATGGGTATAGTCGATTGTACTGGTCCTTTTTAATTACTTTCTTACTGAAAGCATCATCTATATGACTTTTAACACTTGGTTCAGCTAAACGTTCTTTTAGTGACGATCCAGCAAGCTGTTTGTCCAAGAACGATTTCAGTGTTTCTTGTCCTTCTTCGTTTATCATCGACAACATCCGGAAATGACGTTTTTCACCCTCCGAGTAAACATGTGTCAATGACTTACTTAAAGCCTGAAACACGTGTAAACAATTTTTTAACAAATAATAGACAGTGTTTCTATGTCATTTCTTTTATTTTCTGAAAGATACCGAACTCATCACACTCTTACTTTGATGCTAGAGTGTTGTTATTCGTTCTGGTTAAACTTCATTATATCATTAAAATGCTATATCATTTTAAATCTGATTAAAAACATGTACTAGAATTGCTACGCTATGTAAGTTAAAGATTATGATTTATGACAAATATTCGCTACATGTGCACTCTGTAGAGAAAAAAACTGAAGGAATTGGTAAAAATCGATATATTTTAAATTATTTTTCTTACCATGTTTTACTATATCCAATCTATAGTGCGTACCGTTTTATGAATGAAAACTTTGGTAAAATCTTAAAATAGCACAATGTAATGCTTCGGTGCCTGTGAACGGAAATGGGATAGGCTATTTACATGAATGAAAAAAAAAGACATGTCCTTGAAACACTCAAGCATGTTTGCATATCTTCATTAATAATATGATAGTTGCATGTTTCTAAATTTAAATGCCACAAATTTTAGCAAGGGTATATTTGTATAACAATTAACATCACAGTATTTATCCAATTTATGAAGTGTGATAATTTGATACTATTGCGTCGTCTTATGCAGACTTTATCACACAGGAGAAATTCACATGAAAAACAAAAACAAAATACAATTAAAATAACTGCTTAAATTCCAGGTTATAAGTGAGGTGATTAATATAGTGGGATTAAGATGGTTTTGATTTCATAACTTAAACCGACGACTGACTCACAGAATTTAGCTGATTTTTTTCTTTAAAATTTATGAAAAGTTAATATACTATAGAAAAAACATAATATTATGCTTCTATACACCATGAAAACCGGAAAAAAAGTTTGGATTTTACCAGGATTCGAACCCATGCCCTTTCAGTCAGTAAAATATAGAGCAACGATCTACACCACTGAGCCACAAAATATCAAGATCAGTCAAAATTGATGATATAACTTAAGTATCTACCCCGTGACTAACGGGGTAAATTTTTTACCGATAAAAGTGTGTAAAACTTGATATTTTGATGTTTTTCTGTAACAAAAAATGAGTCAGTAACTTAGTTTAGATATGTTCTTCACAATTACAGCTAGAATTTCTAGATGTATAAACATGTGTCAGTCGCTTTAAAGTGTTCAACTTGCTTTTATGGTTTCATCCAACTGTTTACTACGGTGTTCAGTTATGCCCCTCCCTGAGAACGCAAAGCGTGACAGTACTATTATCACAGTACGACTGGACGATGGTGAAACGCAACAGTACGATGGTGACAGTACGCCAGTAAGATGGTTAGTGTACGATAAACTGTCACCATCGAACCGTCGCGCTTTGCCATCGTACCGTCGTACTGTCACCATCATACTGTCACCATCGTACTGTTGTACACTCACCATCGTACTGTCGCGCTTTGCCATTATACTGTCGTAATGTAATCATCGTACTATCGCGCTTCACCATCGTACTGTTGTACTGTCACCATCGTACTATTGTACTGATACCATCATACTGTCACCATCGTACTATTGTACTGTCACCATCGTACTGTCGTAATGTCACTAGCGTACTGTAGTACTGTCACTATCGTACTGTCACCATCGCACTGTCGTGTCGTGCTTTTCCATTGTTCTGTCACCACTGTTCTGTCACCATCGTACTGTCGTACACTCGCCATCGTACTGTAGCGGTTTGCCATCGTACTGTCATAATGTCATCATCGTACCATCGCGCTTCACCATAGTACTGTTGTACTGTCACCATCGTACTGTCGTACTGTCACCATTGTACTGTCACTACCGTACTGTTTTACTGTCACTATTGTCCTGTCACCATCGCACTGACGTGTTTTTCCATTGTTCTGTCACAACTGTACTGTCACCATCGTTCTGTCGTGATGTCATCATCGTACTGTCGCGCTTTGCCATAGTACAGTCGCACTGTCACCATCGTACTGTCGTGATGTCATCATCGTACTGTAACGCTTTGCCATAGTACAGTTGCACTGTCACCATCGTTCTGTCGTGATGTCATCATCGTACTGTCACGCTTTGCCATAGTACAGTCGCACTGTCACTATCGTTCTGTCGTGATGTCATCATCGTACTGTCACGCTTTGCCATAGTACAGTCGCACTGTCACCATCGTTCTGTCGTGATGTCACCATTGTACTGTCACTACCGTACTGTTTTACTGTCACTATCGTCCTGTCACCATCGCACTGACGTGTTTTTCCATTGTTCTGTCACAACTGTACTGTCACCATCGTTCTGTCGTGATGTCATCATCGTACTGTCGCGCTTTGCCATAGTACAGTCGCACTGTCACCATCGTACTGTCGTGATGTCATCATCGTACTGTCACGCTTTGCCATAGTACAGTTGCACTGTCACCATCGTTCTGTCGCGCTTTGCCATCGTACTGTCATACTGTCACCATCAAACTGTCACCATATTACTGTCGTAACAGTCCCCATCGCACTGTTGCGCTTTGCAATCATACTGTCGTAATGTAATCACTGTACTGTAACGCTTCACCATCGTACTGTCATACTGTCTCCATCATACTGTCACCATCGTACTGTCGCGCTTTGCCATCGTACTGTCACCATTATACTGTCACCATCGTACTGTCACAATCGTACTGTCGAGCTTTGCCATCGTACTATCGTACTGTCAACATCGTACTGTCACCATCGTACTGTCGCGCTTTGCCAACGTTCTGTCATACTGTCACCATCATACTGTCACCATCATACTGTCACCATCGTACTGTCTTGCTTTGCCATCGTACTGTCACCATCATACTGTCACCATCGTACTGTCGTGCTTTGCCATCGTACTATCGTACTGTCACCATCGTATTGTCATGCTGTCATCATCGTATTGTCCGCTTTGCCATCGTATTGTCGTACTGTCACCATCGCATTGTCGTACTATAACCATCGTACTGTCACTATCGTACTGTTGTACTGTCACCATCATACTGTCACCATCGTACCATCACTTCGTACTGTCGCAATGTCACCATTGTTCTGTTGCGCTTTGCCATCGAACTGTCGTATTGTCACCATTGTACCGTCGCCATCGTACTGTCGTACTGTCACCATCGCACTGTCACCATCGTACTGTCGCGCTTTGTCATCGTAGGGTCGTACTTTTACCATCATACTGTCACCATCGTATTGTCTTACTGTCACCATTGTACTGTCACCATTGTACTGTCACCATCATACTGTCACCATTATACTGTCACCATCGTATTGTCGTATTGTCACCATCATACTGTCACCATCGTACTGTCACCATCGTATTGTCGCACTGTCACCATCATACTGTCACCATCGTACTGTCACCATCGTATTGTCGTACTGCCACCATCGTACTGTCACAATCGTATTGTCGTACTGTCACCATCGTATTGTCGTTCTGTCACCATCGTACTGTCACCATTGTACTGTCACCATCGTACTGTCACCATCATTCTGTCACCATCGTATTGTCGTACTGTCACCATCGTACTGTCACCATCGCACTGTCGTACTGTCACCATCGTACTGTCGTAATGTCAGCATCGTACTGTCGTAATGTCAGCATCGTACTGTCGCGCTTCGTGTTTGGCATTTTCTGGGAGAACGCGCTTGCCCTAATAGAACACCGTAGTTTACTGATATTTTTTGTAACGCTCAAAAAAACTTGTAAAAATATCTCTTTTAGAAGATATACAGTGGATTTTTAGTGACCCTGGACATCTGGAAGAATACATTGTTTATGTCAAAAGACAATGCAATCAAACCTTCAATCTTGTTCAGCTGCTGGGATAGGGTGTCTTTCTACAAATGTTTGCTCGAGTTCTATTTTGTAAAGGGGAAATAACTATGAATAAGTTATTTTTGTACATAAGCTCTTAGGACTTATCTTTCCTTTCACCAGTTCAGCATCTATATAGAAGAATATACAAGGACATTCCAAAAACCGTCATAAGGCTTGATAACATGACATTATATTTGTTTACATATCTGCATAACTTACCTCATAACCTGATAATTGTGTGTTTCTAACATCACAAGTCATAATAGTGTTTGGCCGTTTAAAAAGATAAATCTGTCTTGATCTAACATACTTGACCAGTCCGTAGAAACACAAAAACAACTTAAAATAGTTCTGTAACTTCATTGATGAAACTTTCCAAGTCGCTTTTGTGAAATCACTAACTCTTCTGACATGTTAAACCAGTTTGGTACCATTAATATCAATATTCAGAACCTATTGATTGGTTTTTAAATTGGTCTTAAACCAAGGCTGTGCTACACTGTATTATAGTAGTTGGTTTAAGGTATTAACACATGGATCGTTGTAATAATAGAACTATTTTATTTGCAGTTACTAACAGATCAATGTAAATATTTGAAAGTACATTACAGAGATACAGTGGTTTAATATTTTACATTTTGAAAGTCACCAAAACCAGTGGTTGCCAATAGAAATGTTCGTATATGGAAATACAATTACCTTTCTCTAGCTTACAGTGATTAACTTCCTCGAAACCTGACGACTGGGTTTTACTTCTCTGTGGCAGTAAATGGACAACAGTGAAATCATATGGAATTTAATTAAACATTGAAAACAAATGGCAGATTTGAGACTTGACTTAAGACAGATGACAGTAAAATGACGTCGGTTGCACCAATAACGTCACAACCAGGTGCTTCTGAAGTCGTAACCGGAAGTGAATCTGCGATCCTTGACCAGCCTCAGTCATCGAGTACCTACCCTCGTGAGGATAGTGTTATCACGAGACAGCCTCAAAATTACAGCTCATCACGTGATTCTAGTGGTTTCTGTGGATCTCATAATGGGGACTGTGTTTGTTGTTATTGTTGCGTAGGTGGCTGTGATTGCGAAAGGGAAAGATGTTGTTGTTGTTTGTGTGATCCTGGCGGTTGTTACTATAACACAATAGACAGATCTTGTAGTAAAACCTGTGAGTCGATTCAAAACACTTGCTGTGAGTGTTTAAACTGTCGGTGGACGTGTTGTGATGGTTGTTGCGCTAATTGCGAGAGCACATTTCCTTCGGGGTCTAACTGTAACGATACAATATGTCACTGTAACTGTCCTTGTTGTTTTTGCCTTCACTCCATCTGCAGTCAAGGTTGTTGTCACTCTTGCCAAAACTGTCGTCATGACTGTTTCCAATGTGGCAATGACGGATGTTGCAGTTGTGGATGTTGTGACGGGTGTAGCGGATGTGGTGATTGTAACATGTGTGACGGATGCAGCGGATGTGGTAATTGTAACGGGTGTGACGAGTGTGGCGGGTTTGAAGTTTGCTGTGAATGCCTCGGGGCTATCGGAGAGTCTCTTTCCGGTTTATCTCTCTGACTTTGACTGCGGAACAAATCAAACATCTTTCAAGACTGTGAATAAATTGTACACAACTGATATAAAGATGTAAAACTACGTTGGGGATTCAGACTCACTTCTATTTATTCTTGTCCTAAGTGTCACCTGTGTAGCTAGAAGTCAAATGTATCAACAATAACATTTTAAAACGGGTTTTCAGCCATACGTTCTGATGACATGTGATTTTATAAGTATGTTTTAAAAGGCTTAAGTAAGTAATTAAAATTCGTAGAGATCTCATAACATTAGATTTATTTTATTTAACTATCGATAGAATGCTGACTGAAATATTTCATTTATACATGAACTGTCTACGTTCGATTTAATCGAGAAGTTGTTAATTTGCCTGTTTAAAACATGACAAGGCTGTAGCATGAAATGATTTTGTTCAACCACCGGGTAAAATAAGATCTTTGTTCGTCTTCTGGGGGAAATTCGGTAGGAGAAATAAGTACACCCTAAGCGCAATCGATTTGCCTTTACAGAAAATGGAATGCAATCTAATGTGAACCAACAGATAAAGGGATAATTTTTGCTGTGTTTAAGCAAGGTATTAAAGACCTTTTTAAATTTATTGCCTAGTCAGTATAAACCGGTGCAAAGTCTTTTGCACACTCGATTTATTCTGTAGGGTTACAATAATACGGATTCGAAGTTGAGCATAATTGATTACACCATTTTCAATCATAGATTCTTTACTCTTTACAATCCAATCTACATCGACCACCCTTTCAAATATATTTCTTGTTTATGATTTAACTACTCCGAACACACGTTTTATATAAAGAGACATGTCCTGAAATGTCGAGTATTCTATTTTCTTCAAATAAATAAATAAATGAATTATAGTAAATGAATTGTGGATAGCCATTCATTACAAATATAGCCTCACTTAGTTGCTATGTGCCTTAAGGAACACATGGACACGGCTCATTGACCAAACAGCATATAGTACCATTACAGATATAAATACATATAGTAGTACATATACTGTTTGGTCAATGAGCCGTGTTCCTGTGCTATATATGTGAGAGCCAGTAAGTCATCGGTAAACTTTAGGGTATAGCTGTTGTTTTGTACGCATGTCTTTCCTATTTCAACTAAATACGTTAAAAACTTTATTCGTCACATTGTCGTTGTTTCCGGGTGTTATGTAGATCTATATATGTAAACAAAACAAACCTACGTTTAAGGAAATTTATAAGCTTGAAAAAACAGAAACAGTAACGTTGGGAGTGTTCGGTATTTAGAAGGTTATAATACATGACACAAGTAAACCGGATATGTTTAAAACTTGTACAGATACAATGTTTGTAGTATTAATAAATATACTTTCAGCTGATGGAGTGAACTCGTTTGTATGGATAAAAAGATAAAATAAATGAATGGATAAAATGGAGAAAATTGTTATTGACTATAATGATCAAAATGATACAACTGGACATTTAACACCGACTACAGCTAGACTTTGTACCGAACCTCAAATAATAGAACAAAATAATGTTAATCTGTTAGACAACAGTGTGAAAGATGAAACAAACCGAGGTTTTCAAATAAATACCAAGGAAAGTGTTTTACAACAACCTATCATGGACGAAAAAACGTCAGTAGATGAGATGTATTTTTCAAAATTTAGTGAAGGCGTCGACATGCAGATGGGATCGGAAAATGTAGTGACGTTTCAACCTGACGCAATAGACACGAAAAGTACTGAGTCACAGGATCATTTTCCTGCGAAGCAGAGTGGCAGAGGTGCGACGCGGTACGACAGGGATACAGACGAAATCTGTTGTTTGGCGTGTCTAGTTGGTTGTCAGGAGTCATTACGGGATGTGGTGGAGTGTCTGTGTTGCCGACTGTGCTGCAGGAACGTCCAGTGTTGTCAGTGTGAGACAGAGAATGAATCTTGCGAGTACTGCGGGGATTCGTGCCTGGATTGTGAGTGTTGTTGTGAGAACTGTAACTGTGACTGTTTAGGACCTTGTGATGGTTGCTGTGATGGGTTCGGATCATGTTGTCTGGATATATTCGGTGGTATTGGAGAGTGCCTAGGTGGATGCGTGGCTGGACTTCTCACAGGATGTTTTTCATAGTGGTTGAGGAAGACACAGTTTTTTATATAAATGGCATGTCGACTCTATATATACTCTTTTATTGTGATGAAAAGTTAGTTTATATCCTCTTACTTGTATGTGTAAGACTCGTCTCTTGGTAAAGATCACTAACATGTTATCAGACATACCTCTCACAATTACACAATTAATTCCGGGAGGTAGAAAAAAAGGAAAATTATTTTAATGCGAACAATGATCCCTAAATGGCGAAATCTGTGGAGCTTCCGGGGCCTTTGTATATTTTATGTCTTAGTTGAATTGAAGCCATTTTATTTTTTTTAATTCAAATCATCCATTTTCTGTCTTTCATTGTAAGTTATTTATTTTGTTCAGGAGAACGAAATCGTTACTTTACTACCATATTGTGTTTAAGATAAATTGTTCACTTTCCTTTAACTTTTCTTCTTTTTTCTCTTTCTAGATATTTTTACATCAGTACACGAGATCGTACTGTAAAAGGTGTTACATGTGTCACCTTGATTACAGGTAAAACTTCGGATTCGTGCTAGCAATTATTTGCCATGTTAATAATTTATATTTGCTGTCTCAAAATCGGAATAGTAGAAGCCACAATGCTGAAATACCGGACATAAATGAATTAAACGTCAGGTTATATTTTTATCATTATTTGTTACAGTTGATGTTTCATTTTTTCTTATTTTTCCCTTTCAAGTTATGTATTTGTTGTAGTAATTACTGCTAGATGCTTTTCGGCGATAATGTTATTTGGAATATAATGTTGTTGATGATAATTATCCTGCTGTTCCAGGTGATGAAGAATATTATTCTCAATATTATCATCGTCATGATTATCAAGTAAAAATGTAATCTTACGGGAGAGAACTGCTATATGATAAATATCATGTTTTTTCAAGATTTATCTAAGATAAGTAACGCCTGAAAGAAATAATACTATACATACTATTTACTTTATAAAAGTCTTTGTCTGAAAAAGGGTCATCCTTAAACCAATGAAGCTGTTTAACCGTAAGTCTTATATGTTGACCAAAGACAGAACATCATACATATTTCGAGTCTCTTTCAACGAAAAGAGGTCAGTGGGTGTGTCTCCTACCCGTCTGCTGTAAACACGTTTTGCGCACACAATATCAACACGAAATTAATTTTGTATGTTCAAATGTTACACAGTGAGATTACCTATACACCAGATACAAACTGCACATAACCTTTACATTAGATAAAAACCGTACATAACATATACATTAGATACAAACCGTACATTACATATACATTAGATACAAACCGTACATTAACTATACATTCTATACGAACCGTTCATTACCTATACATTAGATACAAACCGATATACATTAGATACAAACCGTACATTACCTATACTGTAGATTGGATACAAACCGTACATTACCTATACATTAAATGCAAACCGTACATTACTTATAGATTAGATACAAACCGTACATTACCTATACATTAGATACAAAACGTACATTACCTATACATTAGATACAAACCGTTCATTACCTATACATTACATACAAACCGTTTATTACCTATACATTAGATACAAACAGCACATTACCTATACATTAGATACAAACTGCACATTACCTATACATTAAATACAAACTTCACATTACCTATACATTAGATACAAACTGCACATTACCTATTCATAAGATACAATCGTTCATTACCTATACATTTGATGCAAACCGTACATTACATATACATTAGATACAAACCGTACATTAACTTAACATTAGATACAAACCGTACGTTACCTATACATTAGATACAAAGCGTACATTACATATACATAAGATACAAACCGTACATTAACTAAACATTAGATACAAACCGTACGTTACCTATACATTAGATACAAACCGTACATTACATATACATAAGATACAAACCGTACATTAACTTAACATTAGATACAAACCTTACATTACATATACAATAGATACAAACTGCACATTATCTATACATAAGATGCAAACCGTACATTACATATATATTAAATGCAAACCGTACGTTACCTATACATTAGATACAAACCGTACGTTACTTATACATTAGATGCAAACCGTTCATTACATATACATTAGATACAAATTGCACATTACCTAAACATTAGATACAAACCGTACATTACGTATACAGTAGATACACACTGCACATTACCTATACATTAGATGCAAACCGTACATTACATATAAATTTTGATACATTTGATACAAACCGTTCATTACATATACATTAGATACACACTGCACATTACCTATACATTAGATACAAACCGTACATTACATATACATTAGATACAAACTGTACATAACATATACACTAGATACAAACCGTACATTACGTATACAGTAGATACAAACTGCCCATTACCTATACATTAGATGCAAACCGTATTAAATATATATTACATACAAGCCGTACGTTACCTATACATTAGATACAAACCGTACATTACATATATATTAGCTGTATAACAGTAAATGTTATATGTTGACCAAAGACAGAACATCATACATATTTTACTATTAATTTCGACTCTCTTTCAACGAAAAGAATAGATACGAACCATACATTACTTATACATTAGATACAAAACTAACAGTACATATACATTAGATACAAACCGTACATAACATATACATTAGATACAAAGTGTTCATAACATATACATTAGATACAAATCGTAAATTACATATATATTAGATACAAACCAGACATTACCTTTACATAAGATACAGAACGTACATTACATATATATATTAGATACAAACTGTACATTACCTATACATTAGATACAAACCGTACATTACATATACATTTGATACAAACCGTACATTACATATACATTAGATACAAACCGTACATTACCTTTACATTAGATACAAACAGTACATTACATATACATTAGATACAAACCGTACATAACATATACATAAGATACAAACCGTACATTACCTATACATTAGATACAAATCGTACATTACATATACATTAGATACAAACCGTACATTATCTATACATAAGATACAAACCGTACATTACATATACATTAGATACAAACCGTACATTATCTATACATAAGATACAAACCGTACATTACATATACATTAGATACAAACCGTACATTACCTTTACATTAGATACAAACCGTACATAACATATACATTAGATACAAACCGTTCATAACCTATACATTAGATACAAATCGTAAATTACACATATATTAGATACAAACCAGACATTACCTTTATATAAGATACAGAACGTACATTACATATATATATTAGATACAAACCGTACATTACCTATACATTAGATACAAACCGTACATTACATATACATTAGATACAAACCGTACATTACATATACATAAGATACAAACCGTGCATTACCTTTACATTAGATACAAACAGTACATTACATATACATTAGATACAAACCGTACATTACCTATACATTAGATACAAACCGTACATTACATATACATTAGATACAAACCGTACATAACCTTTACATTAGATACAAACAGTACAATACATATACATTAGATACAAACCGTACATTACCTATACATTAGATACAAATCGTACATTACATATACATTAGATACAAAGCGTACATTATCTATACATAAGATACAAATCGTACATTACATATACATTAGATAAAAATCGTACATTACATATACATTAGATACAAACCGTACATCACTATACATAAGATACAAATCGTACATTACATATACATTAGATACAAACCGTTTATTACCTATACATTAGATACGATTCTTAAAACTGTACATTGCCAGTACATTAGATACGACTCGTTGCATTACCAATACATTAGATACGACTCGTGAAACCGTATATTACCTATACATAAGATACGACTCATAAAACCGTACATTGCCTATACATAAGATACGACTCGTGAAACCGTAAAGTACCTATAGTTAAGATACGACTCGTAAAACCGTATATTCTCTGCACATAATATACGACTCGTGAAACCGTACATTACTGATACATAAGATACGACTCGTGAAACCGTAAAGTACCTATACTTAAGATACGACACGTAAAACCGTATATTCTCTGTACATAATATACGACTCATAAAACCGTATAGTACCTATACATAAGATACGACTCTGAAACCGTATAGTACCTATACATAAGATACGACTCTGAAACCGTATAGTACCTATACATAAGATAAGACTCTGAAACTGTATAGTACCTATACATAAGATGCGACTCGTAAAACAATGTAAAACTATACAATGAGAACTAACATTATAGGCTCTTGACGTATTTCAGATTTGTATGCCAGTCTTTATGACTGTTGTTAAAAAATTGTCTTCGACTGTTTCCATGTGTTAGTTATATTGCTAACACTATGGGACCAATTTGATGAAAGAAACGTCTAACTTTTATTTCATAGAAACCCTTAGTATGACAAGACGTTGAGGTGTACTATTCAGCAATGAATTATACAAAAAATTACATTAACTTATATTCAAAAGCTGCCTACAATAACTCTAAATAGTTCATCATTCCAAAACAAAATCAAGTTTTAACTAAAGTATTTTTTCCGATCCCATCTGCTTATCAATAGGTTGCCTCCCTTATACTGGACAAACTATACACAAGATGTACACAACGTGGCTTGTAGTATGCTGAAAGTTATTCTTATTATACTTTTCGGCAAAGATTGTAATAATTTCTCAATGTTAACAGATTTTAGGGTACCAATGTTAAAATGAATAATCAAGTAAAGATTAAATTCAAATTTATTCCGGCACCACCATCAAGAACCATTACAAAAAGACAAACATTCTTTTATTTTAATAAAAACAGTTCTTACAGAAACAGAAATATTCATTTTTGCTCGCGTTACAGAAATATGTACTAATTTATCTTCTGTCTCGCTTTAAAGAAATATACAATGTATACTATTTTGTCTCACGTTAGAGAAATATGTACTCATTTGTCTCACGTTAGAGAAATATGTACTCATTTGTCTCACGTTAGAGAAATATGTACTCATTTGTCTCACGTTAGAGAAATATGTACTCATTTGTCTCAGGTTACAGGAATATGTACTCATTTGCCTCGAGTTTAAGAAATATGTATTCATTTGTTTCACATTGGAGGAATATGTGCATATTTGACTAACATGAGAGAAATATTTACTCATTTGCCTCGCGAAAGAGGAATCAGGTGACATTTGCCTCGCGTAAGAGGAATGTGTACTCAGTTTTCTTACGTGAGAGATTATGTACTCATTTGTCTAACGTTAGAGAAATATGCACTCATTTGTCATACGTTACAGAAATATGTACTCTTTTGTCTCACGTTAGAGAAATATGTAATCATTTGTTTCACGTTAAAGAAATATGTTCACTTTTTGTTACGTTAGAGAAATATGTACTCATTTTTCTTATGTTACAGAAATATGTACTCATTTGTCTTACGTAGAGAAATATGTACTCTTTTTTGTTACGTTAGAGAAATTTGTACTCATTTGTCTTACGTGAGAGAAATATGTACTCATTTGTCTTTCATTTGTCTTACGTTAGAGAAATAAAAACTCATTTGTCACACGTTAGAGAAATATGTACTCATTTGTCTTACGTTAGAGGAATATGAACATGTTTGTCTCACGTTAGAGAAATATAAAAAAATTGGCTCAGGTAAGAGAATTATTCACACATTTGTCTTACTTTAGCGTAAAAACTAACACATTTGTCTCACGTTAGATAAATATGTACCTTTTTGTCCAAAATTAGAGAAGTTTGTACACATTGTCTTACGTTAGAGGAATATGAACACCTTAATCTCACGTTAGAGAAATATAAACTTTATTTGTCTCACGTTAGAGGAATATGAAAACATTTGTTTCACGTTAAAGAAAAATTTACTTTTTTATTTACGTTAGAGGAATGTGAACATTTGTATCACGTAAGACGAAAATGAATATATTTGTCTCACGTTACAGGAATATGTACTTTTTTGTCTCACGTTACAGGAATAATAACAAATTTCTCTCACGTTAGAGGAAAAGAGCACATTTGTCACACGTTACAGGAACATGTACACATTGTTTTACGTTAGAGGAATATGAACAAATTTGTCTTACGTTAGAGAAATACGACTGTTTTGACTCGTGTTGAAGAAATATCAACACATTTCTCTCACGTTCGAGGAATATGAACACATTTCTCTCACTCTAGAGGAATATGAACATATTTGTCTCATGTTAGAGGAATATGAACAAATTTGTCTCACGTTAGAGGAATATGAACACATTTGTTTTACGTTCGAGGAATATGAACACATTTCTCTCACGTTAGAGAAATGTGAACAAATTTGTCTCATGTTAGAGGAATATGAACACATTTGTTTTAAGTAAGAGAGATATGAACACATTTGTCTCATGTTAGAGGAATATGAACACATTTCTCTCATGATAGAGGAATATGAACATATTTGTCTCATGTTAGAAAAATATGAACATATTTGTCTCATGTTAGAGGAATATGAACACATTTCTCTCACGTTAGAGAAATATGAACAAATTTGTTTCATGATAGAGGAATATGAACACATATCTCTCATGTTAGAGGAATATGAACACATTTCTATCATGTTAGAGAAATATGAACATATTTTTCTCATGTTAGAGGAAAATGACCACATTTCTCTCACGTTAGAGAAATATGAACAAATTTGTCTCACGTTAGAGGAATATGAACACCTTTGTTTTACGTTCGAGGAATATGAACACATTTCTCTCACGTTAGAGAAATATGAACATATTTGTCTCATGTTAGAGGAATATGAACACATTTGTTTTACGTTAGAGGAATATGATCACATTTGTGTTACGTTAGAGGAATATGAACACATTTGTTTTACGTTAGAAGAATATGAACACATTTATTTCATTGGGTGAAGAATTTGACTAGATATATGTGATAGATGTATTTTTGAAGCATTTGTGATATGACACAAATCCCCTTTTCTTGTTCATATGTCTGTTTGCATTTTTATCGCATTATATTATTTTTTTCTCGAGTGTTTTTACTTTTTTACTTTTCTTCACTCTTGTTAATAGTTTTTATAAGCACACGAGGCAGTTGATTAATCATCGTAAGCCTGGTAAAATGTTTCGTGTAGTTCGTTCTTTTCAGCTGCATTCCTTTTATCAATTTCTCACAAATAAATAGTTCTGTGTTTATCATACACATCATACATAGGTGTAGTTTGATTATTTTAACAGACGTGTTTGCCAGTAAATGATGTTTTACAGCGTTAAAATCAGGAACTTCTACACTAACCTTGATACATATTTCTAGCTACACATCTATTGTTGTGTTACGGCTGTTTATTTCCAGACAGCTAGTCTGCAGGGGCGGTTTCACTTCTGATAGAAATGATTTTTTTTCTTGATTTTTTTTACCTGAAAATGTTTGCTGCAGCCAGGAGCTAGCAGCAGGGATAGATGTTTCATTAATGAGCGGCATCTCTTTGATAGGTAATCAGCAATCTAATTAGCTGTGTTGTTTCTGGGGTCTATCACGTTCGTGAGATAATGAGAATATCTGCGATAATTTTCTGTTTTATACAGAAAAACAAACAGATTTATTATTTGTTGTGAGAAGCGCCATCACTTGAATACACCTTACCTTCCCGACACTAAATAAACCATCTTATCTTAATACTTTAGATAAATAATTCCTATATTGTAACACTTCTGTGTTAACCATGTGACGACCATGTGAGGACCATGTGATAACCATGTGATGACAACTGTAATTTTACGTTTCTCGGTAACATGAACTATAATGAAAAGAAAATTTAGCGGCGCTATGAAAAAGATAATAAACCATAATTCATCAAATGTTGTAGCTAGCACAGGATAATTCCGCTAGTTTTGAACGATTACTTTTTAGCTATTTGTATCTTATACAATCTGAAGTTCATGCTGTGATATTTCTTTCTTTTAACTGGATAATCGAAGGAAAGTTAAACTGTATTTATCTGCTTGTATATTATAGTATTCGCACCATCCGTCTGTCAGTCTGTCTCTCTGCCCGTCTGTCTTTTTGTCCGTCCGTCCGTGCACCGTTCGTGTCTGCTCTTTAATTGTCTGCTATTTTCTATAACTTGCAATAAATGTCTATCACATAAAGAAGACGTGTCGCAAACAAAACCAAAGTTTCTAAGGTCAAGGTAAAAAACATTGTCAAAATGATAAAGAATACTGCAAGCCTTTATGTTATTGTCCGCTCTGTTGTACATCAAATGATTTTGAAAAAAAGCACAACTGTTCACAAGATACTAGTAGATTCAATATGTCGCACACCATCCGTCTCTTTTTCTGTCTGTCCGTTCGTCTGGACCGCAAAATAACATAGAATTGTGTTCGTTCTGTAACATTGCCCTTTTGATGGGATATCAATATAACCTTGCCACATACGTAAAAATGGTCATGTCAGAAATCATTGTACAGATTATATTGAATACCGGAATCCTCCATGTTTGTGTCCGCTTTGTGACTGTGTGATTCGTCAAATGATTTTGAAATAACTTTACACAATTGTTCATCCGATGGAGGCTTTGTGACGTGTCGCAGTCTGTCAATCCGTTATTCCATCTGTCCGTTAATCTATACTGCCGAATAACAAAAAATACATCCTCCGTATATGTTCATACATATATGTCTGCACTGTAACTTATTAATACATGACATAATCTTTATAAAAAAGTGTTAATCGCACAATTATGGGTATTTCCAATTGACGAATGCTGACGTATGACGTTAGTAACAGTTTAACACAACGTCACCTGGTACGTGTGTATGGTTTGATTAAAATAAAACTATTGTTTTCGTTGGCACTTTCAATTTGTTTTTAATCGATGAAATTCATTTTCATTATACAAACGAATTAATCTGGACAAATTATAATTGAAATATAACAGCATGTCATGCTTTGTACCAGGTGGCACATTACCCTCACCCTTACCTTCAAGGGAAGGGGAAAAAACTCCGTGTTAAATAGCACGTTCCGTGGTTAAAGGTATTCCTCGCACATGTTAATTACCTCATTATACAGCTATTTTAGCTGCATTCATGTAAACAGCATTAAAAATAACTTTTAGGTCCTTTCCCAAACTGGAATGACTGTCATGACAAGGAAAACTGATATACCATAATTTGAGTTGATCAGTAAACCATGCAGAATAAGGTAAATTTCGAGCATAAGTATGGTATAGAATTCCTTCGTACTTGTTCGGGTATGGAATGTGTACCAGTGTTCGAGCAAAGATATGGTATACAATGCCTTTGTACACGCTCTGGTATGGTATGTGTACCAGTGCACGGGCATAGGTATGGTAAAGAATGTCTTTGTACGTACTCGGGCATGGTATGTGTACCAGTGCAGGAGCATAGCTGTGGTATAGAATACCTTCGTACCTGTTCGGTATTAGTATGTGTAACAGTGCACCAGAAAAGCTATGTTGTAGAATGCCTTCGTACGTGCTCGGCCATGTGTACCAGTGCACGAGCATAGGTATAGTAAAGAACACTTTGTACGGCATGTTGCATACTGCAGAGAACAGAGAAAATCGTTCCGTAATGTACAAATATAGCTTCCTTTAAAAGGTACTTATATAAATGCAATCAGTTTATCCGTTCTACTTAAAACTTTTGACTCGTCCCTTGAAATTTGGAAATGATTTGTTCAGTTTCATTCATGACTTTAAAGGAAATGGATTATTCTAAATTTTAACGCATACCTCTTCTATTACAACGCCAACAAAATCACGCAGAATGAAATAGATATACAGAAAGTGCACAGTGGCCGTACCATACCGAGGTTTATTTACGATGGGGTTATTTGTAGTTTGTTTAGTTGATGAATAAATACTTAACACCAATGCAAAATACATTTTATGGAAAGTACAGGTATATAATACGGATATTTAAAGCCAGAGCAATTACAAAGCACCGACTTTCAAAGCACAGATCATTTACAAAGCACTGACATTGCAAGAACCTATCAATTACAAAGCACAAATATTGAAAGACGAGATAAATTACAATGCACTGGTATTTAAAGCCCAGTCGACTACATTTTTGTTTTATTGGGATTTGATGCCAGTTGCAATCTCCGTTGATCATATCCAAGTGGTCAAACTACCTAACATGTGTTTCTGAGCATCCAACATCACTCCGCAAACGACTGTCTTTTTCCTCATTTGACATTAAAATGAATTGTGCGAGATAATTTATTACAGAGAAATTTAGCCAGCCTTGATGGGGTTTGAACTGAGTCCCTTGCAATGATAATCTTATGCTCTTCTAACTAAGCTAACCAGACCGGCGCGATCTATTACAAAACTATAATATTGATAGACCAGCTCACTTGGTTACTGATCAGAAACACAACAATTACGTCAAGCAAACAAATCTGTCTACTTGTCTATCTAAAACATTACAGCTTCTTGAATAATTCAGTGTTATAACCGAAGACAAGTTGAATGCCAATCACGCCTGTTATCCAATAAAAGAATGTGAGGAGGAATTTCGTCTTTACTACACCCCGACTCTAATGCTTCTCATTTTCATTCTGTTTGTATTGTAACTAACGCCAACAGATAACAAATACTGTTGTTGTGCCAGCAATAGAAGCAGTCACAGAACATTCTCTACTAGATATCTGTCATATTTTAGTACCTATTTTTGGTTGCTGTAATACGCACAAAAACTTGTGAATGCATTTTCTGTCTGGAAAATAACGCAGGTTGAAAGCAAAGTCTTTGGTTTCTTTCTTGCTAGCATTTCTTATCGACAGCCCATGTATGTCGTTATTTCATTTAACGATATGTTTTAATTGGTACAAAAATGCAACCTGTATAAAATAAAATAATTTTAAATCAATGCTTTAAAATAATGTCAAGTGGAGTATATATTTCATGCTTTAAAAGTCGCTGGTGTTTCTGCAGCTTGAGAGTGTCGATATAATTATTCGATTTGCTTACAAAGCATGCACTGAAATCGCGCATTTGCTTTCAGAATTAATAGTTTGATGGTCTGCTACTCGTAAGAGAAACAGAGATTATTCACGCACTTCAATACATTCTCCTGTATACCACTGGTTCCTTAGACTGCATTCTAAATGCCTTATTACTAATTTAACTTGTTGCTTTTGTTACAGATATTTTTTTCTCCATTTTACATCTTTTTCGAGTGTAAGCAATGTCTATTTTGACCTTTCTGCTTAGATTCTGTAATAAATGAAAGAAGTTAGCAGTGAACAGTGCCCTAAGCACAAAGCATTATAAATTATAAGGTAAAACTATCCTGCTGACAGAGAAGTCTGGTAGTGCATTCCAAAATATAACAAGAGGCATGTTACACATGGTTAATCCCCCCGCCGGGAAGAAGTTACCTGAAGGTTGTACTTTCAAAAACTAAATGTAATAATGCGCTTATGCAGTTTAAAGAAAATCCCTAAAAATAAAAAGGCAATGTGCAGTTATTGTTCTTGCACACTGCACTTCCTCCTAATGTGCTCTAGCAGTGTATTAAGTTCGAAGAAAATCCCTCAAGTACTTTTGGAGTTATACTCTGAATTTTTTTTTCAAGTAAATCTGATAAAGGGCAAAACTATTCTAACGACATGAACAACAAGGCTAAAATATAATAAATAATACATTATAATACCCGATTACAAAACATTTATGTGTGCATCGGATCTCTAAACATTAGCTTCTGCATATTTTGAAAGATTACTTTATTGTTTCTTATCAATATAAGCGGCTGTTTATATCAAGTAAAGCTCGGAAATACATAAATTGTTCTTGTGGTGCACCTTCTACTTGGCTCGTGCTACAAATAATTACGAATTAATGCTGTATTTTTAGCACACAGCATATAGAGATGTCATTAAAAATAATACTTGTATGTAAACCAGCATTGAGAAGATAAAACCAGACACTGATATTGCAGCATAAACATTTACAGACTCATGCCTGTTTCTGCATGCAATGCAACATTTTTACCGTTATTCGTACATTTTAACAGTTTCACTCAAATGTAAAAGAAACAACATGGCAAGTGTATTGAGAGAGCGTATATATTAAGTCAAACAGTTCAACCAAAACCTGAATGCTGTATCTTCGTAATATCCAAGAATGTGTTGTTCAGTAGTATCCAAGAATGTGTTGTTCAGTAGTAACGATAGAACATTCTACCGTAGCCGTGTGTCACATTCTCAGGTAGCCGTGTGTCACATTCTCAAGTAGCCGTGTGTCACATTCTCAAGTAGCCGTGTGTCACATTCTCAGGTAGCCGTGTGTCACATTCTCAGGTAGCCGTGTGTCACATTCTCAAGTAGCCGTGTGTCACATTCTCAAGTAGCCGTGTGTCACATTCTCAGGTAGCCGTGTGTCACATTCTCAAGTAGCCGTGTGTCACTTTCTCAAGTAGCCGAAACAAATGCTTAAATACTCAGATTTACAAAATTTATTTAAAACTTTACCACATCTTTGTTACAATTTATCAACAATTATATAAAAAAAGAATTTTGGAACCAATGGTTCTCTTGACATGCACTGGAGTTCGCGGTAGAATGTATTGAAAAAATGTCTGTTTGTATCACTGTAATATGTACATGTTGCTGCATTGTGTGTATTCTATAACACAGGAGTACATAATGTAATCTAGTGTTTAAGTTCTAGAAGAATTGAACATGCATGCACATGGTTTCGTAGCAGCAGTGCGCATGTCCTTAGCCCGAAATATCAAGACAAATACAATTCAGGACAGCTGAAAGAATACCAGTATACCAACTCACCTTACATGTCTCAAAGCCATTTAAATCTTTATATTTTACTGATATCCCCGAGTCAATGTTCAAAGCAAATTTACTGTAAGAGATTACTTCTGTGATAATATTTTGTTTTTACTTTGCTATGTATTGGAGTATTATTCTTGATGACATTTATTTCTGTTGGATGGGCTGATAAATCAATAAATGTGGAAAACTTGCAGTTAGCAGTAGGCAAGTGCCAACTGGAAAATGAATATAACGATCATTTTTGTAACCCCTACAGGTTAACTTCAAGTAAGCTGTTCGCTTATTTGGATATGAGAGGAACCGAAATATGTGTCAGGGCTTTATTTGATGTGTCATAAATGCCATTTATATAATATCAGTTTGTTGATATGTTACAGAAAATATGTTTGTATTAATGTTGTGCTTTAACGAGAGAGGTCTCATCAAGGAAGGAGCCTTTAAAGAGGCTTTTTCTACTCGGATATACTCGGACTTTTATCAAGTTATCTTATGTATTGATGTCTTTTGTAAGTGTTCAAGCTTCCATGTCCACTAGTTCTGAAAGAGACTGAATTCTGCAGAAATACTTATGCATATAACACACAAAATAAAATTATAAGCAAGCAATTCACTAAAACACACAAGAACTTTGCATCACGTCCTCAAACATGATCTTATTTTTCTACACTTCTTTCAGCATATTACAGTCGATGATTACCATGACTTATATCGCAATAAGCGTCTAAAGTATTGCCAAACAAGCTCACAAATACATAGAATGGTCGTACACTACATTTCATAGTTGGCAAACGCAGCTAGTTATCCAAATTTATTTCATATTTATCCAGAGTTAATAGTCTTATCTATTTTTTACTCGAGAAAAGTAAAACTAGGAAATGATTTGGATGGCAATATATAATTTACAATGTACATGTTCAGAAAATTTCACCTGCTGTAAAGATGAAAGGATACGTTTTACGTCAAGAAATGTGTTTTATGATTTTAGCGCCGTTAAAAATAACTGTAATCATACGCTCTCGCGTGATTTACAGCGAGTTACCGTTATCTACACGATCCAGTTGTAAATTTTGGCAAGAGATATGTGCCAGTTTTTTATATTAAGAATATTTCTGGTATAGCAAGCATCTTATCATGAAGATTTCGATATTCATCTTCAAGTTTGGTATATCAGTGCTCTTTGAATCTCAGTAACTCTTAGTTACTTTTCAGTCAGTAGTTCTCATACCTTCATATGAGTATACGTAGCCGCAGACGTTATGCGGCACTTGTTTCTGGTCATAGAAGTAGAGAAAATGTACATATATTGCACATACAAGAGCTGGAACAAATTCACTTATTCGGTAGACAAATTGACTTAACATCTTGAATATTGCTAAACTAGGAAGCTTTTACTGTGTCAAACACACAGAAGTACATATTGTTATGCTCAGATATGCGACAACAATCAGACATGTTTGTAAATAAAGTTTGAAGCGATCCTTTGGACACGTTACATTATATATATATATATATATATATATATATATATATATATATATATATATATATATATATATATATATATATATAAAATAAAAAAAAATTGGCTATATATACATGTATATGTACACTCGTATTCCCCTAAGTACAACAACATTTCTCCTTAAAGCCTTACCTTTACTGCAATTGCCAGTTCTACCTATTTTATCTTATTAAGAACAGATTAATTTTAAGGTTTCTTTATTTTTCTCGAAAGCAAAATATATCAAGAAAAAATTAGAACGATTACCCAGAAAATCATAACAATCATTAATCAGTTTTCTTATTACTTGTAAATCACCGTTTGATTGCCCATTTCTCATAATTCTCTGATGTTCCTCAAGTGTTTCCGCATACTTTTCTAGAGTTTACCTGTATTCCACTGATTTTTACAGCAGTGTGCAAGCTTATGCCAGTTAAATTGCTTTTTCGTAGCAGACGATCATATAACAGAGTAGAAAAAAAAACTTTGTTTCCTGCAGCATGTGATAATGAAAAGCCAAATAGAGAAATACCGCATCCGTTCATAACGTTCAATTTCATTCGTTGAAAAGGTTCGTATTGAAACGTTTGTCCAATCAAAATAACTGTAACATGATTTTTCTAAAAATAATACCAGGAAGTGGTATAAAATAGAAAGGTATGTAGCGGCGCTCACAAGAACTAGCTCTTCCAACCGTAAGTAAATATTATTGATTTAACCCTTTGTTTTACATCTTTTTACACCTTACCCTCAAACCCTACCCTTAGCAACACCTTAACACTTTTCTGAAATATTTTTACCTAGTTTCAAATTTATTTTCTTTTTCTTCATACATTTTACATCGCAGGAATAAGGAACTGTTACAGTACATTTATACAGTGAAAAGTGCTTACAACATTGGATACAGTGTAAATATTGAAAAAAGGATTTATGGATTGTTTTGAACATAGGGTCATTAGTCGTGAGTCTGATTAAAGAGAGAAAAATAGCTTGAATTACAACAATTATTTTATCACTGTCATTATCTTGTCAGGCCGTGACTTCTTGGTATGACAAATTTGACAATCACGTGACGTACGTTTTATTATGGCGTGCAAATAATTCTGTTAATTTCCGACTGAGTTCAAATAATTTAGAAATAAAAGCTGGCAGATATAATGGTATTTTTAGAGAAAACAGAAATTGTAAATTTTCGAATCAAAACATAGATGAGTCGGAATTCCACTTTCTTTTTGCTGTAATAAATATACAGACATTCGTAAAACTTTTTAGTCAATATACTATGGCCCAGTATCCATAAATTCGAGTTAATCATGTCAACAAAAAGTAAGAAATATCTTAATAATGTAGCCAAATATATCAATGAAGCGTTCCAGAAAAGAAGTAATTCTTTGAAAACGTATTGTTTGCTTTTACTTAATAATTAGATGCATAATTTTGAGTGTGTTTGTTTTATTCAGTTTTTAATACTGGTTCAAGTTTACAAATATATTTACGTCTTTGTTGTGTTTATCGAAAATAACAAAAGGCAATAGTTTGCCCCTTGCCAATAAAAATGTTAATCTTTTTCTCTTAATGCTATCAAACATCTCTGAATACAATTGGATACCAATATGTGATATTGTATTTTCTCCATCATATTTCTTTTTGCATATGAATGTTTTAAACTATAACGTCAATAAACATCGATATTGTACAAGTTTAGTATAACAAGTGTTTCAGACAAGACAACGCTAATATTTTGCTTATAGATTACGCTGTGAAAAAAAAATACTAGAAAACATACATCAGTATTTTCATTTTTATTTATAAATTCGTTTTATTTCTCAAGGCAGTGATGACGCCAATTTCTTTTTATTTTCACAAACTTAAAAATGATGACAATTACCTATTTTGTTCGCACAAGTTTTCCTCAGATTTCACTCCTCATGCATTGTATGAAAATTAAGCCTTAACATATAAACACAACACGTGTTCAATATTTTATTGATATTTAAAGAAGGACAGGTGAATTGGTCGTTTCAAATTCAAACGTTACTTTATGGACAGTGTAGGGTTGCATTTTGTGTTAAAATTCGACTCAAAAGTAATGCAGGCACGTAAAGTCTGTATTAAATATATATTACGGTCCTGGACAGCATGTATCAGGAACCTTGGCCAAGTTATCAATATTTTTGATAGATTATATCCACCACAGCATGATACTATTTTAAACTGTGTGAATGATGAAATGGTCTTTAACATTGTTATAGATATGATTATTATTACGACAAAGGTGTTTTTATGCTTGATTTATTGTTCAATGAACTGTGCGTACACAGCAATTTGGCTGATACGTTCTTTTTTAGGACTGTATATGTAGATCAAATTATATTTTTTATCCGCGTTGGCATATAGTGCATAGCTTTTAAAGTGGCATACCGTAGAATATAGAGCATTTCATTTCCTTCGAAGTCATACACGTCTGAAAAATGTAAAAATGAATCATTACCAAATATCTAGGAATCAGTTGCATGTGAATCTATGAATCATTACTTAATGTCTAGGTATCAGTAGCATGTGAATCTATGAATCATTACCCAATGTCTAGGTATCAGCAGCATGTGAATCTATGAATCATTACCCAATGTCTAGGTATCAGTAGCATGTGAATCTATGAATCTTTACCTAATGTCTAGGTATCAGTAGCATGTGAATCTATGAATCATTACCCAATGTTTAGGTATCAGTAGCATGTGAATCTATGAATCATTACCCAATGTCCAGGTATCAGTAGCATGTGAATCTATGAATCATTAACCAATGTCTAGGTATCAGTAGCATGTGAATCTATGAATCATTACCCAATGTCTAGGTATCAGTAGCATGTGAATCTATGAATCATTACCCAATGTCTAGGTATCAGTAGCATGTGAATCTATGAATCATTACCCAATGTCCAGGTATCAGTAGCATGTGAATCTATGAATCATTACCCAATGTCTTGGTATCAGTAGCATGTGGATCTATGAATCCATGAATCATTACTCAATGTCTCGGTATCAGTAGCGTGTGAATCTATGAATCTATGAATCATTACCTAGTGTCCAGGTATCAGTAGCATGTCAATGTATGAATCATTACCCAATGTCTAGGTATCAGTAGCATGTGAATCTATGAATCTTTACCCAATGAATAGGTATCAGAAGCATGTGAAACTATGAATCCATGAATCATTCCTCAATGTCTAGGTATCAGTAGCATGTGAATCTATGAATCTATGAATCATTACCCAATGTTTAGGTATCAGCAGCCTGTGAAACTCATTCCTCAATGTCTAGGTATCAGTAGCATGTGAATCTATGAATCTATGAATCATTACCCAATGTTTAGGTATCAGCAGCCTGTGTAACTACGAATCCATGAATCATTTCTCAATGTCTAGTTATCAGTAGCATGTGAATCTATGAATCTATGAATCATTACCCAATGTCTAGGTATTAGTAGCATGTGAATCTATGAATCATTACCAAATGTCTACGTATCAGTAGCATGTGAATCTATGAATCGTTACCCAATGTCTAGGAATCAGTAGCATGTGAATCTATGAATCTATGAATCATTACCCAATGTCTCGGTATCAGAAGCATGTGAATTTATGTATCTTTTAATCATTACCCAATGTCTATGTATCAGTAGCATGTGAAGCTATGCATCATTACCCAATGTCTATGAATCAGTAGCATGTGCATCTATGAATCTATGAATAATTAACCAATGTCTAGGAATCAGTAGCATGTGAATCTATGAATCTATGAATCATTACCCAATGTTTAGGTATCAGTAGCATGTAATTCTATGAATCTATGAATCATTACCCAGTGTCTATGTATCAGTAGCATGTGAACCTATGAATCTATAAATCATTAAACAGTGTCTATGTATCAGTAGCATGTGAATCTATGAATATATAAATCATTACCCAATGTCTATTAATCAGTAGCATGTGAATCTATGAATCTTTAAATCATTTCCCAATGGCTATGTATCAGTAGCATGCGAACTGTATGCATCTATACCAGACTTTAAACAAAGAGTTTTATTTGATAGACTTTTGTTATATATGAACACCAACTTTTTGTTCATATTATTTAAAAACTTCTAAACTTTTTCAATTATTTTGAGAATACTAAAACAACATTTAAAAGATATTGGCTTATTTCGTAGAGAATAACATACGCCGTTTACAATCGGTTATTTTAAGGGTAGGTCCATTTTTGTTTTATTTAAATAACGCATGTAAACTATATAGATGTTTGTTGTCCATAGTATCTGAACATTTAACTTTAACGTAATTTAAAGGTCAAAGTTTAAGTGTTTTTTTTCTTCTTTTTTCAGTGAAGAAGCTGTTCCAGTCTTGGCATAATTCGGAGGTTGTCTTGAAATTTTCTTTCGTTTTGTCACTGTTCGTCGGTAGAGGACCGTAACCAGTAACCATGACGGATTACTCTCAGGACCCGGATTTCCAATATCTTGCGGTAGACCACAAGAAGTTGATGAGGGAGTCCCAGCCATTTGATGGCAAGAAAGCGTGTTGGATTCCTGATGAAAAAGAAGGTTTTGCCCGAGCAGAGATTGTCTCTTCCAAAGGAGAAGAAATCACGGTGAAACTGGTTGCCACCCAGCAGGTAAGAATAAAGGGACACTTTTAAATACTTATGTAGCCGGGTACAGGTTTATATGTTATAAATCGATACAGCAGAACCGTGTGGCTACGTAGCTCAGTTGGTAGAGTGTCCGCCCTGTAAGCGAAAGTTTCTGGGTTCGAGTCCCGGTCGACCTATGATTTCTCATCACCTGTTACATTTGGCGCCCAACGTAAATATCTTGCGTTAACGTTATTATTGTGTTTACAATATTATCTTTGACTCGGAACGTAATTCTGAATTTGGAGGGGTATATGTAGCCGGGTATGGGTTTATAGGTTATAAATCGATAAGGCAGAACCGTGTGGCTTGGTAGCTTAGTTGGTAGAGTGTCCGCCCTGTAAGCGGAAGGCCCTGGGTTCGCGTGCCGGTCGAGCCACGATTTTTCACCACCTGTTACATTTTTTATTTTATGATAGATTCCAGTAATATTATACGATATACCTGTAAGGCAAGTCTCGTTATTTTTAATAGTATTTTTAATAAAATTCAATTATTGTTTCTCTGTGATTGTACAGTTTTACAACGAACTTTCCCTATTATTGGCATTGTAGGAATTAAATATGTTAACAGTGAGGAACGTCAACACCACATTGCCAAAAATATTGTGATTAATTTGACCAAGATTACACCAATTAGAGCTTAAACAGTCATTCATCGGGATTAGTTTAAATAACTGGAAAATCCCTCTCTACACAATTAACGATCAAACTAACAATTCAGATAAACTTTAGTTTCCCCTCGTTATGTTGCAGAACAAAGTTGTAAAGAAAGATGACCTGCAGCAAGTGAACCCACCCAAGTTTGAGATGACGGAAGACATGGCTAACTTGACCTACTTGAACGAAGCGTCTGTGCTTCACAACCTGAGAAGTAGATACTTCAACGGCTTTATCTATGTAAGTTTCGGTTTCACTTATAACAAAAAATGAACCATACGACCTGCATTGTAAAAACAACCACAAACTTTAACGAAGTAAAACTTATAACTGATGAAAAATATATATTAAAAATACACATATTGTACGTGTTCAGAGGTAAAGTTATGTTAATAAATGGACTGTTTAGAGTTTTTTCTGCATATATTTGGCATTTTCTGGAAATTTTAAAACTCTTTCTACTTATTCTTGCAGACCTACTCCGGTCTTTTCTGCGTTGCTGTAAACCCCTACCGTCGCCTACCAATTTATATGGAATCCATCATTGCAAAGTACCGTGGCAAAAGGAGAATGGAAATGCCACCTCACCTGTTCTCAATTTCTGATAACGCCTTCCAGTTTATGTTACAAGGTAATTAAGCTATGCAAATCAACAATAGCACTGCAAGTTCGCCCTTACAGGTCTGCGTGTTTGGTATGTTATGCCTGCACGTTCGCTAAAATAGGTATACGCTCTCGATATTAAAGGCTTACACTTACGATAAGCCTACACGTTTTGTAAATATGACAGTCATTTTGTTTTGAAAAGCAATATACATTTTGCATATTTTCTCAGAGATCATTTTCTTACATCTTCATATTTTTGACAATGTATATATACTGGCAGGTAACACTTTCATTAAGATGACTTCTATATAAGTAAGCTGCATAAATTATATAAAAAACATCAAATTTATAAAGGCGTTACAAAAGTGCGCATTGTCAAAGCACTTTTTGTAGAATTTATTTCTCCGTACAGGCAAAAGTATCAAAGATTCGTATGTTAAGACTCAATCTTTTTTGTAGATCGTGAGAACCAGTCCATGTTGATCACGTGAGTATATCTTTCGTTTATTCATCTTTCATATCACAACTGGACATCGTAAACTTGTTAACCTCAGCATAACATACTGAAATAGCCGTACAGATGATTATTATAAACTAGTTCTTTACTTTTCAACGTTTCAAAAACTTCAAAGTAGTAGTAGTTATATCCTGTTACTTACTGCTGTTGAAGTCCAGCACATTTGATGAGCTTATTTGTTTATATAATTGCACAGTGGTGAATCTGGTGCCGGAAAGACTGAGAACACGAAGAAAGTAATCATGTACTTCGCCAAGGTGGCCGCTCAACATCAAAAGGCACCCGAGGAAGAGAAAACCGCTAAAAAGGTAAGAATGTAAAACAATTCACACAAATATCAGGGTAAAAATAAATAGATATGTGTATAACATCAGTCAAGTAAAACAATTAAGAATAACTCGATAAAGCGAATTACATAGTATTGCAAAAAAATCAAAATGTAAGAGAAATGTTATTTACACAGTGATTAAAATACATTGAATTGACCTACTCATGGTCATTATGAATAAACAAAATAGAAAACTAAATCTCGCACTTATGTGTTTTCTTCAAAGGGAACCCTTGAGGATCAGATCGTGCAGGCTAACCCTGTACTGGAGGCTTACGGTAACGCCAAGACAACACGTAACAACAACTCCTCTAGATTCGTAAGTTGTTTCAGTTCACGCCCTTACCAAAGTATCGTTTCTTATCCCGTATGGTCCAAGTAGAATTTTAAGATATGAAATTACCAAAGTCGACAAAACACATTTGTAATTCTTCTAATACGTGTTTGTTAGGTTTATCTATTGTCTGATTGTTTTTAATGAATTATCAGTTTGGCGTAAAACACGTCTCACAAATAACGGTATCGCTTGGACTATACAGGGACAGTCACTTATATACTAGAAAATTGGCGAATTCTGGATTTGCAGTGTTTTACCTTGATCCTACTACTAAGAATTGGGAGTTGTTAACTGCAGGAATGTACATAGAGTTTATAGTTTTTCCCCTTTTCGTTTTCATGAAAGTTACAAAATATACGTTTTAAAATATCGTATAAAACGTGATAATACTTTCATGAAAAAGGAATTAGGGAGTGTGTTTACCTGTTCAAGACCTTACCTAATCATTATCAATCTAAAAAACTTCACCTACCATTCAGTATTCCTTTCCCAGTTTTACCTATTCTCTTATTTTGTGTGTGTGAACCTACCTGTTTTCTGATTTGAAGTTGAGACTTATGCGTAGAATTTTCACTACCTGCTAAAAAGGTCAGACAAATAGAAAACCCAGGTAAAAGAATGCCTTTGAAAACATTTACATCATACTAAATGGTGACAAATGTATATCTAAACACTGGTGTTTAATTTACCGGGTTCCTTGTTCTTAAGGTGAAAATATCATCATATTTAAATCGTCGTTGTTGTTTTTTGGGGGCTCTGATCAATGTCACTGTAATTTATACACTAAACAAATCGATTCTTTTAAATCAGGTAAGCTTGGCATAATTAGCAAAATATCTGTCTTTCAGTGACACCTATGATTAAAATGGCGTTCAGAGGCTTCTTTTTACACATTTACAAAAACCTTCATTTAGCAAATCTGTAAAATTACAGAATAAAAGATACTACAGTAAGTTTTCTTTGTTACTGTAAACCACAATTCTGATGGTCGAATGCTCACGAGCTCTGAAAACATTGTGAACAAGATACGTGCATTTACAAACGAAGGTATTTGTGGATGCCAGCTGATTCATTAATTAATTTTTCCTACCAAACCACGAGCATGTGATCACCAGCTGATCCATGAAATTATTGATCCTACCAAACCACGAGCACGATCCCTATCTAAACTTCTGTGTTTAAACTAATACTTTACCTTTTTACACCTTTTGTTTTAGCTGCTCCCTGCTGGATAAGCATCCCAAATAACGTTGCAAACAAATCGTAAGTATTCCAATGTGTAATATTGTGACCGTTATGTAATATGTTCGCATGTAAAGGGAATCAAAGAATAAAACTTTTAGGCATTTCATATTAACATTTCATCAGATTATTGTTTGTATATACAACTAGTTAGACATTATCCATTTTTTCACAATCTGAATAATAAAAACATTAAAATGAGCGACAGTTATTTTTAATGACACGATGTTCTGTATTATCATGAATTTGCCTTACTTCTCCAGGGTAAGTTCATCCGTATCCACTTTGGTCCCACTGGAAAGATCGCTGGAGCCGATATCGAGACCTGTAAGTAGATCTTTGTAACATTCTAAACAACAAAAAACGAAGTTGCAGTTTTCATCTGTTGATATTGAAAATAATTTAAGATAATGGTCGTTGTTTATTAGTACATTAAGCTTGCAACATGAAATGAGGATTGCATTAAGTCAGCATATCACTTCTAAAAATAGATCAACGATTTTCATGCTTCTTATTTTTCTGTGACATAAACGTTTTTGTTTTGTAAACAAGTGCATCACTCGATAGATTTCTGCATTGGTATTTTTATATTTTGTCAGACCTGTTGGAGAAATCTCGTGTGACCTACCAGGCCTCGGCCGAAAGAAACTACCACATCTTTTACCAGATGATGACCAACGTTTATCCTAAATACCACGGTAACTATTAATTTTACTTTTTGTCAAGGGTTTTTATCAGTTACCTAAGTATGTCTGTAAATAAAATCAGACAGAGATGAGACAGATGACATAGGTGTAAGAAAATACTTCTGTGAATTGACTTCATTTTGTTAACTCTATCGAAACTGTAGTAATAGGCGAAAACAGATACATTATGTATTTCATTCATATAATGCAGAATGCAGCATAATTAATTTTGTTTACAGAAATGTGCTTGGTTCAGCCTGATCCAGGTCTCTACTCTTTCATCAACCAGGGTGTACTCACTGTGGATGGTATTGATGACGTAGAAGAAATGAAACTCACAGATGTAAATACTAAATATGTTCAACGTGACAGAATAACGATTTTACAAAATACAGGGAGAGCCTTTTCATCTCCCTTTATATACTTTTAAATACTAAAATTTACTTGCAACAACAACATATATAGGAATTTGAACAGTGAGATATTGAAATACTTTAATATTTTGTTATTTAAATAATGAATATAGTCTAGATATCTGTCCAGAAACTGAAATAAGTCATCATAATTAGATGACTTTTCTTTGATTATCTTTTTATATATGCTGTCTTTGAGCGGATTACATGTTTTAAAAACTGATATACAATTATAGGAAGCCTACGACGTGCTGGGCTTCACTCAGGACGAGAAGAATAGTTTGTACAAGATCACTGCTGCCATCGTACACGCCGGTGAGATGAAGTTCAAGCAGCCACCAAGAGAAGAACAGGCTGAAGCTGATGGCACCGCAGGTACATAGCAGTGTCCTTGTTTTGACATCAACATTGTCTAAATAATCTTACTTTGTTTTATATATCGGGTTTTAATCATTTGTCGCCAGGGTTTCATTTGTCGCCAGTGTTCCATTTGTCGCCAGTGTTTAATTTGTCGCCAGTGTTCCATTTGTTGCCAGTGTCAAGTACTTTACAGAGGAAACATAACTTGTTTCTAGGCAAAAATAATGATACTGTTTAAAACTATTTCAGGGTCACACTCACTGGCATTTTGATTCAAGTCAATTTCCTATGTACCTTGGACGATACAGTAACCAGATTCTAATGGAATGCCATTCGCTTTAATTACTGGTAAAAAATAAAATAAAGTATAAAGTGATCAAATGGAGTAATAAATAATTGCAGCACACGTCTGTTTTTTTCAGAGGCTGAAAAGGTCGCTTTCCTGCTTGGTGTTAACAGCAATGATCTACTCAAGGGTTTCTTGAAACCCAAGATCAAGGTCGGTAACGAGTTCGTCACCCAGGGACGTAACAAAGACCAGGTTGTTTACTCTGTCAGTGCCATGGCTAAGTCCACCTACGCCCGTATGTTCGACTGGCTGGTCAAGAGAGTTAACTTAACTCTTGACACCAAGGCAAAGAGGAACTACTACATTGGTGTGTTGGACATTGCCGGTTTCGAAATTTTTGACGTAAGTGTTTAACACTTTATAAGACCACCGTTTGTTTAAAACTATTTTGATCTTTTATGATATTCAGCATTTTGCCATCAATGTTTATTAGTTCAAAGACATACTGTAACTGTGCAGCGTTATTATCAATATACATATATATTTAGGAGATGGTTTGTTAATACTTATTTTCCGTGTGTTTTAGACTGTTTTTATTTAGATATATGTTTAGTAAACATATATTGACACGTTAATTCTTATTTGAATAATAAATACATGTGTTTTCATTCAGTTCAACAGTTTTGAGCAATTGTGCATCAACTACACCAATGAAAGACTCCAGCAATTTTTCAACCACCACATGTTTGTACTTGAACAAGAAGAGTATCAGAAAGAAGGCATCCAATGGGAGTTCATTGACTTTGGTATGGACTTGCAAGCCTGTATCGACCTTATTGAGAAGGTAACATTCTATAATTTTGTCGCTATTTTTGCTTGAAAAGAAAATGAAAGAAGAATAAGCGGGCTCCAATTTCAAAATACATATTGAAATATGTTTCATATTTTAGGCGAACTATGGAAATGGAATGGTCACAAAGTAAGTTATTAAGCCATTAAGGAGAAGCGATTCTTTGATATGAAATGAAAATAATGCAGCAATGCACTTCAAAGAAAGCGTTCATGTTACAGTAAGTTTATTTTCTTTCCAATAGCCTATGGGTATCCTGTCCATTCTTGAGGAAGAATGTATGTTCCCTAAGGCATCTGACAAGTCCTTCGAGGAAAAGCTTATGACCAACCATCTTGGCAAAACAAAGAACTTCAACAAACCAGTAAAGAGCAGAAAGGGAGGTAGCAGCGCTCACTTCGAACTGGGGCATTATGCTGGACCGGTTAGTGTATTATAACTTTAACAAAATACTATTGTAAGGTGGCAATGCATTCTTGTGCTAATTCATTCTTGTGCTGAAACCTGTTCAGAGATATATTCAACTCAGTCGTCAGTGTTGTTTTACCCATAATAATGCTACGATTAGAATGATAAAAATCAACTTAGTTATTTGTGTTCACCCATAAATCACTTTAAAAATAATTTACATAACAGGTACCATACAATCTGACCAACTGGCTCGAGAAGAATAAGGATCCAATTAACGAAACTGTCGTCCACATCCTCGGAGAATCGAAGGAAGCACTTGTTGCTGCACTCTTTGCTGCACCCGCTACTCGTAAGTAACCTACAATCAATACAACTTAAAGTCAGAAATGAAAATGTATTTAACACGTATATAAATCCTAAGAAAAACAAACCAATTTTTCAAATTAAATTATTTGTAAGAAATTTAAGTGTCATTTAGTACTATTCGTAAATACTTCTGTTTAATTAATATGTAAACCTAAGTTATAGTACTAGTATACACAAGTGTAGCAATGAATGTAAATTTCGTCTTTAACCTTACACAATATCTAGACGTTAAAACAAGCAATTTTAAAACTACAGCTAAACATTGTTCTATCATCAAGTTTATTTAGCGTAAAAAAACAATTTGTCTTTAACATATATATTACATGTAGCATAATATCGGTTCTAAGATTAGCATAACCTTTGCATACTTTAATACAGCCGAAGGTGGTGGTGCTAAGAAGAAGGGTAAATCTGCTGCTTTCCAGACTATTTCTGCTGTGCACAGGGTAAACTTTTGACACATTTGTTTGAGAGTATGAACGATAAACATTAATCATTGATGTTAAAAACTATACCTTGGCTCTCACCCAAATTAATCTTGATGTGTGTTTATAAGAACACGAAACACCGAACGATAAGAGAGAAAACTATGCATTAGAACGTGTCTGCTGTTACAACGCTATAACATCTTCCTTCTTTTGATATTCATTTTATTGAGATCATTACAATCATAATAGTATGACTCTTAGAAGCTCTATATTCATTTGTCTTTAAACAGGAGTCTCTGAATAAGCTGATGAAGAACTTGTACACCACTCACCCGCATTTTGTACGTTGCATCATTCCCAACGAGACGAAATCACCAGGTGTCATTGACGCTGCTCTTGTGCTGAACCAGCTCCAGTGTAACGGTGTACTTGAAGGCATCCGTATCTGCAGAAAGGGCTTCCCCAGCAGAGTCGTCTACTCTGAATTCAAACAAAGGTTAGTTACTACTTGTTTATTTTTTTTTCTAAAGGTGTATAACTGCTTTGAGAACGTTTTAAAAACCGTTTGATTTGTTTAAAATCAAGACTAAAAATTGATACACTATAATTATTTTATATATTTCAGATATTCTATCTTAGCTCCAAATGCAATACCCCAAGGATTTGTTGATGGAAAGCAAGTCACTGAGAAGATTTTGGAAGCTCTCCAGATGGACCCTAATGAGTACAAGGTCGGTAACACGAAAGTGTTCTTCAAAGCTGGTGTCCTGGGTATGCTTGAAGACATGCGTGATGAACGTCTGTCTAAGATTGTGTCTCTCTTCCAGGCCTGGATCAGAGGTTACTTGATGCGCAAACAGTACAAGAAACTCCAAGATCAGAGGTGTGCTTATGAAAATTATTTGCGCTAGTTTAGCACTGTGTAGACGTATAATGTATATAAAAACTACAGAAAGTTTATAGTAGGTGACTAGCTTAAAGCCTAGAGACGCTTTCTTAGTTCCTTTAATCTTTTAATGTTAAAGTTAAAACCGAGATGTAACAACATAAGGTATTAGCTTATTGATTTCCAAACAGATAAATTTTTAATCATTACAGCCAAAAGGATAAAGCATGTTCCACCTATACACATTATCTAAGGTCTTACATTTATATTAAAGAACTGGACTCTCGATCATTCAGAGGAACATCCGTAAATGGATGGTTTTAAGGAAACTGGCAGTGGTGGAAGCTCTACACAAAAGTCAAACCTTTACTTAGCATTGCCCGTGCTGAAGACGAAATGAAAAAGATGGAGGAGGAGTTCAAGAAGACTAAAGAAGAACTTGCTAAGATTGAGAAGATTAAGAAAGAACTTGAGGAGCAGAACGTAGAGTTAAGAAGACAAAAGGAGGACATGTTCTACCAGCTGCAGGCTGAGCAAGATACTCTAGGCGAATACCAAGAAAAGATGGAGACGCTTATCAAGGAGAAGGCTGAGTATCAGTCTCAAATTAAGGATCTGGAAGAAAGATGTCTTGACGAAGAGGATGCTGCTGCTGAACTTCAAGCTATTCGGCAGAAATTGGAAGACGAGCAGGCTAAACTTAAGTCAGATATTGAAGATCTAGAAAACATTATCACTAAGGCTGAACAAGATAAGGCAACTAAAGACAATCAAATTAGAACACTTCAGTCTGAAATGGCTCAGCAAGATGAACAGATCGGAAAACTTAACAAGGACAAAAAGAACTTGGAGGAAACTGTTAAAAGAACTCAGGATGCCCTTGCTGCAGAAGAAGATAAAGTGAACCATCTAAGCAAGGTTAAACAAAAGCTCGAGGCCGCTCTTGATGAGGTATGTTTTATGTTCATTCAGAATTTTAGTGCTTGAATGTATGTTACTATCTTTAAACTACCAGTTTAGCATAAACTCAGATAATGTTTTGAATATAGCGAAAGTCGTAGGAGCAGAACGTTCAAAAGTGTTCGTATTGTATTGCAGATGGAGGACAATCTAGAACGAGAGAAGAAGGTTCGTGCTGATGTAGAAAAGGCAAAGAGGAAATTAGAACTTGATCTCAAATCTACACAGGAAAATGTAGAGGAACTCGAACGTGCTAAGGCTGATCTTGAAAACAATGTCAAGAAGTACGTTCATACGCACACAGTTACAGAATCTTACATTAATACGTAACCTCTGAGTACATCACACTTTTATGTATGTATAATGAAATATAAATATGTATAAGTAATTTCATTGTTTTAATACATACAGCCCTCGGTAAACGTTTAAGTTGTTATCACACTTAATGTATTTATGTATACACGTTCTAACAAATTATTTATTATTGAAATCTTTGTAGGAAGGAAAGTGAAATTAAGTCACTCAATTCAAAGCTTGAAGACGAACAGAGTCTAGTTGCTCAACTTCAGAGGAAGATCAAAGAACTGCTGGCACGCATTGAAGAACTCGAGGAAGAGCTTGAAGCCGAGAGACAGGCCAGAGCAAAGGTTATTAGAATTTGAAAGCTTCTGATAAAAGTATAAACAGCTTCAACTTAAAGTATACCGGATATTCTGGTGTCGTTTGCAGTAATTCTTGGAGAGAATACCTAACTTTATAATAAAATATCGCTTTAACATTATACCGATTACAGATATGCCAGACGTTTGCAGAGTGTATTTGAGTTTTGATAATTCCTTTTTTATGCATGTTAGGTTGAGCGACAAAGATCAGAACTCAGCCGTGAACTTGAAGACCTCAGTGAGCGCCTTGATGAAGCTGGTGGTGCCACTGCAGCTCAGGTAGAGCTCAATAAGAAACGTGAAGCAGAACTTCTGAAACTACGCCGTGACCTAGAGGAGCAAGCTCTTCAGTCCGAGTCTCAGATCGCCGCTCTGCGCAAGAAAGCCAGTGATGCTGCCAACGAGATGGCCGACCAGGTCGATCAACTCACCAAAACTAAACAGAGGTTTTATTAACCTTTTGTATCTTTGTTGCACACTTTTTGTCGTACAAGTTCATCCTTATCGGATAATGCAATTCTAATTTATTAAACGTAACTTTTAATCATGTATTGTT
Organism: Cyclina sinensis; assembly: GCA_012932295.1. NCBI lineage: Eukaryota > Metazoa > Mollusca > Bivalvia > Venerida > Veneridae > Cyclina > Cyclina sinensis. The sequence goes on from JAAONU010000001.1 coordinate 5,460,017, forward strand.
TTGTGTTGAGAAGTTAAAAAAATCCATGAAAGTATCATAGGAATAAAGTAAATTGTTAGTGTACTAACATATTAATTTAAAAGATTTAGCTCAATTGTTATTTTTTTATATAGCGTTTGATGTTGGAAGGGGTGGGGGTCAATCATTTAAATCTATAATATTTATCGTTTCTGAGAATCTTAATTGTATCTGGATATGAGTATTCGATTTTCTTTTTCAACTGGGATATAAAAAGTGCATTAAAGTTTCTTTCAACACATTTAGTTTACAATGATGTCAATATATTGAAATAACAGTAATAATTCAAATGTAATTTCAGAGTAGAAAAAGAGAAAACACAGCTTAAAAGTGAAATTGAAGACCTCCATGCACAAATCGAACATGTCTCAAAAGGCAGAGTAGGTGTTAAACAGTAGTAGCTGTAGGCTTTGATATCCTCTTCGAGATTCTACTCTTTAGTTTTTAGTTTTATTTAGACAAGGACTGTGATTCAAATTTTTATGTTCTCTTTTGAATTTGTCTCGATCTTACAGTGCATCCATTTCAATAAATGCATCAAAATGGTTTTGTAATTGTATATAAATAGATTATAATACTTATGTTTTATATATGAATATTTATAAAGTATTATATATAATGATATAAATATGTACATTTCTGCAATATAGTTGTAGAAAATATACAATTTTGCAGGGAATGTCTGAAAAAATGTCGAAACAGGTAGAGGCCCAAATTGCTGACCTCAACGCTCAGGTCGAAGAAAGTCAACGCAACATCTCGGAGCTCAATTCCTCAAAATCTAAACTGCAAAACGAGAATGCAGATCTTGCACGCCAGTTAGAAGAGGCTGAGAGTCGTGCCAACCAGTTTGGTAGGGAGAAGGCTAACCTTTTGTCACAACTCGAAGAGGCTAAACGCAGTCTTGAGGAGGAATCAAGAGTATGTTTTGGGGCACTATTTGCATAGTCAGCTGTAAATAATAACCACATTTATCTTAATATCTATCTGCCTTCCGTATTTATAAAGATATTCTTTTTTACACTTTCCTTTCAAAATAGTTAACAATTGTTGTGAAACAAGCTTAATTCATACTTTCACTTTTGCTTCTTAAGTGCATACAGACAAAAGTAGTCCTGTACGTACTCGATGATAACTATGACGAAAACAACTGTGCCTTTGAATACAAATTCATGTTTTTGTTTTACCTAGGCCCGCCAGAAACTCAGTTCTGATATTAGAAATCTCCAGTCCGAGATCGATTCTCTCAGAGAACAGCTTGAAGAAGAAGCTGAGGCTAAAAGTGATATGCAGAGACAACTTTCTAGAGCCAATGCAGAGGCCCAGTCCTGGCGTGTCAAATATGAGAGCGAGGGTATGGCACGTGCAGAGGAACTGGAAGAAGCTAAACGCAAATTGCAAGGCAAAACTTCAAGAAATGGAAGCTGCTCTCGATACAGCAAATAGCAAGGTCAACAACCTCGAGAAAACTAAAACAAGACTTCAAGGAGAACTTGAGGACGCTGTTGTGAACGTCGACAGAGCAAATGCAACCATAAATCAGCTCGAAAAGAAAACACGATCATTTGATAAGACCCTTGCTGAATGGCAAGCTAAGGTCCGCTCTCTGCAAAATGAATTTGAAGAAGCTCAAAAAGAGTCCAGATCTTATTCAGCATGAACTGTATCGTGTCAAAATGCAGTTTGAAGAGAGTAACGACACAATTGAAAATATGAAGAGAGAGAACAGGAATCTAAGTGGTTAGTCAAACTTTAGTCGTTGAGTCCCCACCTTACTTGGAGACAACTTATTTTCATGCCACAGTATTGAAACAAACCCAGTTAACGTATCTTTGAGAGTTTCATTGTCAAGGTGCTTATACTTATTTTGAGAATATTTATTCCCATTTGTATTTAATGATGAGTTAGTCCTTCTAGACAATTTTATAATTTGGTTTCTTTCAGACGAAATTCAAGAACTGAATGATCCAGCTTGGATGAGGGTGGAAGGGCAGTACATGAAAATGAAAAGGCTCGTCGTCCGTCTTGAGATGGAAAAAGATGAACTTCAAGCCGCGCTGGAGGAAGCTGAAGCCGCACTTGAACAAGAGGAGGCCAAAGTGTCACGTGCTCAGCTCGAGATTGCTACAGTAAGACAAGAAATCGACAAACGAATTGCTGAAAAAGAAGAAGAATTTGAGAATACAAGGTGAGCTTTTAAAATCTAACTTTAGTCGAGAAGACTTTCAATGTAGACATATTTCAGACTACAAGTATCATGTTGTGTTTTCATACTCGAAATATTTATGTATGTAGTTTAACACTAAGTTAGTACTTTGGACATCATTTTTTTAGTATCAACCAATTATAAATGGAGACTATTTTGATGACATTTAATTCGAAATATATATGGATTTTGTAATGACATTCTGAGAGTATTTTTGTGAAACTATTTGTATCTCTAAAATGAAATGGTAATTTGTCAGTGTGATATTTATTGTCTACATTTCTTACACGTTATTCGAAAAAAACGTTTCCTTTGAAAATAACTGTTGATTCCAGACGCAATCATCAAAGAGCCCTTGACTCAATTAATGCAAGCCTTGAGGCTGAGGCTAAAGGAAAACAGGAAGCTCTAAAAATCCGCAAAAAACTTGAATCAGACATTAACGAGCTGGAAGCCTCATTGGATGTAAGCAATCGTTCTCGGGCAGATGCAGAGAAAAATGTTAAAAGAATGCAAGATATGATGAGAGAAATGCAGTCCGCGATTGAGGAAGAGCAGAGAAAGGCCAATGAAGCACACGAAGCATACGAAATGGCCGAGAGACGCACAAATGCTGTCCAGATTGAATGCGAAGAAATCAGATCAGCTCTTGAAAACGCTGACAGAGCACGGAAAGCAGCAGAGAATGAGCTTGTCGAAACTGCTGACCGCGTAAACGAACTGACTGCCAGTCTTCAGTCTGCAGCTGGCCAGAAGAGAAAGCTTGAAGGCGACATCAGTGCTATGCAGGCTGATCTGGACGAAATGAGTAATGAAGTCAGGGCAGCTGATGAAAAGGCAAAGAAGGCAGTGTTGGATGCTCAGCGTCTGACTGATGAGCTCCGTTCTGAAAAGGACCACTCTTCATCTATCGAAAAAATGCGACATGCACTTGAGGCTCAGGTGAAGGATCTCACCGTTCGCCTTGATGAGGCTGAAGCACAGGCACTCAAAGGAGGAAAGAAAACCATTGCTAAACTAGAATCTAGGGTAGGTTTGAATATACTAATTCTTCGTACGAAACATATACAAATAAAACATTTCTACTACATATTCCCAATCTGCACGCTGATTATAAAATACTTGACTGCAACACGCTTGTACAAAATATGTAAAAAGATATTAATACAGTATCTTTCAAAATGTGTTTCCTTTCTTTAAATTTTATGAATGATTGTCAAGTCCAGCAGAAATGATCTTTTGAGCAAACAAAATAAATACATTTCGTTAAATAGTTTAAACTTGTTTTCTAAGATTGCACTATTTCTTCCAAATGTTAAAGATCACTTTGATGAATTTAAGATCCAACAACTGGAGGCTGAATATGATACTGAGCAAAGACGTCACGCAGAGACACAAAAGAATGCCCGCAAAGCTGACCGTCGCCTTAAAGAGCTAGCTTTTCAGGTGGATGAAGACAGGAAGAACCAGGAAAGGTTGCAGGAACTCATTGACAAACTTCAGGCTAAGATCAAGACTTACAAACGGCAGTCTGAGGAAGCTGTAAGTAACTTCTACATAAGGAATAAAATAACCGTTCAATATACATTATCGTTATATATACAATATACATTAACCGTTATACATTACTTCTTTTCGAAATTCGGTCTGAGAACATTTAGACATGTATGCGTGTACAATGTATTGAAGAGATCAAAATTAACCTATTATTTACAATTTTGATAGTAAATATGAACATCATATGTGTATTTAAAATCTATTAATTGAGTCTTTATTTTCATTTTAGGAAGAAGTAGCCGCCATTAACTTGGCAAAGTACCGCAAGGTACAGGAGGAGCTTGATGATGCCGAGTCACGTGCCGACTCCGCTGAGAACATGTTGGCCAAGGTTCGGGTGCAGAACCGCACCAGCGTGTCGACTGCCCGTACCAGTGTTGTAAGTATACTTTAAATATGAAAGAGCTCAATGCCGAACCAGTACCGTAAGTATCATGAGCATTCGCTTTTATATCATATCAAATTATAAACGAGCTTTTTATGGTATTTATTGTCATGGACATTATTCTAAGCTGTATCTAAATGCTTTGATATTGTAAAGTAGCGATATTCTTTTACATATCTTAGAATATTATGCATGTAAATATTGTTGTATTCTTTGCAGATGAAAACATCGATCAGTGCTTCTAGTGCTGACATGTGAACAATACGGTTTTCAGTTTAGGTAATTGAAACGTTTTGGTTTGTTGGTATGCCAGTAATATTTGAAAATGCTGTTAAGATTTGTACAGCTAGCATAGGTGATGTTACATTGTTTTTGTCGTCATCTTATTGTTGAAGTAGTAAGTTTAAAAGTATGCCTTTGTTTCTGCGTAGTGAAAAGTTATGGGACACATACGTTGAATTAAAACGAAGTGCGAGTCGTAATAACGAAACAAAAATGATATACATTTGGAAACTCCAAGTGTATGTATGTTTCTTTCATGTACAGAAAGCGTTGCGTCATACAATGTTTCGTTCAACTTGATTGCTTACAGCTTGCAATAGATTGCAATATTTATTGACTTTTAACCTTCTTAAAAGTCGTTTTACGTAAGTTAATCCAGGAAAATATTCACTTCTTTGCATTAAGCTTGTGATAGATGAACAATGTTTTATTTCAGCCATTATGAAAATATGGTAGCTTCTGCATCAGATGTTACTTTACCATTGATCAGCAAGCAAGCTTTAATGCTTTTTGCGCTGATACGAGTGAAGAAATAACAAATACCTCGTCTAAAACTGCTTTATACAGTTGATCGAGTTAACATTATATGTTTACATATGACTTTTTTTATTTGTAGCTGGGGTCACCATTGTCCCGTTTTACGTATTTTCTTTATGAATTAAACTTCAAGTTCAGTGATACTGTATTATTTACATTTTTTTTACACTTGAATAAAGGAATAATAAATACTAAATAAATAAATAGAACACTTCACTGGTTTATGGTTCAGAATAATAACATTAAAGTCTGGAAATAATCTGTGAAGACAAATCAAAACGTCGATATGTGGTATCTTTATATCTTTTGTATCAAACGGGACTTTGGTGATCTTTTAATCTTGTTTATTGTTTTGCTTGTCACACGAGCTTCTCTGCACAGTCTTGTGGCAATATTGTACACATATGCACGACTGGAAGCAGATTATTTAAACAAAATCTGTTTGTTTGCCGTACTTGCGATACTGAATGATCTGACATATTCAGTGCGTTGCTACAATGCCTGTAGCAAAGCTGCAATGCCTGTAGCAAACTGGTATCACATAGAAACTGCCCTGATATCATCAGACTATGTTACACCGTCCGAAACAACAATTACAGACACAGTGTAAGTTTATCAACCTTGTAAACCACTGGTTTTCCTTGTCCATTTACAGTTTTCCCTATTGATTCCGAATAAGTTTCCAATTTACCTTAGTATTAATATCGACTAGAATACCTGCCTTTCCATTTTCCAAAACGAATATGAATTCCTTAATAGCATCAACCCTGCTGATTCCAAATGAAATCCCTTAAACCCAGTCTTAAACCTTAATTCAACCTTTTAAAATAAGAAAAAAATATTCCTTTTCCCTTTATTAAAACTCTCTTCCCTATTTTTGAAAGTGTTCCTACAAATCCAAACCTAATTTGATAGTCTTATCCATATTAATATGAAACAATATGCTTTCCTCCCTTGTCAACCATTCTTCCTGTTACAGTCAGTTAATGCGTTGATTTGTTTTCCTCACTTCTTGTCAGTAGTTAGAAAAAACTGTTTCTTTTATTTTCATATCCTCAGATTTTTTTTTTCATTTTACTTTTACACAAATGTGGTGTAACCTTACCTGCACCCTTCGATCTCAGGATTACTGCTGTTATAAAACCATTTCTTTCAGACTTGTCCCTACCAATTAAAATGAAACCTTGTGTAATACACCCTCTCCAAATAACAGATTGGTGTGAAGCCTTCTATTCGAAACACCTTAAATCTTGTTGCTTTCAACAAGATACCTATTACCTTCTGTGACTGTTATGTGTTTCCCTAGAGTTAACTAACAAGCTACTGACATTAAACAATCATTTCTTTTCTTTTTTTTCTGAATAACATATTTTAGTGTAATTTTTGGGCTGAAATCGAAAAAAAATGAGTTTTGTTTCTAGATATTAAATCTTTACTGCCTGTATATTGGAAGTCAATTTTTCTTTTTAATAACATTTTTAACAACACATGCATAGTAATATCAGTATGGCTCTAGCAAGAGTAAATTAATTCTTGTTATTTAACCTTCTTTTCTAATATATGTTTTTATCTTGTTGCATTAACTATTTTCTATTTTCATGTACGCGCTAGGATTGAACTGTATTTTGATAATCATTTACAGTAAGATTTTAAATAAATACTGAATTAAAGTGTATCTCGTACAACTCTTCTTAAAAAAACACATTTTACTAACCATGTTAATTGAGAATGTTGTTAAGTACATCTCTAGTTAGGATGTCTAATATAGCAAAAAAATTTTCACTTTATTTCAGAGACTGTAATTTAGTCCCGTGTGTTCGTCTTAGACCCTATGTCTCCACCATTTTCTCTTCGTCCAGTGGGGGTGATGATATCCGTCATGGATTCCACAATCAGCGGAAACCTCCCAGATCCAGCTGACAGCATTTTGCATTTACCAAAATAACCCGTCCAAAAAAAAACAACCTGTGTTTGAAAATCAAAAGTAAACATTTGTCTTCAAAAACAACTCATATTTTGAAGTATAAAAGTAATACTTTCTTCCTGTGAACGAGACACATCAAACTGAATGCCAAGACTTTTCAAGACAACCTCAAAGACGTATTACTTTAATACCTCAAAGTATGAACTTTTCTTACACCGGAGAAAAGATGTGTAAACTTCTGTGGTAGACACTGTATTAAATATGCATTCAAAATCGTGATATTTTTATATTGTTGACACGGAATTATGCAACTACAACTCAAGTTGCCACTTTATATATATACTTTTAGATTGGTATATTGTAATAAATTGACTGTTAAATTCCTGTGAACTTCGTGAAGAACATCAGTGGGATCACGAATGATCCCTCATTGGATGATACAAGTCAACATTATAGTAAGTAAAATGTGTGACAATACCTCTTTTGTCGTACCTTTGCTTTCATAAATTGTTAATTGTAAACTACATAATGTCCATTAGCAATAAAATTTTACGTAACTTTAAAGCTGTTTCTTTTGTTCTTGTGTCTAAGAACAGCAGGTGTGATTAGCCTGCTATAGATACCTGAAAAGCTCGATGGTTTGGCTGGAGAGTAAAGCTCTCGTAACTATCAGAATCTCATTAGATGGGAAGTTACAATCGTTCATAGGTTAAACCGGTACTAGATTTTGATCTATCGTAGGCAGCTGCTAGCTTTCTCACATACATAGCAAAGCTCAGTAGCGGGATTCGAAACATTGGATGTGTGAGAGGTATGGTGACTAAAAGTTAGGGACGTCAACCACTAGACCACGACAGCGGTCGTAATACACTTGAAGCAAACGATCTGGTATATAAGCATTAATTTAGTCATTCAGACGGGCCGATGTTCAGATTGTCTGTCTGTCTGCCTGCCTGTCACTTTGCATGTGCTGTTGCTGACACAGCTATATGTCGTGAACCAAGTGCATGTATCCAGGTGGTGTAATAAATTTGACAGACTGATAGTTAATAGGCTTGCATATTTCATGAGTATAACATCTATGAGTATCGATGGTCTATCTTATGATCGTGTTTGGAAGAACAAGCAGAAATTATCCTCTTAAAAATCTGAACTTTCTCACCTAAAGGGTAAGACGATAGCAGGGCTCGAACTGACAAAATCCAATCAGTGAGGTGAACAATAGCAAAACAAAAAATCTATCAATATAATGACATGGCCGTTCCATGTGTTAAATATTTTGCTTTTAAATGATAAACATTCATGCTTAACCTACATTACAGTTAGACAGGCCAGGAATCCGTATCCCGGCCTGACAGCAACTCGAGCGTTTATACTCAGAGACTCATGTCACTTTCTTTTTTGCCGAGTTAAGATGCTTTTTTTCAGCTGTTGGTTTCACCATAGATCTGATCTAATCTTATCTAGGTCTCGAAAACTTAAAGAAAGGATTGCAGTAAAACTGTTAATGTACAGAAGATATAAACAAACAATTAAATAATTAACATATTTAAATATTAAAAAGTTATATATAGGTTGTTAGCACTAATGAAAGGACCAAATGTGTTGGCATGGCGCTAGACATTCAAAGATATATAAGTACAGGCGGAGTAAAATCCGATTGAGATGACGTTTTTCATTAAAGGTTTATATATAAATGCGAACTGTGTGATGAACAACTTTCTGTACAAATTTATGTTACGTGGTTTAAAATTTTGGCTCAAAGATTTTTGACAATCAGAATTCTTACAAACATAAAAAATCGTAACAGAGAGATGCGATGCATCTTGGAAAAGACCACCCAGAGCGGGATTCGAACTCTGATCTTTCCGAATCGAAAACCAATGCTCTAACTACTGAGACAAAGAATTAATTCCTTTATGTAGGGATGTCGCTATAATGAACTAGCATATGCTATCTGATAAAAGCATATCAATTCCTGAGAGAATTTCTATCCGGTAATTCATGCAACCACACAGCTTTGACTTCAAATTGTGCAGTTAACAAAAATCACAGATAATCATATTCAGCATTATTCAACTGTCGTTATGTATAAAATACGGGATGAAAATAATTTTGTACCTTTTCACCTTCGCTCAAAATTGTTGACTCTTTGTAAACATCGGTACCCTAATGAGGTTTCTAGCTGTCTGTACTTGTGTTTAATTACTTAGGAATGTTACAAACATGCTAAAACAGCTTACACTACATTGCTTCACTAGTGTGCAAGATAAAATCCTAAATGCTAGACGCATATACACTTACGAACTCTTTTATTTCGGTTGTATTGATGTGTTTTTGTTATCTGTTATGGCCTAACAACCTCTCTCTGAATGCAAGGCAAACAATTCACCTCTCTAGTCTATTTCTTTTTTTTTTTTGTACTTTTATTTCTTTTTACTGCTAATGAATGACAGACACATACAGTAGATTATGCTGACAAAACTATTAACAACAACAACGATAGCCATTCGAAATATGATTTTTTGTTGTTGTTGATGGTCTCTTGAATCAAGAGATATTCCAGTTATAGTGGTAATACCAGGACTCTCTTTCAATCCTTGTATACTGTTTCAGACCAAGATGCCTATGCACCGACGACATAGAATAGAATAACATAGAATGACAAATAATTTCAACTCCGACTTTTCAGAAACGTCTATGACATATGTTTGCGGGGGCAAATATTACCCAGAGGTTGTGTTCCTAAGAGTTCTGATTGTTTTAGACCGTAGAATACAGGAGATCTCAGGTAAATGTAACATGCTGAAACATAACTTAAACCACAACTCTGTGAAATAGCACTCGGAATGGCAATGAACCTAAACCAAATTAATTAATTCTATTGATAAACAACCACATCACTCGGAGCAAAAAACTTCAACATTTTATAGATGTGTACATGTGTACATCTACAACACATTTTTGTCGTGAGTAATATAAGATTACATACGTATGAAGTGTATGAGTTTTGTTAAAACGTCAGCTAATTTTTAAACGCCTCTTGTTTTCAAACGACTCAAGTTTTCAAACAACTCTTGTTTTCAAACGGGCTACTTTTTAATCCGATTGACCACAACTACTGTCATCTGTTCAGGGTGAGGTGTCATTTATGTAAGAGCATTTCAAAACAGTATTACAGTTATATTTTCATCACAAACAATTGCATAGCAAATAAGCACATTGAAAGTTTTAATGATAAAATCTATTGAAATCAAGCTGTAGATCTATGCTTTATGCAAAAATGACCTTCGGATATTCAGTACAAGGTATGTTGAAATCATATTAATCACGCTTAAGCCGCGAGTAAATTCATTATTCTCTAATTTCATTCATCTGCTGGAACTTTACAAAAACACACAACAACATTATAGGAATAAGGTATGTAATTGACAGCATATATCGAACATAATAAACGGAAATTCGAAAGATATCCGGCTGTTGATGTATGTTGGAAGGGTTTTCTTTAGGATCCGAAAAAGACTTGTGGACGAAACCTGAAACGAAACTAACGAGACACGTGAATTCGAATTAATAAATAAAATAATGTGAATTCAGACAGAGACAAACAAACATACATACAAACAAAATTAAAGATGCAGGTAACTAACTGGTGCAGTGTTCTTCCTCCGAAATAAAACCTGAAAGAAAAAAGTAATAGAAGAAGTCGGTCTGAACCAAAGCAGATGATCTGCAAAGAGAACAATTTCATTTAGGTGGGCGGAAAGGGTTATGACTAAGTAAAATGCAGAACGTCAGAAAACGAAGTGTATGCTGCCAATTAAACCTCGAGTGACGTAAAACACGCCGTTTTCTCCTTATATACTTGACAATAGTCAGTAAAACACATGCATCACGAGCCAAAAAAGCCCGCGAAACTATACACTGAACAAAACTACTTGCAGATAATAACGGACTAAAACTTCTGTGCAAACACCGAAAAAAGGACAGATAAATTCAAAACGAGAATAATGTCTTTTGCTATTACATTATAACCGGAAGGGGAGATAAACGTCTGTTTAATATGCTTTCTTAATTGCTCATAGCCGCATATTTAAGTATTTCCTTGCAGTAAGCCGGAAGTTCTGAAGTAAGCTCTTTTTGCGATTTTTGACTTTTTCAGAAAAAAGTCAATTTTGCGTTGTCTTATAAACGTAAAATAAATGCCTAAGAATTTGAAAATGTTGAATCTAGTTTGCCGTCGTGCAGTTTAGCGTCAAAATTTTTGCTTCTAATTCCTCTACATCTCAAACTTCACCGCAATATTTATCTAGGTCTCAAACTTCAAAACCATATTCAGCTAGATCTCAAATTTCACCGCAGTATTCCACTAGGTCTCAAACTTCACGGCAGAAATTCACTATGTCTCAAACTTCCCGTAAGTATTCCCATAGGTCTCAAACTTCACGGCAGTATTCCGCTAGGTTTCAAACTTCACGGCAGTATTCCGCTAGGTCTAAAACTTTACCGCAGTATTCCACTAGGTCTCACACTTCACGGCAGTATTCCACTAGGTCTCAAACTTCACGGCAGAAATTCACTATGTCTCAAACTTCCCGTAAGTATTCCCATAGGTCTCAAACTTCACGGCAGTATTCCGCTAGGTTTCAAACTTCACGGCAGTATTCCGCTAGGTTTCAAACTTCACGGCAGTATTCCACTAGGTCTAAAACTTTACCGCAGTATTCCACAAGGTCTCACACTTCACGGCAGTATTCCACTAGGTCTCACACTTCACGGCAGTATTCCACTAGGTCTCAAACTTCACGGCAGTATTCCACTAGGTCTAAAACTTTACTGCAGTATTCCACTAGGTCTCAAACTTCACGGCAGTATTCCACTAGGTCTCAAACTTCACGGCAGTATTCCACTAGGTCTCAAACTTCACGGCAGTATTCCACTAGGTTTCAAACTTTACTGCAGTATTCCACTAGGTCTCAAACTTCACGGCAGTATTCCACTAGGTCTCACACTTCACGGCAGTATTCCACTAGGTCTCAAACTTTACTGCAGTATTCCACTAGGTCTCAAACTTCACGGCAGTATTCCACTAGGTCTCAAACTTCACGGCAGTATTCCACTAGGTCTCAAACTTCACGGCAGTATTCCACTAGGTCTCAAACTTTACTGCAGTATTCCACTAGGTCTCAAACTTTACTGCAGTATTCCACTAGGTCTCACACTCCATGGCAGTATTCCACTAGGTCTCAAACTTTACTGCAGTATTCCACTAGGTCTCACACTTCACGGCAGTATTCCACTAGGTCTCAAACTTCACGGCAGTATTCCACTAGGTCTCACACTTCACGGCAGTATTCCACTAAGTCTCACAATTCACGGCAGTATTCCACTAGGTCTCAAACTTTACGGCAGTATTCCACTAAGTCTCACACTTCACGGCAGTATTCCACTAGGTCTCACACTTCACGGCAGTATTCCACTAAGTCTCACACTTCACGGCAGTATTCCACTAGGTCTCACACTTCACGGCAGTATTCCACTAAGTCTCAAACTTCACGGCAGTATTCCGCTAGGTTTCAAACTTCACGGCAGTATTCCGCTAGGTCTAAAACTTTACCGCAGTATTCCACTAGGTCTCACACTTCACGGCAGTATTCCACTAGGTCTCAAACTTCACGGCAGAAATTCACTATGTCTCAAACTTCCCGTAAGTATTCCCATAGGTCTCAAACTTCACGGCAGTATTCCGCTAGGTTTCAAACTTCACGGCAGTATTCCGCTAGGTTTCAAACTTCACGGCAGTATTCCACTAGGTCTAAAACTTTACCGCAGTATTCCACAAGGTCTCACACTTCACGGCAGTATTCCACTAGGTCTCACACTTCACGGCAGTATTCCACTAGGTCTCAAACTTCACGGCAGTATTCCACTAGGTCTAAAACTTTACTGCAGTATTCCACTAGGTCTCAAACTTCACGGCAGTATTCCACTAGGTCTCAAACTTCACGGCAGTATTCCACTAGGTCTCAAACTTCACGGCAGTATTCCACTAGGTTTCAAACTTTACTGCAGTATTCCACTAGGTCTCAAACTTCACGGCAGTATTCCACTAGGTCTCACACTTCACGGCAGTATTCCACTAGGTCTCAAACTTTACTGCAGTATTCCACTAGGTCTCAAACTTCACGGCAGTATTCCACTAGGTCTCAAACTTCACGGCAGTATTCCACTAGGTCTCAAACTTCACGGCAGTATTCCACTAGGTCTCAAACTTTACTGCAGTATTCCACTAGGTCTCAAACTTTACTGCAGTATTCCACTAGGTCTCACACTCCATGGCAGTATTCCACTAGGTCTCAAACTTTACTGCAGTATTCCACTAGGTCTCACACTTCACGGCAGTATTCCACTAGGTCTCAAACTTCACGGCAGTATTCCACTAGGTCTCACACTTCACGGCAGTATTCCACTAGGTCTCAAACTTTACTGCAGTATTCCACTAGGTCTCACACTCCATGGCAGTATTCCACTAGGTCTCAAACTTCACGGCAGTATTCCATTAGGTCTCAAACTTCAAGGCAGTATTCCACTAGGTCTCACACTTCACGGCCGTATTCCACTAGGTTTCAAACTTTACTGCAGTATTCCACTAGGTCTCACACTCCACGGCAGTATTCCACTAGGTCTCACACTCCACGGCAGTATTCCACTAGGTCTCACACTTCATGGCAGTATTCCACTAGGTCTCAAACTTCAAGGCAGTATTCCACTAGGTCTCACACTTCACGGCAGTATTCCACTAGGACTCAAACTTTACTGCAGTATTCCACTAGGTCTCACACTCCACGGCAGTATTTCACTAGGTCTCACACTCCACGGCAGTATTCCACTAGGTTTCAAACTTTACTGCAGTATTCCACTAGGTCTCACACTCCACGGCAGTATTTCACTAGGTCTCACACTCCACGGCAGTATTTCACTAGGTCTCACACTCCACGGCAGTATTTCACTAGGTCTCACACTTCACGGCAGTATTCCACTAGGTTTCAAACTTTACTGCAGTATTCCACTAGGTCTCACACTCCACGGCAGTATTCCACTAGGTCTCACACTCCACGGCAGTATTCCACTAGGTCTCAAACTTCAAGGCAGTATTCCACTAGGTCTCACACTTCACGGCAGTATTCCACTAGGTTTCAAACTTCACGGCAGTATTCCACTAGGTCTAAAACTTTACCGCAGTAATCCACTAGGTCTCACACTTCACGGCAGTATTCCACTAGGTCTCACACTTCAAGGCAGTATTCCACTAGGTCTCACACTTCACGGCAGTATTCCACTAGGTCTCAAACTTCACGGCAGTATTCCACTAGGTCTCAAACTTCACGGCAGTATTCCACTAGGTCTCACACTTCACGGCAGTATTCCACTAGGTCTCAAACTTCAAGGCAGTATTCCACTAAGTCTCACACTTCACGGCCGTATTCCACTAGGTTTCAAACTTTACCGCAGTATTCCACTAGGTCTAAAACTTCACGGCAGTATTCCACTAGGTCTCAAACTTCACGGCAGTATTCCACTAGGTCTCAAACTTTACCGCAGTAATCCACTAGGTCTCACACTTCACGGCAGTATTCCACTAGGTCTCAAACTTCACGGCAGTATTCCACTAGGTCTAAAACTTCACGGCAGTATTCCACTAGGTCTCAAACTTCACGGCAGTATTCCACTAGGTCTCAAACTTCACGGCAGTATTCCACTAGGTCTCAAACTTCAAGGCAGTATTCCACTAGGTCTCAAACTTTACCGCAGTAATCCACTAGGTCTCACACTTCACGGCAGTATTCCACTAGGTCTCACACTTCACGGCAGTATTCCACTAGGTCTCAAACTTCACGGCAGTATTCCACTAGGTCTCAAACTTTACTGCAGTATTCCACTAGGTCTCAAACTTTACGGCAGTATTCCACTAGGTCTCAAACTTTACTGCAGTATTCCACTAGGTCTCACACTCCACGGCAGTATTCCACTAGGTCTCAAACTTTACTGCAGTATTCCACTAGGTCTCACACTCCACGGCAGTATTCCACTAGGTCTCAAACTTTACGGCAGTTTTCCACTAGGTCTAAAACTTTACTGCAGTATTCCACTAGGTCTCACACTCCACGGCAGTATTCCACTAGGTCTCAAACTTTACGGCAGTATTCCACTAGGTCTCAAACTTTACTGCAGTATTCCACTAGGTCTCACACTCCACGGCAGTATTACACAAGGTCTAAAACTTTACTGCAGTATTCCACTAGGTCTCACACTTCACGGCAGTATTCCACTAGGTCTCAAACTTTACTGCAGTATTCCACTAGGTCTCACACTCCACGGCAGTATTCCACTAGGTCTCAAACTTTACGGCAGTTTTCCACTAGGTCTAAAACTTTACTGCAGTATTCCACTAGGTCTCACACTCCACGGCAGTATTCCACTAGGTCTCACACTTCACGGCAGTATTCCACTAGGTTTCAAAGTTTACGGCGATATTCCACTAGGTTTCAAACTTTACGGCAGTATTCCACTAGGTTTCAAAGTGTACAGCGATATTCCACTAGGTTTCATACTTTACGGCAGTATTCCACTAGGTTTCAAACTTTACGGTAGTATTCCACTAGGTTTCAAAGTTTACGGTAGTATTCCACTAGGTTTTAAAGTTTACGGCGATATTCCACTAGGTTTCAAAGTTTACGGCAGTATTCCACTAGGTTTCAAAGTGTACAGCGATATTCCACTAGGTTTCATACTTTACGGCAGTATTCCACTAGGTTTCAAAGTTTACGGTAGTATTCCACTAGGTTTCAAAGTTTACGGCGATATTCCACTAGGTTTCAAAGTTTACGGCAGTATTCCACTAGGTTTCAAAGTGTACAGCGTTATTCCACTAGGTTTCATACTTTACGGCAGTATTCCACTAGGTTTCAAAGTTTACGGTAGTATTCCACTAGGTTTTAAAGTTTACGGCGATATTCCACTAGGTTTCAAACTTTACGGCAGAATTCCACTAGGTTTCAAACTTTACGGCAGTATTTCACTAGGTTTCACACTTCACGGCAGTATTCCACTAGGTTTCAAAGTTTACGGCGATATTCCACTAGGTTTCAAAGTTTACGGCAGTATTCCACTAGGTTTCAAACTTTACGGCAGTATTCCACTATGTCTCAAACTTAACCGCAGATTTCCATTTAGTTTCAAACTTTACCGCAGAATTCCACTAGGTCTCAAACTTAACCGCAGATTTCCATTTAGTTTCAAACTTTACCGCAGAATTCCACTAGGTCTCAAACTTAACCGCAGATTTCCATTTAGTTTCAAACTTTACGGCAGTATTCCACTATGTCTCAAACTTAACCGCAGATTTCCATTTAGTTTCAAACTTTACCGCAGAATTCCACTAGGTCTCATACTTTGCCGCAGTTTTCCATTAAGTTTGAAACTTTACTGCAGAATTCCACTAGGTCTCACACTTCACGCAGTATTCCACTAGGTTTCAAACTTTACAGCAGTATTCCACTAGGTCCCAAACTTCACGGCAGTATTCCACTAGGTCTCAAACTTCACGGCAGTATTCCAAAATGTCTCAAATTTCACGGCAGTATTCTACTAGGTCTCAAACTTTACGGCAGTATTCCACTAGGTCTTCAACTTCACGGCAGTATTCCACTAGGTCTCAAACTTTACTGCAGTATTCCACTAGGTTTCAAACTTTACTGCAGTATTCCACTAGGTCTCACACTCCACGGCAGTATTCCACTAGGTCTCACACTTCACGGCTGTATTTCACTAGGTCTCAAACTTCACGGCAGTATTCAACTAGGTCTCAAACTTTACGGCAGTATTCCACTAGGTCTCACACTTCACGGCAGTATTCCACTAGGTCTCAAACTTTACTGCAGTATTCCACTAGGTCTCAAACTTTACTGCAGTATTCCACTAGGTCTCACACTCCACGGCAGTATTCCACTAGGTCTCACACTTCACGGCAGTATTCCACTAGGTCTCAAACTTCACGGCAGTATTCCACTAGGTTTCACACTTCACGGCAGTATTCCACTAGGTTTCAAAGTGTACAGCGATATTCCACTAGGTTTCAAACTTTACGGCAGTATTCCACTAGGTTTCAAACTTAACGGCATTATTTCACCAAGTTTCACATTTCACGGCAGTATTCCACTAGGTTTCAAAGATTACGGCGGTATTCCACTAGGTTTCAAAGTTTACGGCGATATTCCACTAGGTTTCAAACTTTACCGTAGTTTTCCATTTAGGTTCAAACTTTACCGCAGAATTCCACTAGGTCTCAAACTTTACCGCAGTTTTCCATTAAGTTTGAAACTTTACTGCAGAATTTCACTAGGTCTCACACTTCACGGCAGTATTCCACTAGGTATAACTTTACAGCAGTATACCACTAGGTCCCAAACTTCACGGCAGTATTCCACTAGGTCTCAAACTTCACGGCAGTATTCTAATATGTCTCAAGTTTCACGGCAGTATTCCACTTGGTTTCATCTTTACAGCAGTATTCCACTAGGTCCCAAACTTCACGGCAGTATTCCACTAGGTCTCACACTCCACGGCAGTATTCCACTACGTCTCAAACTTCACGGCAGTATTCCACTAAGTCTCAAACATCACGGCAGTATTCCACTTGGTCTCAAACTTCACAGCAGTATTCCAATATGTCTCAAACTTCACGGCAGTATTCCAATATGTCTCAAGAAAACCGCAGTATTCCACTAGGTCTAGAACTTCACGGCAGTATTCCAATATGTCTCAAACTTCACGGCAGTATTCCAATATGTCTCAAACTTTACCGCACTATTCCACTAGGTCTCAAACTTCACGGCACCATTCCACTAGGTCTCAAACTTTACGGCAGTATTCCACTAAGTCTCAAACATCACGGCAGTATTCCAATATGTCTCAAACTTCACGGAAGTATTCCAATATGTCTCAAATTTCACGGCAGTATTCCATTAGGTCTCACACTTCACGGCAGTATGACAATATGTCTCAAACTTCACGGCAGTATTCCAATATGTCTCAAACTTCACGGCAGTATTTCACTAGGTCTTTAACTTTACTGCGGTATTCCACTAGGTCTAAAACTTCACGGCAGTATTCCAATATGTCTTAAACTTCACGGCAGTATTCCAATATGTCTTAAACTTCACGGCAGTATTCTAATATGTCTCAAACTCCACGGCAGTATTCCCCTAAGTCTCAAACTTCACGGCAGTATTCCACTAGGTTTCAAACTTCACGGCAGTATTCCACTAGGTCTCACACTTCACGGCAGTATTCCACTAAGTCTCACAATTCACGGCAGTATTCCACTAGGTCTCACACTTCACGGCAGTATTCCACTAGGTTTCAAACTTCACGGCAGTATTCCACTAAGTCTCACAATTCACGGCAGTATTCCACTAGGTCTCACACTTCACGGCAGTATTCCACTAAGTCTCAAACTTTACGGCAGTATTCCACTAGGTCTCAAACTTCACGGCAGTATTCCACTAGGTCTCACACTTCACGGCAGTATTCCACTAAGTCTCACAATTCACGGCAGTATTCCACTAGGTCTCACACTTCACGGCAGTATTCCCCTAAGTCTCAAACTTCACGGCAGTATTCCACTAGGTTTCAAACTTCACGGCAGTATTCCACTAGGTCTCACACTTCACGGCAGTATTCCACTAGGTCTCACACTCCATGGCAGTATTCCACTAGGTCTCACACTTCACGGCAGTATTCCACTAGGTCTCACACTTCAAGGCAGTATTCCACTAGGTCTCAAACTTCACGGCAGTATTCCACTAGGTCTCAAACTTTACTGCAGTATTCCACTAGGTCTCACACTTCACGGCAGTATTCCACTAAGTCTCACAATTCACGGCAGTATTCCACTAGGTCTCACACTCCATGGCAGTATTCCACTAAGTCTCAAACTTCACGGCAGTATTCCACTAGGTTTCAAACTTCACGGCAGTATTCCACTAAGTCTCACAATTCACGGCAGTATTCCACTAGGTCTCACACTTCACGGCAGTATTCCACTAGGTCTCACACTTCACGGCAGTATTCCACTAGGTCTCCCAATTCACGGCAGTATTCCACTAGGTCTCACACTTCACGGCAGTATTCCACTAAGTCTCACACTTCACGGCAGTATTCCACTAGGTCTCACACTTCACGGCAGTATTCCACTAAGTCTCACAATTCACGGCAGTATTCCACTAGGTCTCAAACTTTACGGCAGTATTCCACTAAGTCTCACACTTCACGGCAGTATTCCACTAGGTCTCACACTTCACGGCAGTATTCCACTAAGTCTCACACTTCACGGCAGTATTCCACTAGGTCTCACACTTCACGGCAGTATTCCACTAAGTCTCACACTTCACGGCAGTATTCCACTAAGTCTCACACTTCACGGCAGTATTCCACTAGGTCTCACACTTCACGGCAGTATTCCACTAGGTCTCACACTTCACGGCAGTATTCCACTAAGTCTCACACTTCACGGCAGTATTCCACTAGGTCTCACACTTCACGGCAGTATTCCACTAAGTCTCACACTTCACGGCAGTATTCCACTAAGTCTCACACTTCACGGCAGTATTCCACTAGGTCTCACACTTCACGGCAGTATTCCACTAAGTCTCACACTTCACGGCAGTATTCCACTAGGTCTCACACTTCACGGCAGTATTCCACTAAGTCTCACACTTCACGGCAGTATTCCACTAGGTCTCACACTTCACGGCAGTATTCCACTAGGTTTCAAACTTTACGGCAGTATTCCACTAGGTCTCAAACTTTACGGCAGTATTCCACTAGGTCTCACAATTCACGGCAGTATTCCACTAGGTCTCACACTTCACGGCAGTATTCCACTAGGTCTCAAACTTTACGGCAGTATTCCACTAAGTCTCCCAATTCACGGCAGTATTCCACTAAGTTTAAAAATTCACGGCAGTATTCCACTAAGTCTAAAAATTCACGGCAGTATTCCACTAAGTCTCACAATTCACGGCAGTATTCCACTAGGTCTCACAATTCACGGCAGTATTCCACTAGGTCTCAAACTTTACGGCAGTATTCCACTAAGTCTCCCAATTCACGGCAGTATTCCACTAAGTCTAAAAATTCACGGCAGTATTCCACTAAGTCTCAAAGTTCACGGCAGTATTCCACTTAGTCTCATAATTCACGGCAGTATTACTCTAGGTCTCAAACTTCACGGCAGTATTCCACTAAGTCTAAAACTTCACAGCAATATTCCACTAGGTCTCAAACTTTACGGCAGTATTCCACTAGGTCTCAAACTTCACGTCAGTATTCCAATATGTCTCAAACTTCACGTCAGTATTCCAATATGTCTCAGACTTCACCGCTGTATTCCACTAGGTCTCAAACTTCACGGCAGTATTCCACTAAGTCTCAAAGTTCACGGCAATATTCCACTAGGTCTCAAACATCACGGCAGTATTCCACTAGGTCTCAAACTTCACGTCAGTATTCCAATATGTCTCTGACTTCACCGCTGTATTCCACTAGATCTCAAACTTCACGGTAGTAGGTCAGTTTTAGTTTGAGTCAATTCCTGTTATACTTTCTTGATTTAAGGCTTCTATTTATAACACAGCTTTACAGCGGAAATACATTGAAAAACAAACCCTCTCAGAAATCCTATAAATTAAGCAAAAGTATAATGTTTATATATTTGAAATGTCATATTGAGAATACATTGTTTTTGACGTTTTAAGCAATCTTTTACATGATCATGATTTTCATCTTTGATTTTTTTCCTAAAAGAAATCTGCTTTCATTAGTATTAATTATTAATCTTCGTCATTAAAATATCGATCCCGGCAGGATTCGAACCTGCAATCTCCTGATCCGTAGTCAGGCGCCTTATCCATTGGGCCACGGGACCATATACGCAAATTATCAATGTAACATTTCTAGCATCCAAAATTTTCGACTTGTTATACTCTTGTCTGTTTTCTAGACGACTGTTTGAATTTAGGTATCATAGTTCTCTCTTCAAGATGCGGTGTTAGATTTATATAACGGGTGTAAAAAATAATTTGAGTAAAATTTTCCAATCCCGGCAAGATTCGAAACTGCAGTTCTCCGCTCTGAACTTCTTATCAATTGGGCCACGGGACCAATACTATAGGTATTTTTAGTACAGAAAAAAATACTTTATTGTTTCTTCTACATGAAAAAAGTCTTGTTCATACTAGATTAAGAAGAAAAGTGCAGCTGTACTGAACGACAACTTATGTCAAAATTAGAGACAGTCCTTTTAACAGGCCATGGCATTTGTCTAAATTTACCATTTTGTATAAAGTTCTCATCTGTTACACGGTATATACATTTACATATCAGTTTGCTGTGCAACTATTGTCAACATTTTAACACATATTCGAGACTTTCGAAGACATTGATTCATATCAAACCAAACTAGATATTCTGTAAAGCTTAAATATATTGAAATCGTTCAATTTAGTGGACAAATTTCTGAACTTCAGTAGAAACTCATTTTCAGCATCTGTAAGTAATTCATTATCAAATAAGAGTGTGTTGGCGTTCAGTAGTGAAATTATTGCACAGATTCCTAGACATCGTGCAACTCTTATATTCTTATTTCTTTCTGAAGTAGCTTACGGTATCAAGAGGCAGCCTAGAATAGTTATAAAATGAAAAACTTACCCTCACGAAATTAACAACTTTGGCTCTAATTCTATTAATAAATGTTTTCTGTTACTTCAAAGTCACTGTGAAATTCTCTTCAACTGAATGAGAAAAATGACAATTGTGTTTTTAAGGATTCATTAAAACCTTAAATAATTACTAGTATTGCTATTGTTGTCAATGTTTACATATGTGACATTTCACTTTGAGAATAAGTTGGGTTTTTTATGTTGTAAACCATCTATTACATCAATTTTTATATAATGATCATTTCCATCGTCATTTTTTCAGAAATGAAGAGGGTTTCTAATCATCAATGTCATAAAAATATATTGATCCCGGCAGGATTCGAACCTGCAATCTCCTGATCCGTAGTCAGACGCCTTATCCATTGGGCCACGGGACCACTACATGTTTGAGATGCAATTACAAATATCTTATTAACGAATATCATTGCCAGTTGCAAGCGGAACTTATTGTTTTATTCGAAAAAAAGTGCTTATTTAGTTAACATGTTGGCTGCTTTAAAAGCATCCAATGGGTTATGCCAAATAATTGATTGTACATGTAATCACATCTTGATGCAATATGTCTTGCGATATAGATAGTCATGTGCTTGCTTTGACGTTTCTGTCTATGTAAGTTAATATTGTCAGAGTGTAAACAAACTTAGCAAGTAATTTTATAATAATATATAATATTATAAGTCTTTACAAGCTCAGGATATAATAAATACATTATAAAATATAATCTTTGAGAACTAAACTACTATCATCTAATTTTAGAAAATAAAGTATTGCAAACAGAGCTAAACAAGAGCACGACATAACAATTCTAAATTTTACAAGACTTAAATTTCCAGTGTATATCATTACACTGAGCATGGAAAAGAACGAATGGGGAGCTTTCTGTATTGTGCACTATCCCCCAACAGCCTCTTCATAGGGGCAACCAGTACCGATGATAAATAAGCTAAGATAGACATAGCAATACACCGTTACTTTAACAACGCTCGCATCTCCTGCTGGCATTATAGGCATTTTCAGAATTCTAGGAGATTGTAAGTCTGTCGTTGTACGTGCAGTAAACTATTTTCAATTTTATTGCTGTTGTTATTCAAAATTATGCAAACTTATATATCAGTTACAATCAATTTCTTTGTTAAATTTAAACACATCATTTACCTAAAACACAAATAAGTATTTGGCACTATCGCTTGTAAACATTTTGAGAAATCTAATGATTGTACATTGTTAAAGCTAGGGCCGCAAATGGGGTCGCAGATAGGATCAGAGGGCCGCAAAATAAGAATGTCCGAAAATCCCCGGCTCCAGACGCTCTGCTCCATAGCTGTCAATCTAAAAAGATTGCGTCAAACATTGCACAACTTCAGAAAGTAAATGCAATATACAATGCGATGTACAAATAAAAGGTTATGGATGTATCTTAAGAACATTTTTCAAACGAAGTCGGTTCACACTAAGAAATAACTTACAGCTTTAACACGTACGGGACAGTTTTCATTGTAATAAATACAAATGCTTCTCTCACAAAATAAAAATTTGCATGTCAGTTATAACAATTTGAGACGAACCAGTGATGTCCCCAGATCAAATACGTACTCTATCATTGTTCTTACAAAATGTCAATTATGATGTCAATTTGCCTTTTATATGAGCAAAATAGCAACAACAATATGGTTGAACTAATTCACTGGACAGTTTAACTCTTTTTTCTAAAATGGAAACGGTTTTAGGAGAGAGAGAAGAAAGAGAGAGAGAGAGAGAGAGAGAGAGAGAGAGAGAGACCTTGCACATTTATCTTACTGCCAACTTTTATATCTGTAGGAAAAAGATGAGCGATTATTCTTATTCTTGTTAATTACACAAAAATATCAAAAGTAAAAGAAATAGAATATGCGTATTAATGTGTAATAAGTATTAGTACCCTGTTTTATTAGCCTTTCTAAAAGTCTCGTTGGGGTTTCTCCAACTGTGAAATAATCGAAGATATTTGTTAAGCAGCCAGCTAATTGGCACAAGATATGAGTAAAAGATACTTCAAAGCAGCTTATTAATACCCAAGACATTATTTCTGGAAGTTTGCGCGTGTGTTCCGCGTGCACTGACTGTAATTGATAACTCAGATAAGCGGCTGGCATGAAAGGTATTGCTGTACCTGGTGCGGTTCTGGAGGTCGAGAAAATATTCGGGATATCTTAAACGTAACCTTCCAGCAACAAGCAACAACAGATTTTAATTCAGCCGCAAAGAAGCAAAATATGAACATGTGTGCATATATAGATTGTACAATTATTTTTCATAAAACAGTTCAGTCAGCTATTCATAAACATTTGTAAATTGACCAGTTTAAGTTTAAAATGCTTATGTCTTTCCGCTTAATGTCTGTTATGTTGGACTACTTTATATTTGTCGTTATTAGCATAAATATACCCCTTCGTCCTACAAGGACCATTCAGGTATCACTGTTAACTAAATACCAGTAGACAAGACCAGTTCATTTTATAAACTGTTTTTTTTTTTTCTAGATGTTTATGCCAAGTCTTTAAGAAAAGTACAGTTTTACTTATGCCTATGATCATACACGGTTTACACGGATACTCCCCTTCACTTCATCCATAGTAATCCGCACCTGAGTATTGAAAATTATTTCGTGGGCGCTAATCAGTCTCTTTACTGTTTTGTAGCAAATGATTGCTGTTTTGGTTTTCATATTTGTCTGTTATCACATCCCTGGCAGATTGCTGATGACGTCATTGTTCAGACTGGTATCAAGAAATTCTGTAAGAAGTGCAAGACATGTATGATTTATTGTGCATCATCTGACTCAGTCTATGGTATAAGAACTAAACCTGGCAGTATTAAGCGCAAATTAAAGCTGTTTTGTATCAGATAAAGTTTTAAAAGTTCAAATCCATCTTCAGAAAGATGCAACAAGTTTGAAATGCCCCCTCGCACTCAATTCTAAGGTATTTTTTCGTCGGTCACAGTTCAGAACTTTATGGTGTTATACGTCGAGTTCTGTCTCAGCCTTCACGTTACTGTCCATTATAGCTCATATCAAAGATACTGAAAGGTAAGTTTCGGCAGTTACAGAAATATAGCGTTAACAGACCTGCAGGCGCTTTACATTCTAATGCACCTAGTATAATTTCAATGATTTGTTTTAGGATAATGAACATTTATTTATATCCTGTTGCACACGATGTAACACTGTACTGGGGTGATCAGCAAAGTATAGGTAGACTCTTCTTTCTTCGATGCTAATGGAAACAACTGTACATTTTAAATAGGGTATTTTTAAACCCCTTGTTTTAAGAGGTTCCTTATTTCCTTTCAATAACAGTGAACCAATGAGAGACAATTAGTTTCGACTAGAAAGTAGAAGCATTTCCTGCAACGAATTTTCTGGATACCTGTCCTATCTTGGAATCCTATACACGTCGCCGCGAGAAAGTTTTGTTCCTAGAACAGGTTTATATTCTTGAGAGTGATTGAAAAAAGGAATTATGTTGGAGTTGTTCCAGCCATAGATCTCTCTTGCATGATAAAACATTGACATGAAAATAAACATTCCTGCGGCGCTGGAAAGATGTAACTGCCATAAACCCCACACGGAAATGTCAGATAATGTTTAAGTTAGCATACAATGGTGGTTCCGGGCACACTAGAAGTTATCTCTGTGCCAAAAAGTCTCACCTTGATAAGACAAGATGATTGTTGAGCGATATTTCGCTGCTGAGAATTCACTTTTTCCAGCCAGTATGATAAGATCATAGTTGATATGCATCTAGGTGCACTAAGTGTAGAAATATGTAATACGTTTAGAGCAGATTATTTAGATTAATCATTTAGTAGCTTAATATAACTTAACTAAAATGGCTTTCTTGACTGAAAGTGTTTTTATAATACATGTATTTTATTGTATATTTACACGCCTGTATATTCCATGAAACAATGAATGATTTATTTTGAGCAGTTATACTCGATCTGTGTTCTTTGAAAAAATTCTGAGTAGTGTGTTCCATTCATATAAACTGTTATCACGCTAATCTTTTAAATAGGGCTAATATTAGCCCCACGTGTTTTATCAATTAATGTCTACAGCCTTCTACAGCTACCTACATGTATGTTCGTGAGGTGATGGGTAATCTGGTAAAATGTTGCTGACACATGAAAAGGTCAGTCGGAGGTAAAGGGCTTTGCTTCTACCCAACTATATATATATACTCTAACAATGGAGACTTTTCAATTCCCTTTGACGAATTACCGTCAGCTGGTCAACAACTCCCGTCAGTGAATAGTTTTCTGAAAACTGCTGAGGTTAAATAACATATGGTAGAAAAAATGTTTTAAAGTTCAAAGGTGCTCCCTTTTTTTCCGTCCACGCCTTTCCTTGAGAAAACTACATATACAGTGGTCAGTACGAGCTCGTGTAAGGACCTTTAAGGAGCTCGTATATTTTCCTTCCGGGTGAAATAGTCAAACAAGAATGATTCTACCTCAAACTTATTGGTAAAAAAGTGAACAAAAAAGTACTTTTGCAAAAAAGTGTTTGTACTGTTTAGCATATTTAATGTAAAAGTCATACTGTCATTTTATAAATCTGCCTCGCATTAAGTGTTAAAGCGTGTGTTCAGACTGGAACATACTACATGTATAATCAGGGACAAATGTTCTGCAGGGATATTGTAACTTGGATATCATTACAGAGTCAGTTTTTACATGTTTTAAAATAGACCTATAACTATGATGTACAGTCACGCATGATTGATTAAATGCCTCAAAATGCTTAGACCCGACTTTGCCTTCTTTGACATAATATTTTTTCAATAAAGAATACAGTCAAGATGAAGAAATGGCAATCTTATCAAGGATCAAGAAAATTTCGAAATTTTAAGACGAAAAGAAATTTGATTTATAAAGGTAAAACATTAAACGAAAACTTAGACTCCTAGAATTAAATTCTGTTTAAAACATACTTTGTTTGTTAATTCTTATTAACTTAAGGTTTTATAAGTTTATGTGCTGAAAATTAAACAGAATGAATAAAAGTTTTAAAACAATCTTTATTTGACCAAACTCAACAACATTTTCTTTAAAAACAAACTCGTTTTATCATTGTCTTGATCAATTTTGCGGTCGTAGGAAGAGGAAGTATACGTAGCCAGGAAATAATAAAATCAATTATCATTGTGTTCCTTATAGCTATTAAACGGCTCTTTGATATTCATTCCAACATATGGTTCCACTGATGTATTTTTTCTTGTGCCACATTGTTCGAGTGAGGCATTTTGTCCGCACTGCAATCTTGTTTTCTTCGACTTCACAGAAATGCTTATTTCATTGATGTTCCTTTACCTCCTTAATACTTTCATACTTATAATAATGACATGATAAACATCATCACTAGCAGCATCGTCATCAATCATCATGATGATCATCATAAGCTGGAGTAGCAACAACAGAAACAACAACAGAATCTTTGTCATCAGCAACAGCAGCATTTTAAAAAAAAAAAAAACTTAGTTGAACTTAAACACCTACACGTGTAACGTAAAGTACGACTCCGTGCTGGTCACGTTGCTACGTGTTAGACAGACGGACTGTACTATAGTGTTAATGAGATTTTGTAAAACAATTTCCTGAGTGAAGTGCCCACCTGTACTACGAACAATGCCTTTTTCCAAACATTGCGTCAAAACAAGGTAATTCTAAGACAGCTTCTCAAAAATCTGCTGATACTATATCTCACTCTGTTCTTCCGTTTGTTAGTCTGTTTGGCGGTTTGTTTTTCTTTCAAAGATACAGTTTTAATGTTATATTCAAATTTATGAAAATTTAAACCATGTCAGGCAAATATTCAGTTGGTATTTCCAGAACTATTTTCGTAATTCAAATTTAGGTTTCTAAATTTCAACAGGTTACTCGCATTTATTTGTTATAGATATAATAACAAACAGATGTACGTTAGGAATGTTAGATTACTGCCTAAGTACTCACGAACAAGTGAAATAACGCACAGGTACAGGATAGGACTGTTAGTTTACTGCCTAAGTACTCACGAAAAAGCTGTTATAACGCACAGGTACAGAATAGGACTGTAAGTTAACTGCCTGAGTACTCACGAACAAGCTTTTATAACGCACAGGTACAGAATACGACTGTAAGTTAACTGCCTAAGTACTCACGAAAAAGCTATAATAACGCACAGGTACAGGATAGGACTGTTAGTTAAGTGCGTAAGTACTCACGAACAAGCTTTTATAACGCACAGGTACAGGATAGGACTGTTAGTTAACTGCGTAAGTACTCACGAACAAGCTGTTATAACGCACAGGTACAGGATAGGACTGTTAGTTTACTGCCTAAGTACTCACGAAAAAGCTGTTATAACGCACAATTAACAGAATAGGACTGTTAGTTAACTGCCTAAGTACTCACGAAAAAGCTGTTATAACGCACAGGTACAGGATAGGACTGTTAGTTAACTGCCTAAGTATTCACAAACCAGCTGTTATAACGCACAGGTACAGGATAGGACTGTTAGTTAACTGCCTAAGTAATCACGAACAAGCTGTTATAACGCACAGGTACATGGTAGGACTTTTAGTTAACTGCCTAAGTACTCACGAATAAGCTGTTATAACGCACAGGTACAGGATAGGACTGTTAGTTATCTGCCTAAGAACTCACGAAAAAGCTGTTATAACGCACAATTACAGAATAGGACTGTTAGTTAACTGCCTAAGTACTCACGAACAAGCTGTTATAACGCACAGGTACAGGATAGGACTGTTAGTTAACTGCCTAAGTACTCACGAACAAGCTGTTATAACGCACAGGTACAGGATAGGACTGTTAGTTAACTGCCTAAGTACTCACGAAAAAGCTGTTATAACGCACAGGTACAGGATAGGACTGTTAGTTATCTGCCTAAGTACTCACGAAAAAGCTGTAATAACGCACAATTACAGAATAGGACAGTTAGTTAACTGCCTAAGTACTCACGAACAAGTGAAATAACGCTCAGGTACAGGATAGGACGTTAGTTAACTGCCTAAGTACTCACGAACAAGTGAAATAACGCTCAGGTACAGGATAGGACTGTTAGTTAACTGCCTAAGTACTCACGAAAAAGCTGTTATAACGCACAATTACAGAATAGGACTGTAAGTTAACTGCCTAAGTACTCACGAACAAGCTGTTATAACGCACAATTACAGAATAGGACTGTTAGTTAACTGCCTAAGTACTCACGAACAAGTGAAATAACGCTCAGGTACAGAATAGGACTGTTAGTTAACTGCCTAAGTACTCACGAACAAGCTGTTATAACGCACAGGTACAGGATAGAACGTTAGTTAATTGCCTAAGTACTCACGAAAAAGCTGTTATAACGCACAGGTACAGAATAGGACTGTAAGTTAACTGCCTAAGTACCTACGAACAAGTGAAATAACGCTCAGGTACAGGATAGGACTGTTAGTTAACTGCCTAAGTACTCACGAAAAAGCTATAATAACGCACAGGTACAGGATAGGACTGTTAGTTAACTGCCTAAGTACCCACGAACAAGTGAAATAACGCTCAGGTACAGGATAGGACTGTTAGTTAACTGCCTAAGTACCCACGAACAAGTGAAATAACGCTCAGGTACAGGATAGGACTGTTAGTTAACTGCCTAAGTACTCACGAACAAGCTTTTATAACGCACAGGTACAGGACAGGAGTGTTAGTTTACTGCCTAAGTACTCACGAAAAATGTGTTATAACGCACAATTACAGAATAGGACTGTTAGTTAACTGCCTAAGTACTCACGAACAAGCTTTTGTAACGCACAGGTACAGGATAGGACTGTTAGTTAACTGCCTAAGTACTCACAAAAAAGCTATAATAACGCACAGGTACATAATAGGACTGTTAGTTATCTGCCTAAGTACTCACAAAAAAGCTATAATAACGCACAGGTACAGGATAGGACTGTTAGTTAACTGCCTAAGTACTCACAAAAAAGCTTTTATAATGCACAGGTACAGAATACGACTGTTAGTAAACTGCTTAAGTACTCACGAACAAGCTGTTATAACGCACATGTACAGGAAACGACTGTTAGTAAACTGCTTAAGTACTCACGAACAAGCTTTTATAACGCACAGGTACATAGTAGGACTGTTAGTTAACTGCCTAAGTACTCACGAAAAAGCTATTATAACGCACAGGTACAGTATGGGACTGTTATTTAACTGCCTAAGTACTCACAAACAAGCTTTTATAACGCACAGGTATAGGATAGGACTATTAGTTTATTGCGTAAGTACTCACGAACAAGCTGTTATAACGCACAGGTACAGGATAGGACTGTTAGTTAACTGCCTAAGTACTCACGAACAAGCTGTTATAACGCACAGGTACAGAATAGGACTGTTTGTTAACTGCCTAAGTACTCACGAACAAGTTTTTATAACGCAAAGGTACCTAGTAGGACTGTTAGTTAACTGCCTAAGTACTCACGAAAAAGCTGTTATAACCCACAGGTACAGAATAGGACTGTTAGTAAACTGCCTAAGTACTCACGAAAAAGCTGTTTTAACGCACAGGTACAGACACGGACTGTAAGTAAATTGCTTAAGTACTCACGAACAAGCTTTTATAACGCACAGGTACATAGTAGGACTGTTGTTTTACTGCCTAATTACTCACAAAAAAGCTACAATAACGCACAGGTACAGTATGGGACTGTAAGTTAACTGCCTAATTACTCAATAACAAGCTGTTATAATGCACAGATGTATGATAAGAATGTTAACTTACTACTAAAATACTCAATAACAAGCTGTTATAATGCACACATGTACGATAAGAAAGTTAACTTACTACTTAAATACTCAATAACAAGCTGTAATAATGCACACATGTACGATAAGAATGTTAACTTACTACTTAAATACTCAATAACAAGCTGTTATAATGCACACATGTACGATAAGAATGTTAACTTACTACTAAAATACTCAATAACAAGCTGTTATAATGCACACATGTACGATAAGAATGTAAGCTTACTACTAAAATACTCAATAACAAGCTGTAATAATGCACACATGTACGATAAGAATGTGTTAACTTACTACTTAAATACTCAATAACAAGCTGTTATTATGCACACATGTACTGATAAGAAAGTTAACTTACTACTAAAATACTCAATAACAAGCTGTTATAATGCACTCATGTACGATAAGAATGTTAACTTACTACTAAAATACTCAATAACAAGCTGTTATAATGCACAAATGTACGATAAGAATGTTAACTTACTACTTAAATACTCAATAACAAGCTGTTATAATGCACACATGTACGATAAGAATGTTAACTTACTACTTAAATACTCAATAACAAGCTGTTATAATGCACACATGTACGATAGGAATGTTAGCTAACTACTAAAGTACTCACAAAAAAGCTGTAATAACACATAGATATACGATAGGAATGTAAGCTTACTACTAAAGTACTCACAAACAAGCTGTAACAACACGTAGATATACGATAGGAATGTTAGCTAACTACTCAAGTACTCACAAACAAGCTGTAATAATGCACACATGTACGATAGGAATGTTAGCTAACTACTAAAGTACTCACAAACAAGCTGTAATAACACATAGATATACGATAGGAATGTTAGCTAACTACTAAAGTACTCACAAACAAGCTGTAATAACACATAGATATACGATAGGAATGTTAACTTACTACTAAAATACTCAATAACAAGCTGTTATAATGCACACATGTACGATAAGAATGTTAACTTACTACTTAAATACTCAATAACAAGCTGTTATAATGCACACATGTACGATAGGAATGTTAGCTAACTACTCAAGTACTCACAAACAAGCTGTAATAACACATAGATATACGATAGGAATGTTAGCTAACTACTTGGGTACTCACAAACAAGCTGTAATAACACAAAGATATACGATAGGAATGTTAGCTACTACTAAAGTACTCACAAACAAGCTGTTATAACACATAGATATACGATATGAATGTTAGCTAACTACTAAAGTACTCACAAACAAGCTGTAATAACACATAGATATACGATAGGAATGTTAGCCTACTACCTTAGTACTCACAAACAAGCTGTAATAACGCATAGATATACAATATGAATGTTAGCTACTACTAAAGTACTCACAAACAAGCTGTAATAACGCATAGATATACGATAGGAATGTTAGCTACTACTAAAGTACTCACAAACAAGATGTAATAACGCATAGATATACGATATGAATGTTAGCTAACTACTAAAGTACTCACAAACAAGCTGTAATAACACATAGATATACAATAGGAATGTTAGCCTACTACCTTAGTACTCACAAACAAGCTGTAATAACGCATAGATATACAATAGGAATGTTAGCTTACTACCTTAGTACTCAAAAACAAGCTGTAATAACACATAAATATACAATAGGAATGTTAGCTAACTACTAAAGTACTCACAAACAAGCTGTTATATCGCACATTTGTAGGAGAGGAATGTGAGCTATCTACCTTAGAACTCACAAACAAGCGTTGTACATCGCACATATGTACTATAGGAATGTTACCTCACTACCTAAGTGCTCCCAAACAAGCTGTAAAAACGCATACATGTACGATAAGAATGATAACTTACTACTTAAGTACTCATGAACTAGCTGTAATAATGCACACATGCACAATAGGAATGTTGACTAACTATTTAAGTACTCATGAACTAGTTGTAATAACACACACATGTACGATAGGAATGTTGACTAACTATTTAAATACTCATGAACTAGCTGTAATAACACACACTTGTACGATAGGAATGTTGGCTAACTATTTACGTACTCATGAACTAGCTGTATTAACGCACACATGTACGATAGGAATGTTGGCTAACTATTTAAGTGCTCATGAACTAGTTGTAATAACACACACATTTACGATATAAATGTTGACTAACTATCTAAATACTCATGAACTAGCTGTAATAACGCACACATGAACGATAGGAATGTTGGCTAACTATTTAAGTACTCATGAACTAGCTGTATTTACGCACAAATGTACGATAAGAATGTTGGCTAACTATTTAAGTACTAATGAACTAGCTGTAATAACACACACATGTACGATAGGAATGTTGGCTAACTATTTAAGTACTTATGAACTAGCTGTAATAACACACACATGTACGATAGGAATGTTGACTAACTATTTAAGTACTCATGAACTAGCTGTAATAACACACATATGTACGATAGGAATGTTGATTAACTACTTAAGTACTCATGAACTAGCTGTAATAACACACACATGTACGATAGGAATGTTGACTAACTATTTAAGTACTCATGAACTAGCTGTAATAACACACACTTGTACGATAGGAATGTTGATTAACTACTTAAGTACTCATGAACTAGCTGTAATAACACACACACATGTACGATAGGAATGTTGATTAACTACTTAAGTACTCATGAACTAGCTGTAATAACACACACATGTACGATAGGAATGTTGATTAACTACTTAAGTACTCATGAACTAGTTGTAATAACACACACATGTACGATAGGAATGTTGATTAACTATTTAAATACTCATGAACTAGCTGTAATAACACACACATGTACGATAGGAAAGTTGGCTAACTTTTTAAGTACTCATGAACTAGTTGTAATAACACACACATGTACGATAGGAATGTTGACTAACTATCTAAATACTTATGAACTAGCTGTAATAACACACACATGTACGATAGGAATGTTGACTAACTCTTTAAATACTCATGAACTAGCTGTAATAACACACACATGTACGGTAGGAATGTTGACTAACAACTTAAGTACTCATGAACTAGCTGTATTAACGCACACATGTACGATAGGAATGTTGGGTAACTATTTAAGTACTCATGAACTAGTTGTAATAACACACACATTTACGATATAAATGTTGACTAACTATCTAAATACTTATGAACTAGCTGTAATAACGCACACATGTACGATAGGAATGTTGGCTAACTATTTAAGTACTCATGAACTAGCTGTATTAACGCACACATGTACGATAAGAATGTTGGCTATCTATTTAAGTACTCATGAACTAGCTGTAATAACACACACATGTACGATAGGAATGTTGGCTAACTACTTAAGTACTCATGACCTAACTGTAATAACACACACATGTACGATAGGAATGTTGGCTAACTACTTAAGTACTCATGAACTAGCTGTAATAACGCACAGATGTACGGTAGACGTGTTAGTTAAATACCTAAGTACCTGGAGGAACTAGCTGTTATCACGCACAGATGTACGGCAGACGTGTTAGTTAAATACCTAAGTACCTTGAGGAACTAGCTGTAATAACGCATGCATATATAAGAGGAATGTTAGCAAACTACCTAAACACTCATTAACAAGCTGTAAGAATGCACACATGTACGATATGAATGTTAGCTAACTACCTAAGTACTCATGACACAATTTGATCTATGTATAATGAAGGAACAGAATGCTTAATTCCCGTAGGTCGCCGCTCGGACTCCCACATGGTTGAGTGTGCAAAAATGTTGCATTGTATCGATAACTGAAATGTCTGCATTTTTTACGATTCTTATTATCGTAATGATTTTATAGTTTTGACGCGCCACAAAAAAAGACCTTATGGGTGAATTTTTTCGACTTTTAATAAAAGCCGGCAAATGAATCCTTTCTGTTACAGAAAAAAATAATTTGCGTATCATATTTGGACGGTATGTTCTAATAATCATATACATAAATATGTGCGGTTGCTTGCGAAGTGGTTTCAGAGACAACGTCATTTAAATGACGGTACTTTCCGACGAAGTCTTGACGTTACTTCATGCTCACCCTGAGGTTCCTTCTGTCAACACGTACTACATTCATGAAATGAGCTTCAGAAGACCTATTACCATCGAATATATTCCGCGAAAATGGTTCCTTTTATATCGTTTATGTCTCCAAAAAGACAAATCTGAGAGATTAGCAGAAAACGTTTCCTAACGATGAAGAATTAAGTTATATAAAGTTGTTCTTGTTTGTTTCTTTGTTCTGTTGTTGTTGTTGTTTTGTTTATTTTTAGTGTTATTGTTATGACTTGAAACTATTGTGGATTTGTTTTTGTAAAGACTGACAATAACCAGGATGTTACAAGGACATTTGCTCCTGATATTTTTACAAGTACTTTTGGAGTTTCATTCTCATTTGTTTTTCTTATATCTTATTGGAAGATTTTACTCTTCTTAAACATAAATTGATATTTTAAAAATTAAATTGAATAGTAAATATGTCTTGAGTCGTTTTCTTAATTTAAACTTCTGTATATA
This sequence comes from Cyclina sinensis, assembly GCA_012932295.1. Taxonomy (NCBI): domain Eukaryota; kingdom Metazoa; phylum Mollusca; class Bivalvia; order Venerida; family Veneridae; genus Cyclina; species Cyclina sinensis. Next base: position 5,495,121 of record JAAONU010000001.1, read on the forward strand.
AAAAAATATCCACGATTATCAATCCATAAAATGGACTGTCTGCACCAAAAATGTATTTTCTCTGAGAGATCATTTGACCGAGAATAAAATGAAAGTTAAAATCAGAAAGAACGACTCGGATATTCAACAGAAAGAAAGAACGACTCGGATATTCAAACAGAAAGTTCTAAATTCATTTACGTTTAGAATACATCGGTCGGACAAATCGCTCTCTGTAAAGAATGCAGGCGAGAGATTACCTGTATAGTTTGAGCAGATCGAGAATCTACTTACATATTTCTTTACCAAAATATCAGTTTACCTAAAAACCCTGGTTTCCGTCTGCAGACGATAAGGAAATGCCAAATAGAGAAAGACTGCTGCGCATCTTTCTTACATTAAATTCAATTGGTTCAAAAGCCTACTTGAAAACCCTGAACCAATCGGAAGCGTTGTTAGAGGAATTTTGGAAAGGTTAATCTAGAAAATGCTATAAAAACGAAACTCACCCTCCTGCGCTCACTAGAACTAGCTCTTTTTTCTACGTGTAAGTATAAACCTTCTTTACCACTATATACCTCCTCCATCCCTTACACCCCAACCCTTAACCATTATTCACATGCATTAAAACCTTTTGAATTTGAACTATTCCTTTAACAACTTGATTTCCCTATTCCAAAACCGCATCCCCAATATTCTTTTTTATCTTTAGCAAAGGGACAAATAATTCAATTCTGGAGAAAGTGTTCAAACGAGGAATTCTGTGGAAACCATTCTAAACAAAACGGATTAACACAGGATTAGTAAAGTTTATATCATTTTCCAATTTTTTCGTGCTAAATAATTCGTATGAAATGAGTTTTTAAGCTGTTTATTGAAAACTCGAACAAGGCGATGCAATTTTTTAGGTCTAAGTTACAAAGAAATTTAACGTTTCCAATGTATTTTTACATAATGGCATATTAAGCTATATACTTAATTCCTGCATTGCAGACGTTTATCGGATGAAACAAGGAAACGTACAATCTTTCACACAAACATTTCTTCAGTTTATAAGATCGCATACAAAAAAGTGTAATTTTTTATATAAAAAAATGTCTGTTTGATAATGGATGCAGTTACAATCCTGGCATGCAACCGAAATAGATTTTCAACTTATATATGAAAACAAAAACTTAATGAAATCAATTTTCTATTGCGAAACTAAATTTCTAGTGAACTCACGATAATGAGTTAAATATATATTAAATGTATGAATTGCAAGATTCACATGTAACCTCAAACAAACACACTTTATGATTAAATATAAACAACGCTGTTAGCGCGTGTAAAATTTCAATTTAACGTGATAAAGAATGGTTAAACAAAACAGCTTCAAGATTTATTCAGTTACAAGAAACACCAAACATTAATTTATTGATACGCAATTCAAAACATTTAACGTTTCATTATTGGAATATCTTTTTTGCAAACACTAACATCACTTAACAGCAATTTTATAGCTAAAACATATCTGCCTCGCATCATCTTACTGTGAACAGGAGAAAAGGAGTCATGTCCCTTTAATTTGGAGAAAAAAGGGTCAAAACATAAATCACATAACATGATTTTCAACGTGGTAAAGCAATAAACTATTTTAATGGTTTAATTCTTGTAAGATGACTATTGTATCAAAACGTTTCTAAAGATTAATCTAATTGTCTATGTGCCAGTAAGTTAATGTAGGGGCATCACTCGATCTGGCGTTCTCTAATACAAATCAAACAAACATGATTTTTTTCCTACACAAAATATGTATTGTTCTGGTAAATATATGGATTAATGTGCAAAGACAATTCATCAGAATAGAAACTTTACAGAGCTCTAATACAGATCATGACACAACTTATCAATACGGAAAACTAGATTTCACTTTTATACCTCACAGATAAGTCTAACTTGTATAGACATACTAGTACCTAAAACAGCTACAACAATATAACGTGTATTAAAGAGAATTTTGATGAATGAAGAATGTATTACATAGGTAGGAATTTTCACTTCCTTCCACAAAGTCTACAACATGACTAATAGAAGCCAGCCTTTTATTACATTTGTATTTATTCTCTTTCAATCAAGATGTAAGAAAGACATCCTACTACTCAATGTGAAAAGCTTTTTCACAAACTCGTTTCTAGGATATGGTTTTAAAACGTTTGGATAAGCATCACTCAGCCATACAAGAAATGAAAAATTTCTTCAGAATCACATCTTCAAATATATAAAGGATCATTTTCAGTAAAAGATTGTTCTATATTTCAGGCGTGGGGTGGGGGTTGGGGGATGGGGAATTCATTTTCGATTGACTTTAAACAGTAAAAAAATTATTTAATCATATTTCAAATAAAAACCTTTCCCGTCTTAACCAGCTGGTGAACCTTAAAACCCTCGCACTATGTGAAAAAAGATTGAGCCGAATAAAACATTGGGGAGTGTGTGTGCGTGTGGGGGGGAGTGGGGAGAGGGTATCAGGTGTTTATCTGAGTCATCAAATATGTATGATTACATGAAGAAAATAAAAAATATCGTTCTATGTAAATGACAGTGCTCTTTCTTAAGCCTTTTTATGCCTACTTATCATTTTTGTTGCGCTGAAATGTAATACGTCGAAGAAGTCACGTGACTAGGAGTGCCACACGGCTTAATATGGCTACGCAAACAAAACGTGTATCTACAGATTCATAGTTGCAGAAATATTTCGAGCTCTGGCAAGTTCACACACCACAACGTCACTGCGACTTATACGGAATAGAACGAGTAATTCACGGCTTATATTCATCACGAAATTTATCCATAGACTACTATCTTTGATGAACATTTTCTTGCAAATATTTTCGTGGAATGAAATCATCATATTCATTTCTTTTCAACTATTTAGTATTTTCAACACGGATAAATAACTGTATTGTATAAGAACACATCTAAATGTCTTGCTTGCAAAAGTCGTACTTAAGTACTCAAGCGAGGAAAGAAATAAGACAAGCTTTATTTTACAATTACAGATTTAGTATGGAAGTGAAAGCCAAGAATTTTACAGTTTTACTGTCCGTTATTGTTAAATGTATTCTGTCAAAATTATCAGAAATATCAAGGAAAGAATATGACTGGACTGTATAATACTATAGACAGCTTTCCGATGCTGTGACTGATATCTGCTGACTGACTGGACTGTATGATAATATAGACAGCTTTCCGATGTTGTGACTGATATCTGCTGACTGAGAAATACGCATGTATCTTATACTATATACCTGGACAGTCGTCATTTTACTGTCTGTTTGTATATACTGATTTATTATACCTCAATTTCATTTACAATGTTAATCTTACATAGGCCACCGTGATATATAAGTACTGTCAAAAAAAAATTACTGTCGGAAAAATACTGTCACTTGCTACCATAGGTATGGAATGTTCGAAAATTATACTGTACCATTCGCGCATGCGCAATATCTATTTTTACATTTCCGTTGTAAACAGACGACAATAATGGCAAGCAACAAACGTTTTAAAGTTTAAAGTTGAATAAAGTTGTTCATGGTTTGAATAGTTTTCGGTATAATAAAATAAATGTTACATGTCTGACAGGGTTACAGTAAAATTGTCAACTTTCGCCTCGGTTGACAGTATTTCCTCAAGTTGACAATTTTACTGTCACCCTGTCAGACATGTAATATTTTATAATATCAGCAAACTGCGATACAAATATAATAAAATAGTCTTCAAGTAAACCTCACAACTGATAAAGGTGCATCTATCAAAGACTGTTGTTTATGTAAAACCTTTCATCACCGAGTTCGTTATTTGTGAGTTGTTTAGCTGTATAGTTACTTCAAACCTAAATTCATTGCTTTATTTTATCTGTTTCAGTCAGAGAGCGGTTCGAGTCTCGACAAAAGAGGTTTTGTTTCGTTTTTTCATACAGTTAGTCAGTAAACAACCGTAATCATGGCGGATTGGGCGGCTGACCCGGACTTTAAGTACCTGGCGGTGGACCGTCACAAGTTGATGAAAGAGCAGACCCAGCCTTTCGATGGCAAGAAAGCTTGTTGGATCCCAGACGAAAAAGATGGCTTTGTACGCGGAGAAATTGTCTCATCTAAAGGTGACGAGATTACAGTTAAAGTTCTGGAAACCAGTCTGGTAAGTTACCTTATCCTGTGTTCTGATAGTTGTTTATAATCCTCTCCGTGTCACTTTCTCAATCTGAAATAAAATGACATTATTTTGTCGACTGTATCAAAACTAGATGTAACCCATACCGTTACACTGAAAACACTATCCTTAGACATAGATAGGAATCAGCAAAATAAAAACTACAGCGTTCTGCATTTTTGCATTATCTGAACCTATTACCTGTTGAAATTCAGAATAGAACAGTGAAGAAGGATGACCTGCAACAGGTGAACCCTCCAAAGTTTGAGATGACGGAGGACATGGCCAACATGACTTACCTGAACGAGGCCTCTGTGCTGAACAACTTGAGGACAAGATACTACAACGGGTTTATTTACGTAAGTGTTTCAATATTTTCATTAGACGCGAAGATGTAACGACTCAAAATGTTTGTATTTGACTGCAGTTTAAAGAAATTCGAGGGTTTGGCAAATGAGCGACTAAATGCTCCTTCAGGAAAGGCAGTAAACACATAATTAATAAAGACTTAGTTTGTCAAAGAAGGGAGTGTAGAGTATACTTTTCCTAAAACCAATCTTTAACACAGAAATGAAGAGATAGATAAATGATAAAATCCAAGCTTACTAGGCTCTGAAAACATTCTTCATTGATAGTTTTTCATTGGTTTACATTTTACAGACCTACTCTGGTCTCTTCTGTGTCGCTGTGAACCCGTACCGTCGTTTACCAATCTATCTGGACTCAATCATTGCCAAGTATCGTGGCAAGAGGAGACTTGAAATGCCACCCCATTTGTTCTCGATTGCCGACAACGCTTTCCAATTCATGTTGCAAGGTAAGGTGACCCATTGCAAAGTGTATAAACTGATATTATCTTTGAATTATCAGATAATTACCTTTACTGACTGAAAGCTGAAAAACTACAAACCAACAAAAAATTTTTTTTCACCGCTTTGATTCTGTGGCATGCTGCTAACCAAAGCCTTAATATCTGTATAGCATATAACACTGCAAGGAGCTAAAGTTTCAAAGCCTGTCTTTAAATCTAATATCTGCAAATCTGCTGCAATGTAAGCATTTTATTTGGCTTGAGGTATAATCACAATAACGACATAGAAATACTTATTGATGTATTATAAATCTATATGATGTATTATAAATCTATATGTCTGGATTTTTTTCATCACAGAATTAGTGTATACTAAGCACAATGTTAGTAGCAATGGAAATCAAAGAGGAGTGATTATGTTAAAACATAAAAAGTCATTTTTAAATGATTTAGACAAGAGGCAAAACAATCAGCTGAGAAACAGGCTGCTCTATCATTTCCCTGTAAAAGTTTTATCGAGAGATTGGTTTCCATGGTAACCAAGCTTACCTGGAAATTTTCTGAACGAAAACACAGGATTATATTTCATGAAAATATGTAGAGTGGTTTCTTGAACGGCAATTATCTTGTACTGTAAGAAGAATTTGTTGTACTTTAAACACTAACCATATGTCTTCCCCGGAGCTGTTTGTACCTGGGTAAAGAATATAAACACTTTAGAACTTTTATATTCATGTTTATTTTTCAAGTGAAGAGTTCTTAACAACATATTGTTGTAATTGTTTGATGCTACAGAAGCGGTATTCGGCAACAAATGCCGATATAATGATAATTTGTTTAATTAATTAGAAAGAAAACGATATACACATATTGCATAATAAACTATATATACACCCCTCTCATATAATGGAGTAATTGTTTACTTATTCACGACAACAAAATATAATACTATCTCTCTTTAGATAAATGATACAGTTTAGGTACTTCTTAAAGTTGACAAGATAACACTCCAGTGACGTCATAACTCGTTAGTGTTTTAGATCCAGTCTCGCTTTTTTTCCTTTTTTTCTTTTCTTTCCTTTTTTTTCTTGTTTTTTTTTCTCAATTTTTTGGTTTTTTTTTATTGCTGCCAACTTGTATAAGTAAAATATAATTATCATTTTTATACAAATTAGATTATCAAAAATATACAGCCAAGAACCTTCAGGATCCGTTATATAATGATTATTGTGCCGTCAATATTTCGTTGAAGCTCTGTAAGGCTTTATTTCGTTTTAGTCAGATAAAGGTCTTACTTTCTGATATAAAGTCTCTATATTTACAGTTATAACCAAGAACTTGGTTACTTCATGCTTCTTAAAATTTGGGTGGAAAGCAAAACAGTAGATTTTATTAGATATTATCTTAATGTACTTTCTTTATTTCAGATCGTGAAAACCAGTCCATGTTGATCACGTAAGTTCAATTTTTGTCTTCGTTTGATAGTCTTGCATTTTCCAGTGGCAGCTACACGAAGGAAAGAAAACAAAAATCTGTTATAAACATATTTGTTCACTTTATTAATTGTATTCTCATCTATTTCAAACTGATTCATATTAACGTGCCGGATGTAAACAGTGTTCGATTCCCCATAAGTCTGGAAAATCTGAACTGTTATCCCTAGTTACCAAAGAAAGCAGGGCCCAAGTTAGTTCCCCTGTTCTCTTTACTTCTGCTATTCTACGATCTGCAGAAATTGCTCTTGCAACGTCACCTACACTAAAAAAGCTTTAACACCTTAATGTCACATTATATTTAACATTCATATATCTTAATATACTGTCACAAAATTTATAAGAAGCATTTTTCCACTTAATTCCTCTATCCACAGTGGTGAATCTGGTGCCGGAAAGACAGAAAACACGAAGAAAGTAATCATGTACTTCGCCAAGGTGGCCGCTCAACTCCAGAAACAAACGGAGGAGGAGAAAGCCGGATCAAAGAAGGTATTTAAACTTAAACGCACAAGACCGATAACATGTTTGTGAGTAGAGTGCAACTTGTACTAACAATCAAAACCTCATTATGAAAAAGGCTGCATAACACAGACATGCACAGTTTATATAACCACTACAAAATTTACTTAACTAGAACATAAATACTTTGCTCATCAAAATTTGGATCCGAATTTCATTTCTTTACCTACATTACAGGGAACCCTTGAGGACCAGATCGTGCAGGCTAACCCTGTGCTTGAAGCTTACGGTAACGCCAAGACAACACGTAACAACAACTCCTCTAGATTCGTAAGTTGTTCTGTTTCTTCTTGTTACCTCCCCTTAGACGTTGATTGACGTGTGTTTCCTGTAAATCAGAAATAGTTTGGATTGTCAGTATCATAATTGTAGATCTACCAAGCACTAATCCTGTGCTTGGTTTCCAGCTGTTATCTATTTGGTTTTCACCTTCTGTCCTGTTGGTATGAAAAAAAAAGAAAAAGAGAGTTTGAAAATCACCGAAATCTTAACAGCTAATTTTTCACATTTCACAGATATGACATGGAATGAAATGTTTTACCAAGTGTTGATTAGAATTAAAAGTTTCATCTTCCCTTGTATTTTCCTTCAATATTTAGTTTCTTCCCATTGATTGAACTTTCATTTCTTAACATGGTTTATGTCGATTTGTAGTCAAGAGGTATGTTGACAGTTAATATTGTCAGTAAATCTCTAGTCGAAGTTGCTTAAATGATGTTTCTTTTTTTTATATATTACAAATATCTCGTTGTATATACTACTTGAATTACAAAATTCAAACATTACATTATTCTTATATATATATATATCTAACAAATTATTAGATATTACAAGTCTATAAAAACCATGTTTCAATTTACATGAAATGATGCCATGTATGGTCTTTTTAATTTATTTAAAACTGGATAACATCCGAACAGAACCCGTTTTAATTTAATTTTACTATGTGCAGCCAAAAGAGTGTGATTAAAGCCCTTAGTTCAAACTTCTGGTTTTCAAAACTTTTACAAATCTTTAAAGAAATCATCAGTAGAGTAAATTATTGTAACTGAGTATGATTGAATTTTGTACACATTTATCTTTGGTTTGATAGCACTTACTAGAAATACAGAGGTTTGAACAATGGGACACATCCTGAATCTTCCATTTTGACATTCCGTGTGACAATTAAATATTTGTTTTCCAAACTGATCTCTCTAATCCTATTTCTACCAACCTTAACGTGTCTATGAAAAACTAGCAAAACTGATTTATCTGTTGCTGAAACTATACAGAAATAAGCCAGTTTCGCATTCTTCTTTCTACCTTTATATCCTTCAGTCTTACTGGAAATGACCTGAGTGTACAATTCTTTCACTTCTACCAATAAAACCCTTCAATCACCGTATTAAGAAACGTGTCTTGCCATGGAATTTAGACTCAATTACAACTTTCCAAAATGGTAATTAAGATTTCTTGCTACAACCCACCAAATCTAAACCAGAATTTCTGATTGCAAATCTGTGGTTTGATACTAAAGAAAGAAAAATGTATTCCGATGATCTGCAAACTTTAAAATAGACGTTAAACTGAGGACTTAAGTAAATGGACTGGCCCAGGAGCGTCTTGTATGAAATGAATTTATTCTTTAGGGGCATCGGTTTGATTGGCAACCGCAGTCAACAATGAATAAACTTAAATTATACCAAGATAATATCTTCAAGTTGCCTTCAAAACAGTTGATAAAACGAGTTTTGAAAAAGAAAGTCTAAATTACCGACAAAAACGTTTCTTAGAACGAAATCCTTAACCTAATTTTTATCCAAATGTATATTTGATTAAAACCATTCTGATTACACGGAGAGCACGCAGACCTTACAGTTTCCTACATCCTGCATTGACATTAATCGTTTACCTTTCACACCTTCTGTTTTAGTACCCACCTGCTGTTAAGTAGTGAAAATATTCAGCCAAACTCACGTTACCGTAAGTATTCCAATATAAACGACGTTTTTAACATGTTATCAACATTAAATGTTTACCAATATGCATTGCTATATATTTTAGCCACTCTTTTTTGCGGTATTGTTTTTATATTATATATTTTATTATTACCGATTGTCTCACGTTTGTTTATGTATTTTTCCCAATGCGAATAAAATGTTATTCTAAGGTTTTTTTTATGATGAAATGCTTCTTATAAATAAAGAGAAAATGGATTCTATTATATTAATCACTTAATATGTTTACCTCCCACAGGGTAAATTCATCCGTATTCACTTCGGTCCTAATGGCAAAATCGCTGGAGCCGATATCGAAACTTGTAAGTAAAAAAAGCCACTAAAGACAGGTTGTAATGTGTCTCCCCCAAAAAGTGGGGTGGAAGACATATTGTTTTTGTACTTTCTGTCTGTATGTATGTCTGTCTGTATGCCTGTCACAAAATTTGTCTGCGTTTAATCTCTATTACCGCTAGTTGGATTTCAATGGAACTTGCTATGATTTATTGGTACTAAGCCTAGTTGAGCATATCGATGGCATGTTCCGGTTCAGTGATTTTTCAGAAGTTATTGGCCTTGATTTGTCTAACATTGAACACATATGGGCATATCTCTATAACAGCTCGTCGGATTTTGACGAATATTCACAGTAAAGATTGTTAGCAAGTGTAGTTACGCGTATTATAAACATGTCCCGGTCGGCTGATTTTTAACGGAGTTGTGGCCCTTGATTTGAATTTGAATACCTTTAGGCATATCTTCATAACCGCTGATCGGATTTGGAGAAAACTTTACCGGAATAATTAAAAGAGAGTATTCTTCATGGTAAATGTCATGTGTGGGGAGACATTGTCTTTCTCAAAAATAATCTCTAGTAAAATCTTATTTTTCAATTTATCAGCACAAACCTACAATTCAACATTATTTCTTTCAAAGTCTGGACGGGTTTCTGTTATGTTATATATTATAATAGTGATGCTTGTGAAACCCTCTTTCCAAAACAAATAGAGCTTGAATACACTAGTAAACAACATTCATGTCTCGATAATTAATAAATTTCATTTGAATGCACTTATTTCTCTATGTATGTTGTATATTCATTCATATTCATCTTTTATCAGACCTGTTGGAGAAGTCTCGTGTGACCTATCAGGCATCTGCCGAGAGAAACTATCATATTTTCTACCAGATGATGACCGATGCATATCCAAAGTACCATGGTAATGATTTTTATATGATTCGCAAACAACAAGCTTTCAAAAACAGCAAGGAGTGCGCCAGTTTAGCATTCCTCTCTGGTGTAAATTGTAAAATCACTTTTCATTTTTTTCGAAACTAATATCAGACATAAACCATCTACATTTAGTATGCGGATATCACGTGCTTGTGGCTTCAGAACCGACGGAACAATAAGAACATATTTTAATTTAACTGGTCTTCTTATTAAGCAATTAAAGCATTCATCTTAACGATATGTGGAAGCACACATAATTCAGACCTTTAAGTACATGTATTTAGTTTGTACAGGAGATTTACTTAATTGTCTCTAAACAATTTTTTAGAAAATCATAATTCGCCTGCCTGATGCAATTTTGCTTAACCTCTTTTGTGTAAAAAAAAAAAGAATTGAGAGAGATTTTGTATAATTTCAGAAATGTGTTTGCTGCAGCCAGATCCAGGTCTCTACTCTTTCGTCAACCAGGGTGTACTCACTGTTGATGGTATTGACGATACTGAAGAAATGAAACTCACAGATGTAAATACAATTTTCATAAATAACTGAAACGGTAGAAAAACAAATTTATACAAATTGTAACCTTTGGTCTTCAGGTCAATTAAACCTATTTTTTCAAATGTAGCAACACAGACTTCCTGCATAAGTTTGAATGTCCAAAAAGTGTCTCAATACTTTGCGAAAGACTGAATGTTGAATGAAAATGATAGATTTTTTATACTAGTACATTCTTATTTTCTGAAATGACTGTTTACAGGAAGCATACGATGTGTTAGGCTTCACCCAGGACGAGAAGAACAGCTTGTACAAGATTACTTCTGCCATTGTTCACGCCGGTGAGATGAAATGGAAACAGCCTCCCAGGGAAGAGCAGGCTGAAGCAGATGGCACTGCTGGTAACAGATAGATTTTTTAAAATATTTTTTGTTTTGTAGAGAAAACATAAATTTGTCTACATTTTCTGTTTATTTTACATGCTCCGAGACGTAAAAGTCTAAACTCCTTTTCATTCCTTGTGATTGAATGTCCAGCTTTGGTTTGAAAATATTGTAACTCATTTATAAGAGATAAACACAAAAATATTTTAAGCATTCCCCGCACAGATGAAAAAATGTTATATTTTATCTATTTTATTTATATATTCGGATTTCTGTTAGCACACTCTCTCCAGCTCATGATTTAATATCCAGCTTAAAACACTGTTAACCATTAGATTGGAAGTAAATCGTTACCTGTTTAAATCTCAAAACGTTTTGATACAGAGGCTGAAAAGGTCGCCTTCTTGCTTGGTGTCAACAGTGGTGATCTGCTCAAAGGTTTCTTGAAACCAAAGATCAAGGTCGGTACCGAGTTCGTCACCCAGGGACGTAACAAAGACCAGGTTACATACTCTGTCAGTGCCATGGCTAAGTCCACCTACGCCCGTATGTTCGACTGGCTGGTCAAGAGAGTTAACTTAACTCTTGACACCAAGGCAAAGAGGAACTACTACATTGGTGTGTTGGATATTGCCGGTTTCGAAATTTTCGACGTAGGTTTATTTACCTTTTCTACAAATATATCTCTATCTTATTTCGTCCATATAAATTATACGTCATGTGCTTTAACTATTTTCAGTCTTACTGTATCAGTCTTAAACATTAAGACAACATACCCTAATAGATATAGGATATTTTATCCTGCTTCTAACGCCGTACCAGTACATACTAATGTGTCTCACTCAGTATATAGGCATTTCTCTCTAATTTTGAATTTTGTTGCGCAAGTAGATTATATGTTGTAACTTATATCACACTTTCTACTACAGTTCAACAGTTTTGAGCAATTGTGCATCAACTACACCAATGAAAGACTCCAGCAATTCTTCAACCACCATATGTTTGTACTTGAACAAGAAGAATACAAGAAAGAAGGCATCCAGTGGGAGTTCATTGACTTTGGTATGGACTTGCAGGCCTGCATCGATCTTATTGAAAAGGTAACTTAATAAAAAAAAGTAATCGTTACGTCTGACGTCTTAACAGTTTTGTTATTTCCATTTCTTTAGTACGACCCCTGTGCATATGCAATAAATATGCCTAATTTTTAGGTGTATTCCAAGGTGATGTTTAACACTAGTAAATGAAAGCTTATATATTTCAAGAGATTAAATCCATCAAATTTAAGCAAGCTTTTCTAGTGATCTTAACCCCTGGGTATTGAGATATATCGCGCATGAGATTCTAATTACACTCATAATTATATTCACAGCCTATGGGTATCCTGTCCATCCTTGAGGAAGAGTGCATGTTCCCTAAAGCATCTGACAAAACCTTCGAAGAGAAGCTTATGATTAACCATCTTGGTAAAACTAAGAATTTTAACAAACCAGTAAAGAGTAGGAAAGGAGGTGCTAACGCCCACTTTGAGCTGGGACATTATGCTGGTGCTGTAAGTATTATGTTTTAGATGCAACTTTTAAATCTATGGCAAATGCGTGATAGTGAAATATGCGTTGATCTAAGCATGTACATGTACTGTATTGCTTGTCTATTAGAAGTTACTATCATTTGATAAGTAATTCTAAGGCATAAATAAGAAAAAAAAAACACATAATAAAAAGACATTGAAAATGGTACTGATGTTTTAAACATACTTAATTCAATGGTTATATCAATACAATTTCAATAGTCTTTGACGTTTAAATGAAAAATAAAACAACAATAAAACACAGTGTCACTCACAATTCCCTCCACCTTTCTCAGGTACCCTACAATATAACCAACTGGCTGGAGAAGAACAAGGATCCAATTAACGAAACTGTCGTTGGAATCCTTGGCAATTCCAAGGAACATCTCGTAGCCACACTCTTTGCTCAACCTGCTGCAGGTAAATGATTTGTTAAAATAAGCAGTAGGTGGTGTTAATAATTATGGATAAACGATAGTGCATACAGTTTACAAAAGTTTAAGTTCTTGCTACGTTCAACCCGAATGAGAATAAGTCCTAAAACTACTCATTGAGAAATTGACTCAAGAAACTGCTCCAGCATCATCTAAAGCTAAATTGCTTAATATTATATTTCTTCAGAAGTTTATTTTTCATTTCATACTTTAAGTAATCGGACTGCAAAATTTTTGACAGATTTAAGTGGTTTTCATGTAATTTTCATTGTTCTCTAACAGCTGAAGGTGGTGGTGGTAAAAAGAAGGGTAAATCATCTGCTTTCCAGACTATTTCTGCTGTCCACAGGGTAAGTTTTCAACAACTATCCTTACTTGATACCTTAGTACTCTTTATGTGTTCCTTTATTTTCCGTTTGTTTCCTTATTATGTAAATTTTTACAAAATATTTGCTTTAATTTAATTTTTCACTCTATCAGATCTTTATAAATGATTATTTATCCCAAAATATGATGAAAATTAAGCCATTCCATTTTGTTTTGTTTAAATTGTTTAACTTTATTTATGTTAATATAATACAGGAGTCCCTGAACAAACTGATGAAGAACTTATATAGCACTCACCCTCACTTTGTACGTTGTATCATTCCTAACGAGACAAAATCACCAGGTGTCATTGACGCTGCTCTTGTGCTGAACCAGCTCCAGTGTAACGGTGTACTTGAAGGCATCCGTATCTGCAGAAAGGGTTTCCCCAGCAGAGTCGTCTATGCTGATTTCAAGCAGAGGTTTGTTATATTGTGTTTTTATATTCCTTAAAGTTTTTCAGATGTGATAAACTGCTTTTAACAAGCATACAGCTTTCATGAAATGTTACTTTTTTAAGTTTTGTTGTCTGCCTGTCATAGTTTTATCTAATGTTCATAATTGGAACGATAAAATGGCTTCGGGTTCATTATTGTTTTACCTGAATATTCGAATATCTGATTGTAGCTTGCTTTTTTGTTTTTACCTAGCATGTTTCCTTTAAATACAATACTTTGACTTTGTTAGCGCAACTGTTTATCTACTGCCTTACAGATACTCTATCTTGGCTCCAAATGCAATTCCACAAGGATTTGTTGAAGGCAAGCAAGTCACCGAGAAGATCTTGGAAGCTCTCCAGATGGACCCTAATGAGTACAAGGTCGGTAACACCAAAGTGTTCTTCAAAGCTGGTGTCCTGGGTATGCTTGAAGACATGCGTGACGAACGCCTGTCCAAGATTGTGTCTCTCTTCCAGGCCTGGATCAGAGGTTACTTGATGCGCAAGCAGTACAAGAAACTCCAAGATCAGAGGTACAATGTCTTAACACAACAGCAATATCTGTTTACATTCGCATAAATCTTTTACAAAACGTTAATAGTAATAGACACAAAATTTAAAAAAAAATGTTATAAAGGCTTATCTGCTAATGCAACATTTATAATTATAATCTAGGCAACATAGCGACTGATAAGTTTTGAGTTGCCGATCAATCCTTCCTTCGGCCCAGGGCAACATTAGACTACACGGCAATTTACACTTTATAAATATAGGTTCAATCAGTGAGAACATAGACATCTTAAAGTCTGATTAGAATTCTGATTAAAATTGAATAAACATTATTTATATCACATGATAGCATATTAAAATTTGTTTCTAATGTAAAACAACCATTACGTATTTCTTTGTAATGACAAAACAAAACATTGCGCAAGTACCTCTTGCTACAAATTAATTGTTGGCTGTTGCTGTTGTTTCCTAATCTTGGTACCATAAAATTGGTTTATTTCAAACAGGCGTGTGGTATTTCAGTTATCTTTGATATATTTTGAATGAATATAGCTATGGTTAGCCTCATGTTTAGATCGTTTTGGTCATGTAATGTGAAGAATCTGGCACTCGTTACTCTTCATATGAATTTTGTGAACTTTTAAAAAAATGTTATTAAGCTAGCCAGAGGTTTTGCTTGATAACATATTTTCTGACCTCAATGAATAAAAGTTTATATGAATTGTAATTTCAAGTTAATGCCAGATTAATAAGATTTGCGTCTAAATAATTGACAGCCGAGAGTGATATGTTTACACTTTTACATTAAGCTTCAATATTTTCCTTTAAGGACTGCTTTGTCCAGAATTCAGAGAAACATCCGTAAATGGATGGTGTTGAAGAACTGGCAGTGGTGGAAATTGTACACAAAGGTCAAGCCTCTCCTGAGTGCCGCACGTGCTGAGGATGAAATGAGACAAATGGAAGAGGAATTTAAAAAGACAAAAGAAGAACTTGCTAAGATTGAGAAAATTAAGAAAGAACTTGAGGAGCAAAATGAACTTCTGAAAAGAGAAAAGGCAGATATGTTCTTCCAACTGCAAGCAGAGCAAGATACTATGGGCGACTATGAAGAGAAGATGGAATCGCTTATTAGGGAAAAGGCAGAAATGCAAAGTCAAATCAAAGATCTGGAAGAAAGGTGTCTCGATGAAGAAGATGCTGCAGCAGAACTCCAAGCTGTTCGGAAAAAGCTTGAAGAAGAAGCTGAAAGTCTTAAGTCAAACATTCAAGGACTTGAAAGTTCTCTTGCAAAGGCTGAACAAGATAAAACTACTAAGGACAATCAAATTAAAACACTTCAGAGTGAAATGGCACAACAAGACGAACAGATAGGAAAATTAAACAAAGATAAAAAGAATCTTGAAGACAATCTCAAGAAAACCCAAGACTCTCTAGCAGCAGAAGAAGATAAAGTAAACCATCTTAACAAAGTGAAACAGAAGTTGGAATCTGCTCTTGATGAGGTATATGTCACTTTTATTTTTTACTTATCTGAAAAGGGTATTACGAATATAATCACTTCTGTTAACTCCTAATTGTAACTACATCAATGTTTCAGTTTGCTTATTTATGTTTCAGTAAATTTCTCTTTCTCATTTTCCGTAAAATAAAGCCAGAAATAGGATTATGATTGAAGGAACTTGTTTTGTTTTCAAACAAATACGTTTTGCTTACAGATGGAGGACAACCTTGAACGAGAGAAGAAGGTCCGAGCAGATGTTGAAAAGGCAAAGAGAAAGGTAGAACAAGACCTGAAATCAACACAAGACGCTGTTGAAGAGCTCGAGCGTATCAAGGGTGATCTGGAAGGAAACGTCAAAAAGTAAATGATCCGTTGAAAACTCTCTCCAAGTTTCTGAAAAATGCAAATTTTACTTCAAAGATAAATTGTTTACCCAGGTTCCAACTAAAAGATTACAGTGAAGTGTAAAGTGCTCCAGCTAGAGCAAGCGTTGCTCAAAAATTAAAACGGCTCTATTCTTTAAATTTATTTAATGATGTTATACAGTCACTCTGATTTCAAAAATTATCAACAGTTTGCTTTGGTATATATATATATTCACTTTCAGGAGGGAAGCTGAAATTAAAGCACTCAACTCAAGGCTCGAAGACGAACAGAACCTCGTTGCCCAGCTTCAGAGAAAGATCAAGGAACTTCAGGCCCGCATTGAAGAACTCGAGGAAGAACTGGAAGCCGAGAGACAAGCCAGAGCAAAGGTATTTAGAACATACGTGTAGAAATTGTTACTGGTAATATATATATACAGTCCAAGTTGAGAAAACCGGACGCTGTGTAAACCGGAATTCTCTAAATACCGGACGCTGTGTACGGTCCCAGATGTTTGCTTCTATAACCAATTGCATGCTCCATTGACAATATCGGAATCTGTAAAAAAACGAATTTTGGACGGCTGATAGGGTACAATTAAGCCTGTTACGTGTAAATGACAAAAGTGTGTTTTTAGGTTGGTGACGGGGTATACTTGTAGGTGCACCATAAGGTGAGACGAGGTCAGTTAAGACAAAACAAAGTATGTACAACTTCGAGATACATGTATACAGAGGAATATGAAGTTAACTGAAATGAGATCCTTTAGGAGAGTTGCAAGTTTTAACATTTAAACGTTTTTTGTTCTGACAAACTTAATGTGTGTTTATGATAAACAGTGTTTGTGATCAATGTTTACAACAGAAGCAGAAAGAATCCTATACAGACAATTTGTTTCTCCTCAGGTTGAGAAACAAAGAGCAGAACTCAGCCGGGAGCTTGAAGACCTTGGAGAGCGACTTGATGAAGCTGGTGGTGCAACTGCAGCCCAGATCGACCTTAATAAGAAACGCGAGGCAGAACTTCTGAAGCTTCGCCGTGACCTGGAGGAGCAAGCTCTTCAGTCTGAATCTCAGATTGCCGCTCTGCGCAAAAAGGCAAATGATGCTGCCAACGAGATGGCCGACCAGGTCGATCAACTCACCAAAACTAAACAGAGGCATGTAACTTGATAGATGAAGTAATGGGTTCTCAATTTCTGGTTTCTAGGGTCATGTACATCTGGCTTAAAATGTAAACATTTTCAACCAAAAATGCAAAATATGCCAACATTCAGCATTAATTTAGGAATTGCTTTTTCATTCTGATGTATGTCAAAACTATAACAGGTATTCTATTTTGTTTTCGTTTTTATTTTTCAGAGTCGAAAAGGAGAAAATGCAGCTTAAATCTGAAATCGAAGATCTCCATGCACAAATCGACCACGTTTCTAAGAACAGGGTAGGCTTGTTTGGCTATACTTAATAGATAATAACTACATGTTCTTGTTTCTTATATCAGTCAAACTAGGAGAGTAAATCCCGTATTGAGTGTTTGGTCATTGTTTGACATACTTTCAATGCTATATGCAACATAATCTCGGCTTAAATATCCACATCAAGTGCGCACTTGCTGATGCTCCAAAATGTGAAAACGCATATTTCCATAGGGGCATCATAGTTTAATGATTTCATCATACATCTATTCATATGAAAATTTATTGAGTTCCACCGTAACAAATATTCGAGATTTGATATTAACTTTACGTTTTAAAGGGAATGTCCGAAAAAATGTCAAAACAAGTAGAGGCCCAAATTTCCGACCTCAACGATCAGTTGGCGGAAAGTCAGCGCACCATTCAGGATCTCAATGCATCCAAAGCTAAACTCCAGAATGAGAATGCAGATTTAGCACGTCAACTTGAAGATGCTGAGAGTCGCATGAATCAGCTGGCTAGAGAAAAATCTAATCTTGCAACACAACTTGATGAAGCCAGACGCAGCCTCGAGGACGAGAGTAGGGTATGGAAATGTTTTACATAGATCATGTAGTGTCCTAATCTTTCTGCATTATATGTCACTATAGTTGATTAAATTGGCTCAGACTTCATAAAAATGTTTCAAAGACATGTATAAATAAATTGTAGATAAGAAAAATACTTTCGATAAATATCAATATTATTATTTCAGTAAAGGCTATACATGTATAGATAAATTGTAGATTGGAAAAATACTTTCGATAAATATCAATATTATTATTTCATTACAGGCTCGCCAGAAACTCAGCACTGAAATCAGAAATCTTCAAGCCGATATTGATGCTCTAAGGGAGCAGCTCGAAGAAGAGGCGGAGGCTAAAGTCGATCTTCAAAGGCAACTTTCAAGAGCTAATGCAGAGGCTCAGTCTTGGCGCGTCAAGTACGAAAGCGAAGGTATTGCTCGGGCGGATGAACTTGAAGAAGCCAAACGCAAGCTGCAAGCCAAACTTCAGGATACAGAAGCAGCCCTTGATGCAGCAAACACCAAGATTAACAATCTTGAAAAGACAAAATCTAGACTGCAAGGAGAACTTGAAGACGCTGTTGTAAATGTTGACAGGGCTAATTCAACCATTAATCAGCTAGAAAAGAGAAACAAATCCTTCGATAAAACAATTGCTGAATGGCAAGCTAAGGTCCGCTCACTGCAAGGAGAATTTGAAAGTGTGCAGAAAGAATCCCGCAGTTATTCAGCTGAGCTTTACCGTGTAAAACTACAGTTCGATGAATCAAACGACACAATTGAAAATTTGAAGAGGGAAAACAAAAACTTAGCAGGTACATTGAAAGTAAAACATTAACTGTAGTGTAGTCATTTTCCTCATCTGTTAGTAGATAAAAGCTGATTCTTTCAGTCTTACATCCAGTTTGTTCATCTACTATCGTATTTTTGTAATATTTTGTTGGCTTTTATGAAAGCTTATTCTACGTTTGCAGAACATTCCTGAGTAAAATGTATTGTAAAATCAAAAAGACAGGAATATTCAGTTAACATTTGTATCACTCCCTATTTCATAATTCATTGTATTATTTTCGGCATTTCCGGTATTTTTAACTGCAAATTAATAAGAAAATTTGTTTAATAATGCAACCCGTAAATATTTGTATGTGCAAATAGAAATATGTTGAATCGAACTAATTTCGATTATCATTGCAGATGAAATCCATGATCTGAGTGACCAGCTTAACGAAGGAGCAAGAGCAGTGCATGAAAATGACAAGGCTCGCCGTCGCCTTGAGATGGAGAAAGATGAGCTCCAAGCCGCCCTTGAAGAAGCTGAAGCAGCTCTTGAACAAGAGGAGGCCAAGGTGTCACGTGCTCAACTCGAGATTAATACTATTCGTCAAGAGATTGACAGACGCATTGCTGAGAAGGAAGAAGAATTCGAGAATACAAGGCAAATACGAAATTCACCTTCTTATATAATATTTTAAAAAATGTTTGTCTTGAAAATACTTGTTACAAGTTCTTTCTCTTTAATAAACTGGTGTAAATAAATTCTAAAGAGGACGCCCATTCCTTTTTTTGACTTTCATTGAATAACACATTGTATTTTTTTTCTGAAAGGCACGGTAAAAGTTCATCTTAAATGTCCACTAGACTTTAACTTGGGAAGGTCATAGGTCATTTGTATATTTTCAGACGAAACCACCAGAGAGCACTTGATTCTGTCAATGCAAGCCTGGAAGCTGAAACCAAAGGAAAACTCGAGGCTCTTAAGATCCGCAAGAAGCTTGAGCAAGATATTAACGAACTTGAGGCTGCCCTTGATGTTAGTAATCGTTCCAGGGCAGAAGCTGAGAAGAATGCAAAGAGATATCAGGACATTCTAAGAGAAATGCAGTCTGCTATTGAAGAAGAGCAGCGCAAGGCCAATGAAGCACACGAGGCATATGAAATGGCTGAGAGGCGCACACACAACGTTCAAATTGAATGCGAAGAGATCAGATCTGCACTTGAATCTGCTGAGAGAGCACGTAAAGCTGCCGAAAACGAGCTTGTTGAAACTGCTGATCGTGTAAATGAGCTTACCGCTAGCCTTCAAACATTGGGAACCCAGAAGAGAAAGCTTGAGGGTGACATTAGTGCCATGCAAACTGACTTAGACGAGATGAGCAATGAAGTAAGATCAGCTGACGAAAAGGCAAAGAAGGCTCTATTGGACGCTCAGCGTTTGGCTGATGAACTCCGTTCCGAAAAGGATCATTCTGCTTCAGTTGAGAAGATGAAACAATCTCTCGAGTCTCAGATTAAGGAGCTTACTATTCGCCTTGATGAAGCTGAAGCTTCCGCTCTGAAAGGTGGAAAGAAGGCCCTTGCGAAACTTGAAATGAGGGTGCGTAGAATACATAATATTTATTTCAAAATACAATTACTAATAGTTGCAATTCGAGCTGGTTTCATATGTTCATTCTAGCATCATTGCATAAAGAGAAATATTTTCATGTTTGAAGAGATATTGTTTTAATTGTATTGTATTGTAAATGATTTAATCGTCTAATAAAATGTGAGTTTTCAAAAGTCAGGCAGACGTTTAGTTCTCTTTATTTTAGATTCAACAACTTGAATCTGAATATGACACTGAGCAGAGACGACATGCTGAAACCCAGAAGAATGCCCGCAAAGCTGACCGTCGCCTGAAGGAGCTTGCTTTCCAGGTTGAGGAAGACAGGAAGAATCAAGAAAGGCTCCAAGACCTAATTGACAAACTGCAAGCTAAACTCAAGACATACAAACGTCAAGCTGAGGAGGCTGTAAGTGATTTTTTGTTTAATGTTTGAAATAGTTTTGTGTTTGTTAAAACAACACCGTCAAAGTCTACTGGAGAACGTAAATGAGTTACTTTTTGCAAAGTGTTGGTTGGTAAATGCAAACGAAATGATGTTCTTATTGGTTCGTTATAAACAACTGCGAGATAAGTTAGATAGAAAAAATACAATGAAAACGATTTTTTTAACAATTTTTAAAATTAAAAACTTTATCGTCAGAATTTAGAGAAGCAAAATTATAGTATCTATTTTAATTTTCCACGATTGATATTTTAGGAAGAAGTAGCCGCCATCAACCTGGCTAAGTACCGAAAGGTGACCGAAGAACTCGATGATGCTGAGTCACGTGCCGACTCTGCTGAGAACATGCTTGCCAAGGTCCGCGTGCAGAACCGCTCAAGCGTTTCAGCTGCTCGCACCAGCAGCACTGTTGTAAGTAAAACAAGCTTTTTTATAGTAAATCAGATAATTGAAACAGATACGAGTGCAGTTACAATATAGTTAAAATCAATCAGATAAGTCGCTAACGCTAAACATAAAAACAGTGACACTACCAAATAATCTCAAACAATTTTCATTTAAAAAATGACAATTTATTTTTTTAATAATCTCATTATAACAACAAGTATTCTGAAATAAACTCTACTTCTTTTGAATCGTGTGTGCTTTTCTGTAGTTTTTTGACAATAGCCGGAACTGACTTATTAAACAAATTGCGAATGGCGAAAACTTCTTCATATATAAGAGATACATTTTCGTTGTAAACTTAAAAGCCAAGGGGGAAAGTGGGTGTATGTCAGGAAAATGTTTCTTTTCATTTTCAGATAAAGTCGTCAGTGACTAGCAGCAGTATGGAAATGTAAAACTGGAGATTCAAGGTATCGTGTTTAATTGAAATACAGATTTGAAACTGAAAACAGTCAGTCCGTCTAGTGAATGTGAAAGATTTAGATTTTTTGTTACTCATCAGTTTTTTTATTATTTACATCTGACTTTGAATGGTTTAACAATGAAATACTAGTTTCTACATGAAATTTAAGATCTGCAATTGAAGTCAATCTTTGTTCGAAACTTTAGAAAAGAGTAGAATCTTTCTGGCCAAACATTTAAAGCGGTGTACATTTAATATTGACCAACAGGCTTCATAAGGGAGGTGTTGTTATAGTTTAGATGGGTCTTTTTGTGTAATATTGCAGTGTTGTAGTTATATAATAACTGTAGTATTGTTGTTTTGCTGTATTTAATTACTGAATCGTTTTTGCTCGATTAACAAATATTTGCGGATAGCAGTAATGAATATTTTAGTACATGTGAATGTTTGATAAATGAACAGTGTGTGTGTGTCAAAATTAGCAAATTATTGTTTGTGTTCAGACATTAATGAATTATCACAGAAGCTCTGACAAGATCCTGTTTCACAGTAACATAAATTCAGTTCAATATTTTGTTTGTTTGTATAGCGTATGCACAGTCCATGCTTTGGTATTACAAGACTTATATTAAATCGCACAAAAATGTACAATGGTCACTCTACCAGTGTCTATTTCTTTTCCAATATGTCGGATTGTTTTTAATGTTGTTGATCAGCACTGAAACAGGATCTTGGGTTAGAGCTATCAAAATGTTGTTCAGATCATTTGTTTTGTATAAACTTATGGCAGTGATATAGACATCATCAAAGACCAGACACGAATGACCAAGTGATAGTCCAAGTGATATTGAATACGCAATACTTTGCCATGTGATCAAGCTTAAAAACTAAGTGTAAGTCATAAAGTACCTCCCTACACCCCATTGATCCCACCGTTGTGAAAAGTTTTACTGAATTGCACCAGATGTTGAAAAAAAACGTATGAACGATAGACAAAATGATGTTGTATAGGTTACGAAGTATGATTGTTTATACCATAGTGAACGTCAACTTTCTTTGGTCTTCGACGGTGTATATTTCAGTTGTATCATGCAGATATCCAGTCGTGCTATAACTGCTGGAGGTATCTTGCAGGTATATCCAGCCGTATTATAACTGCAGGATGTATCATGCAGGTATACCTAGCCGTGCTATAACTGCAGAATGTATCATGCAGGTATACCTAGCCGTGCTATAACTGCTGGAGGTATCATGCAGGTATACCTAGCCGTGCTATAACTGCAGGATGTATCATGCAGGTATACCCAGCCGTGCTATAACTGCAGGATGTATCATGCAGATATACCCAGCCGTGCTATAACTGCGGGATGTATCATGCAGATATACCTAGCCGTGCTATAACTACAGGATGTTTCATGCAGATATACCCAGCCGTGCTATAACTGCAGGATGTATCATGCAGATATACCTAGCCGTGCTAAAACTGCAGGATGTATCATGCAGATATACCTAGCCGTGCTATAACTACAGGATGTATCATGCAGATATACCCAGCTGTGCTATAACTACAGGATGTATCATGCAGATATACCCAGCCGTGCTATAACTGCAGGATGTATCATGCAGATATACCTAGCCGTGCTATAACTGCAGGATGTATCATGCAGATATACCCAGCCGTGCTATAACTGCAGGATGTATCATGCAGATATACCCAGCCGTGCTATAACTACAGGATGTATCATGCAGATATACATAGCCGTGCTATAACTGCAGGATGTATCATGCAGATATACCCAGCCGTGCTATAACTGCAGGATGTATCATGCAGGTAAAACCAGCCGTGCCGTTATAGCACGGCGCGCACTTTCTGACAGTTTCGCCAGGTAATCTGACGACAGTACTTAACACTATGGTATAAAATATCTACAGCGTTCCTTTCATGAGATTATTCTGCACGCTCTAGTGCGCATTTAAATCGCATATACTTGAAACAGCATTTTATAAATGTAATTTAAAACCTTTTTAAGTCATTGATTTTGGATAATACTGTACGTAATTTCATTTACAAAATTCTTCAGAGCATGTTAGATAAACCTCCCGAACAAATCTAAGTTCCTTTTGAGTTTTACTTTCAGTTGGAAAAGTTATTCCTTGACCACACCACCATATTTATTAAATGAACAATCTTAAACGACAGAATTTTCACAGTTTACCCTTTGGTACCAACGTCCTTTCCGATCTCACAGATTACCCTTTGGTACCAACGTCCTTTCCGATCTTACAGATTACCCTTTGGTACCAACGTCCTTTCCGATCTCACAGATTACCAAGAAGAACATACAGTTTACCGTGGAGCATGATCCTGAGTTCTGTTTCTATTTCCGGTTTCTGTTATTATAATAAATATTTAAATTGAATCGCATGTTGTTTGCTTATAACTGTGTTTGTGAATGCATGGACCAAAGACTGTAGGTTATTCATGATCTATAATCGGCATTAAGTAACTTACTATAGTTATGTCGAGATAGTTAGTAACGTTTTATGAAGCCGATGTAATCTGATTACGTTTTCTTTAATTTAAAAACTAAACCGTTACATTGTACAGATGAGTGACAATATTTTCATGTATATTTCAGAATACTGAACGTAGTTCTTACCCTCAACCCTCTGACGTAACTTCTCTTCGTCCAGTGGAGGTGATGACATCAACTATCCTGGAGTCCGCAACTTACCCATTCTTTTCCGTTTCCGGATCAGCCATTTGACTGTAATATTTCTGAAAATTTTCTGTTTTTTTTTACGGTTAATGATAATGGTGATATCCAGACAAACACAATTGAATTTTTACCCTCCTCACAGCAACTATTCATTGTACGTGTGAAAACTGTGATGTGGGAAATGACTACATAGAAACTTTATTGACAACACGAGTCTCCAGTTGATCTCATTTGAGTGTTATTTGTTTATCCTATGAGATCATTTATGACCCTTCACTGGACATCTGTGTGCTTGTGTCGTTTATTAGTAAAGTGTATGACTATTAATAATTGGTCGTGCCTTTGCTAAAACGTTTTTTTGTAGAAAATGAAGACAATCAGAAAGATCTAGTAAAGATTTATATGTTGATATGTTGTTCTTGTCTTTTCTTCGTATTGTTTTCTTTTCTTATGTCAGCAGTGCATATACAATTCTGAAAGTGTGTATATCAATGCTATTTATTTGTTCTATTTCTTACCACGTTTAATGCTGAAGAACCATGTCATTAGAGAGAAATTACCGAATACAAACTGTATCTCATAGAAAATCATTTTCAAAAAAAAAAAATCTTTGTTCTAATTGCAGGCGTTTTTTCTGCAATATGAAACATTTCAGCTGCAGTAATGGTTATAAGATCATGTATTATCAATATATGTGTAACAAAGAAACTTCAAATAACGCTATAACAGTTAAGGGGCAGGCAATCTTTACTTATTTACGCACTTGTAAAGAATCGAAATAAGGTCCCTTCTTTCGTCTTTAATTTTCCTTCCTCACGAATTGTCAAGTCAATAGCAGATCAGATCTTTAAACAGTAAACTGTTTCAAAGTAAGAAAAACATTATCAGTGTCGGAATTTCTAATATCGGTCGACAAATACCTGTTTTGTAGAACAATGACATTAACCTCGGCAATGTATTAGGAAATATGTATCTCCCTTCCACAACTGTTACCATCACCAACAACAAAAACAATAACAAAAAATAATGAAATGATGATGATGATGATGATGGTTGGATCTTGTTTTTGTCTTGTCAATAAGCCATCTAATTTTAAAGTGCAGAAGACAAGTTCTTTTTTCCAAGCCGTTCAGCAACGAAAAGTCCTTGTCATTTGAAGAGATAATTGATAAAGTGTACGAATTTTCGCTCATTAGATAGATGAACAAAGAACATACGATCCCGGTATGGTTTGAACCTGCAGTCTCCTGATCTGTAATCAGGCGCCGTATTCACTGAGCAACGGGACCACTCTTTCTCTCTCTGAATAAGGGAAAAGGATTTTAAAAATTAGGGATGTAATTACGCATATAAAAATTTATGAAATTTTCATTTCTACGACTTGTTAATATTATAATCTTATTATCATAAACTTCACAGATCTATCCTAACCCTTACCCCGTATATGTATTACATACATAAAACATAAAAATTCAAAGCCATACTGCTTTTCAAGAGCTTTCCTTCTTTAAATAAAGTACTAAACGCAAATCTTAAAAAAGTTCGTTTAGTAATGTCATGGTAAACTTCATAACCAACTCCATAAAGAATTACTTCCATTTTCTAAACAGATATTTATACAATTAGGGATGTAACTCTGCGTGGAGTTTCGTCATGACAGTACCGGTTTTGTCCCTTAGTACCTAGGTAAATATGCGCTATTTAATTATATGAGCAAAGTTTTATGTTTATTAGATAATCCATATAAGTTATCTTTCTAAATATGACATTTTTGTGATGTATCAGCGTTGACCAGTTAAGCTTCAAATAAAATTTTGGTGACGACAGACGGACAGACGTACGGCCAAAAAATTCTGTGAGACCTGTTTTAAGACTTTTTTATTCATCAATACATACACAGGAAGAGTATAAACTTAGTATGGCCTTTGGCTTACAATTCATGCAAAGAAAATCAATTCAATAATTGATTTAAAGCATTAATGAATTTTCTACTTTCACTCTAAGAACAGAATTTAAGGATTTAATTCATAAAAATTGTATCAAAATTAAGAGCATGAGATAAAATACTTAAATAAGAGAAGTGATATTTGGGGGAAAATATCTGCGATCCCGGCAGGATTCGAACCTGCAATCTCCTGATCCGTAGTCAGGCGCCTTATCCATTGGGCCACGAGACCGTTTTATAATACTTATTTTAGCACTAAAAACATTCTTGACACAAAACTTATGAAAATTCAACTCAGTTCTAGTAAGAAAGACTCATTTTATTTTATTATACCTCACGTAAACTGCCAATACTAAATTCCCATAGGCGATCGGGCTTTTAAAACTAATGTTACATTTTGCATCAGCTCAGAGGGTAACATTTTTTTTTTCAAAAACCCTCCGGGTGTTATTGTTGTTTTTTTTTTTTTTTGCACACCCTGCAGAAAATTCAAGCGTCTGATGACGTCGAAGGCGCTTATTGAATATATTGACTGTAAGCGTTTAGCTGAGTTTGATTCGACTCGTTACCAAACGAAAACAGTCCTAAGGTATATATAACATGATCACATGTATGGTTCGGTATAATAAAATAAATAACACACATCAGCGAGAGTGATAGAGGATATTGACAACCCTCAAAAAACAATAACACCCTCGGCTATCGCCTCGGGTGTTATAGTTTTTTCGGGTTGTCAATATCCTCTATCACAGTCGCTGATGTGTTATTTATATACTATCAAATAATATGTGATATGATTTTAACAATGCCCTGAAATGCGAAGCTTAGGCTGTTTATGTGCATGCTTCCAACCATGTACTTTATCATATCTTTTTTTTCTCCGATACTTGTCACGTGACATCTTAGCTTGTTTTGAAAACGTGCCAGTTATAAATTCCCCAGTACCTAATCAGTGCCGTGAATATAATAAACATTTTTTTCTTCGTTAATGTGTCTGCCGATTGCATAAATAATCGTTTGTAAATCTAAACACAGTTATATACTTTACACCTGTCTACTCTAAATAGATCCTTGGAATTATTGCCTGCACATATTTCCTTGCAGATACAAAAAAAAATACTCTCTCGTGCTGAGGTATGAAGTTTTTCATCAGACTTCGTTGTCTTCAATGTCATGGCAGCTAGTTTCAAAGATGGATAAGCAATTCTTTGCACTTTGTTAACAACTAAAACATATCTTTAACACAAAAAACTTCTACCAGTAGTTTCTGCATAAGTAGTAGTTTCTAAATAAACTAACCAAAATTATAGCTAAAAAAAAAAACCCGACGTATTATCCCCGAATGTATTTTAACTCCAGATATCTGGAAGTATTGTTAAAATACATTCGGGGATAATAGGCAGAAGTGAATGTTGCAAAAAGAAAATATCTTAAAATTAAAACACTAAAGATGAGGATAACTTCTGTAATTAATTAAGTAAAAATGGATAGTATGACTAGTAATGAAGGGACGTTAGAACTTAATTAGTCAGCCCAACTAGTAATGAAGGGACGTAAGAACTTAATTAGTAAGCCCAACTAGTAATGAAGGGACGTTAGAACTTAATTAGTAAGCCCAACTAGTAATGAAGGGACGTTAGAACTTAATTAGTAAGCCCAACTAGTAATGAAGGGACGTAAGAACTTAATTAGTAAGCCCAACTAGTAATGAAGGGACGTTAGAACTTAATTAGTAAGCCCAACTAGTAATGAAGGGACGTTAGAACTTAATTAGTAAGCCCAACAAGTAATGAAGCGATGTTTGAACTTTAAAAAATTAGTAAGCCCAACTAGTAATGAAGCGACGTTAGAACTTAATTAGTAAGCCCAACTAGTAATGAAGGGACGTTAGGACTTAATTAGTATGCCAAACTAGTAATGAAGGGACGTTAGAACCTAATTAGAAAGCCCGACTTATAATGAAGCGACGTTAGAACTTAATAAGTAAGCCCAACTAATAATGAAGGGACGTTAGAACTTAATTAGTATGCCAAACTAGTAATGAAGCGACGTAAGAACTTAATTAGTAAGCCCAACTAATAATGAAGCGACGTTAGAACTTAATTAGTATGCCAAACTAGTAATGAAGCGACGTAAGAACTTAATTAGTAAGCCCAACTAATAATGAAGGGACGTTAGAACTTAATTAGTATGCCCAACGTAACTTACTACAGAGGCAGAGTGAGACTTCGTAAAAATATAGCAGCTGATTAGGAGAATAGTTGACAAGACATGAAAAGCTGGGAGAACTGTTTGCAAAACGTGAAAAGCTTGAAGAATAGTTTACAAGACTAGGGATCTGATTTAAATGTAGCTCATAATAATCAAAATAAAACTTTGACGTCAAATCTTCAGCTCAATATTAGTCATTTGCCGTTTTGTATCAAATATTGTTGTAATATCAGCATAAAATAACGAAATATATTTACTTATTCTATTCTCCTTATTATTATAGTCTAAACAATTAAAACATTTAGATGATATATTAGTTAATAACAATTTATATAGGAGGCTTATGTAACAAGTTACTGCGCAATGCGTCACATGGCATGCAATTTCTCTTCAGCTTTCCTGCAGAACTCACTTGTTTCAAGAGAAAAGATAATTTATGGATAAATAATAACGCGATAACGACACCGAAAGAAATGTACATTAACTTCACATCCACAAATAAACTGTTGGAGAAATTACCACAACGCAGTAACGTCAATCCAAGCGTGTGGTTTTATAATCAGTTGCTGTGCAGAGTAAGAAATACATTAAGATGTTGGAAGAGATCTGTGTTCTGTGATGTATCATATCAAGGACATTGGAATAACTAGAAATGATTATTATTGAAAGAAACAAATATCCCACTATTTTACATATAAGCCTCAAAGAATTGTCAACGATATCACCGAAAATTAAATAACTAACTGATCATGCTAACTTATTTTATAAATAATAAAACATTTAGGGGAGCATTTTCTAGTTTAGACGTCAAACAAAATATTTACCTTTTCAAAGAATTGTTTTACGAACCTAAGGACTAATATAACAAGGTGATACTGTCCATTACATTCCTTATAATAATGAGTTGCAAAATACAAATATAAATTCAAGTAAAAAAAGACTAAATTTCTTTTTATCATTTAAATTTATATTTTTTAGAATTCGTTTAATACTACCACACAAATTGCCTTAAGTCCTTTTTATACCATTAGCACTTAGAGTAATCAAAATATATATAGACTAATATATGTAACTATTTTTCACAAGTTTATTCTAGATACTTGTTGCGTATATTGTATAAAAACCAACAACAACCCTCAGTATAAAAATGAAACCTAATTATACAAGGATGATTCTGAAAAACTGCTTACCTCAGCATTTTCTTTAGCTTAACTTGTATTATTTCTCTACATGTGTTGTAGTCTGTGGCGTCGGCCCATAATATTCTCTATTCATTTATCACATACCTCTGATGAAATTTGTTATGACATATAGTTATAAGTTCGTTCGCTCCTATATCACCTGACTATGGTGGAAGAAATTCTTTGCTTAACGTTTTCCATGTCGGGGATCTGGTGTATGAAATCAAGGGAAAACTGAAAATACTTGTGCGTTCATGATGTCGACATTTTCTTTTGCATGCTCTTATTTTATCTATGACGCCCGCCCATTGCAAATTAAACTCAAAGATATAAGACGCACTGCAGTGTCAATAGTAACTTTGTTGAATTTGACGCACTGCGGTGTCAATAGTATGTTTGTTGAATTTGACGCACTGCAGTGTCAATTGTATGTTTGTTGAATTAGACGCACTGCAGTGTCAATAGTAACTTTGTTGAATTTGATGCACTGCAGTGTCAATAGTATGTTTGTTGAATTGACGCACTGCAGTGTCAAAAGTATGTTTGTTGAATTACCTTTTACAAGACTTCTTTATTGATATATTTCGTAATTTAACCCGTTCCTGAAAAGGTAACGAAAACAGTAATAATAATTATAGTCTCTAAATATGCGATGTCGCTAAAGTTCACAGAAACAAATATAACATAGGTCTAATTACAGAACATGAAGCTCATTTTATCGTTGGGTACCTAAAGGTTATGTTGTGTATCAGTCCTGGCTATCTTGTTTTGTATATTACTGGTCAGCCATAACGTACAACGGCATCGGTCAGCAGTACCACCTTACGTTGTAGCAAGCTATTACAGTATCTTCCCAACTGTCCAATAATAATTTTGTCGTCTGTTTAGCTTAGTCGTTTACATGTTTATCAAGAAAAATACTTAGGTAGTATGATTTATTACTGGGAAAATTTTGTTTTGAGCACGAAAGCTTCCGATCGCCATCGTCTTAAAATATACGTTTAACCACAATTATGAAACATTGTCGAAAGTTAATCAGGAAGAAGCGCATACTGAATGCCAGGAAACAATAAATATTAACTGTCCTTTTCCTTATTACCAAGTCAATTGCTACTTCTTGTTAGTTGTCGCACATATGGTACTGATTTTGAGGCACATTTTATCTACATACCTGTTTTTTCCTGTCACAGTTTCTCCAAGCACTTTTAGTGTTTGAGATTTATAATGAACATGTCTCTTCTGCGGATGTGTGAAAAATTGAATGCATGCCTTGATGTACAATTTTTCTGCTTAGATGATAAATAAAAATGCTTTCAAATATAACATAACAGTTAAACACTAATGCCCTACTGCGCAAAATGTCTGAATCCCCCTCACATATCTCCGAACTACAAGTAACTTACAGAGCATAAATATTTTGATGATGAACACAAAAGTTTCTTAGGGAAATACAGTAGCCAGTTTGGCAGTGTGGAAACCCCGTCTTGTTTCAGTAACAATGCTCGTGAAGTTGGCGGCCTAGCGGCCTGGAGGCCCAGCGGCTTAACCGTAGCGGTATGGTGGCCCAGCAGCCTAGCGGTCTAAGATAAACTTTGTTATCAAAATAAAAATGACATCTATGCAATGTCAACAAACAACAACAACGAAAGGGGTTTGGTACTGTTTTGTGTGTACTTTTGCGAATTAAAAAAAGCGTCTTTTCATGATATGTGAGAAGTTAGCAGTGAACTGTGACTTAAGCACAAAGCATTACAATTTATATAGTAAAACTATTGTCCTGCTGGAATGCCCTGCTGGCAGAGCAACCTAGCAGGGCATTCCAAAATATAGTGTAAAATCAATGCCCTGCTGGATTACCCTGCCGGCAGAGCAACCTAGCAGGGCATTCCGAAATATAGTGTAAAATCAATGATCTGCTGAAATGCCCTGCTGGCAGAGCAACCTGGCAGGGCATTACGAAATATTGTTTAAAATCAATGCCCTGCAGGAATGCCCTGCTGGCAGAGCAATCTAGCAGAGCATTACGAAATATATTGTAAAATCAATGCCCTGCTGGAATGCCCTGCTGGCAGAGCAACCTAGCAGGGCATACCGAAATAAAGTGTAAAATCAATGCCCTGCTGGAATGTCCTGCTGGCAGAGCAACCTAGCAGGGCATTCCGAAATATATAGTGTAAAATCAATGCTCTGCTGGAATGCCCTGCTGGCAGAGCAACCTAGCAGGGCATTACGAAATACAGTGTAAAATCAATGCCCTGCTGCAATGTCCTGCTGGCAGAGCAACCTAGCAGGGCATACCGAAATATTGTTTAAAATCAATGCCCTGCTGGATTACCCTGCCGGCAGAACAACCTAGCAGGGCATTCCGAAATAAAGTGTAAAATCAATGCTCTGCTGGAATGCCCTGCTGGCAGAGCAACCTGGCAGGGCATTACGAAATATTGTTTAAAATCAATGCCCTGCTGGAATGTCCTGATGGCAGAGCAACCTGGCAGAGCATTACGAAATACAGTGTAAAATCAATGCCCTGCTGGAATGTCCTGCTGGCAAAGCAACCTTGCAGGGCATACCGAAATATTGTGTAAAATCAATGCCCTGCTGGAATGCCCTGCTGGCAGAGCAACCTAGCAGGGCATTACGAAATACAGTGTAAAATCAATGCCCTGCTGGAATGTCCTGC
Organism: Cyclina sinensis; assembly: GCA_012932295.1. Classification (NCBI taxonomy): domain Eukaryota; kingdom Metazoa; phylum Mollusca; class Bivalvia; order Venerida; family Veneridae; genus Cyclina; species Cyclina sinensis. The sequence goes on from JAAONU010000001.1 coordinate 5,527,794, forward strand.
TGGCAGAGCAACCTAGCAGGGCATACCGAAATATTGTTAAAAATCAATGCTCTGCTGGAATGCCCTGCTAGCAGAGCAACCTAGCAGGGCATTACGAAATATAGTGTAAAATCAATGCTCTGCTGGAATACCTTGCTGGCAAAGCAACCTAGCAGGGCATACCGAAATATTGTTTAAAATCAATGTTTTGCTGGAATGCCCTGCTGGCAGAGCAACCTAGCAGGGCATTACGAAATATAGTGTAAAATCAATGCCTTGCTGGAATGCCCTGCTGGCAGAGCAACCTAGCAGGGCATTACGAAATATAGTGTAAAATCAATGCCCTGATGGAATGCCCTGCTGGCAGAGCAACCTAGCAGGGCATTACCAAATAAAATGTAAAATAAATGCCCTGCTGGAATGCCCTGCTGGCAGAGCAACCTAGCAGGGCATTACGAAATACAGTGTAAAATTAATGCCCTGCTGGAATGTCCTGCTGGCAGAGCAACCTAGCAAGGCATACCAAAATATTGTTTAAAATCAATGCCCTCCTGGATTACCCTGCCGGCAGAGCAACCTAGGAGGGCATTCCGAAATATAGTGTAAAATCAATGCTCTGCTGGAATGCCCTGCTGGCAGAGCAACCTGGCAGGGCATTACGAAATATTGTTTAAAATCAATGCCCTGCTTGAATGCCCTGCTGGCAGAGCAACCTAGCAGGGCATACCGAAATATTGTTAAAAATCAACACTTTGCTGGAATGCCCTGCTGGCAGAGCAACCTAGCAGGGCATTACGAAATATAGTGTAAAATCAATGCACTGCTGGAATGCCCTGCTGGCTGAGCAACCTAGCAGGGCATACCTAAATATTGTTTAAAATCAATGCTCTGCTGGATTACCCTGCCGGCAGAGCAACCTAGCAGGGCATTCCGAAATATAGTGTAAAATCAATGCTCTTCTGGAATGCCCTGCTGGCAGAGCAACCTAGCAGGGCATACCGAAATATTGTTTAAAATCAATGCCCTGCTGGAATGCCCTGCTGGCAGAGTAACCTAGCAGGGCATTACGAAATACAGTGTAAAATCAATGCCCTGCTGGAATGTCCTGCTGGCAGAGCAACCTAGCAGGGCATACCGAAATATAGTGTAAAATCAATGCTCTGCTGGAATGCCCTGCTGGCAGAGCAACCTAGCAGGGCATTCCGAAATATAGTGTAAAGTCAATGCTCTTCTGGAATGCCCTGCTGGCAGAGCAACCTAGCAGGGCATACCGAAATATTGTTTAAAATCAATGCCCTGCTGGATTGCCCTGCTGGCAGAGTAACCTAGCAGGGCATTACGAAATACAGTGTAAAATCAATGCCCTGCTGGAATGTCCTGCTGGCAGAGCAACCTAGCAGGGGATACCGAAATATAGTGTAAAATCAATGCTCTGCTGGAATGCCCTGCTGGCAGAGCAACCTAGCAGGGCATTACGAAATATAGTGTAAAATCAATGCCCTTCTGGAATGCCCTGCTGGCAGAGCAACCTAGCAGGGCATTACGAAAAATAGTGTAAAATCAATGCCCTGCTGGAATGTCCTGCTGGCAGAGCAACCTAGCAGGGCATACCGAAATATTGTTTAAAATCAATGCTCTGCTGGAATGCCCTGCTGGCAGAGCAACCTAGCAGGGCATTACGAAATATAGTGTAAAATCAATGCCTTGCTGGAATGCCCTGCTGGCAGAGCAACCTAGCAGGGCATTACGAAATATAGTGTAAAATCAATGCCCTTCTGGAATGCCCTGCTGGCAGAGCAACCTAGCAGGGCATTACCAAATAAAATGTAAAATAAATGCCCTGCTGGAATGCCCTGCTGGCAGAGCAACCTAGCAGGGCATTACGAAATACAGTGTAAAATTAATGCCCTGCTGGAATGTCCTGCTGGCAGAGCAACCTAGCAAGGCATACCAAAATATTGTTTAAAATCAATGCCCTCCTGGATTACCCTGCCGGCAGAGCAACCTAGCAGGGCATTCCGAAATATAGTGTAAAATCAATGCTCTGCTGGAATGCCCTGCTGGCAGAGCAACCTGGCAGGGCATTACGAAATATTGTTTAAAATCAATGCCCTGCTTGAATGCCCTGCTGGCAGAGCAACCTAGCAGGGCATACCGAAATATTGTTAAAAATCAACACTTTGCTGGAATGCCCTGCTGGCAGAGCAACCTAGCAGGGCATTACGAAATATAGTGTAAAATCAATGCACTGCTGGAATGCCCTGCTGGCTGAGCAACCTAGCAGGGCATACCTAAATATTGTTTAAAATCAATGCTCTGCTGGATTACCCTGCTGGCAGAGTAACCTAGCAGGGCATTATGAAATACAGTGTAAAATCAATGCCCTGCTGGAATGTCCTGCTGGCAGAGCAACCTACCAGGGGATACCGAAATATAGTGTAAAATCAATGCTCTGCTGGAATGCCCTGCTGGCAGAGCAACCTAGCAGGGCATTCCGAAATATAGTGTAAAGTCAATGCTCTTCTGGAATGCCCTGCTGGCAGAGCAACCTAGCAGGGCATACCGAAATATTGTTTAAAATCAATGCCCCGCTGGAATGCCCTGCTGGCAGAGTAACCTAGCAGGGCATTACGAAATACAGTGTAAAATCAATGCCCTGCTGGAATGTCCTGCTGGCAGAGCAACCTAGCAGGGGATACCGAAATATAGTGTAAAATCAATGCCCTGCTGGAATGCCCTGCTGGCAGAGCAACCTAGCAGGGCATTACGAAATATAGTGTAAAATCAATGCCCTGCTGGAATGCCCTGCTGGCAGAGCAACCTAGCAGGGCATTACGAAAAATAGTGTAAAATCAATGCCCTGTTGGAATGCCCTGCTGGCAAATCAACCTAGCAGGCATTACGAAATATAGTGTAAAATAAATGCCCTGCTGGTATGCCCTGCTGGCAGAGCAACCTAGCAGGGCATTACGAAATATAGTGTAAAATCAATGCCCTGCTGGAATGCCCTGCTGGCAGAGCAACCTAGCAGGGCATTACGAAATAAAGTGTAAAATCAATGCCATGCTGGAATGCCCTGTTGGCAGAGTAACCTAGCAGGGCATTACGAAATAAAGTGTAAAATCAATGCCCTGCTGGAATGTCCTGCTGGCAGAGCAACCTAGCAAGGCATTACGAAATAAAGTGTAAAATCAATGCCCTGCTGGAATGCCCTGTTGGCAGAGCAACCTAGCAGGGCATTACGAAATAAATAGTGTAAAATCAATGCCCTTCTGGAATGTCCTGCTGGCAGAGCAACCTAGCAGGGCATTCCGAAATAAAGTGTAAAATCAATGCCCTGCTGGAATGCCCTGTTGGCAGAGCAACCTAGCAGGGCATTACGAAATAAATAGTGTAAAATCAATGCCCTTCTGGAATGTCCTGCTGGCAGAGCAACCTAGCAGGGCATTCCGAAATATAGTGTGAAATCAATGCTATGTTTTTGACAATCTTGAAAAGTTTCATGAATTTTGGTTAATTCTTAATGTCTAGGGACCCTCCCGTGTCGATTTTATCTGTCTGCGACTGTTTCTGACACTCTCGCAGACTTTCAGGAATTTTGGTGGCAATGGGGATAATGTAATATTTAAGGTCTAGGGACCCTCCCGTGTTGATTTTACCGGTCTACGACTGTTTCTGAGACTCTCGGAGACTTTAAGGAATTTTGGTGCCACTTGGTAAAAATGTCATTTTTAAGGTCTAGGCACCCTCCCAAGTCGATTTAACCGGTCTGCGACTGTTTCTGACACTCTCGCAGACTTTCAGGAATTTTGGTGCCAATCGAGAAACTGTCCGTTCTGATGTCTAGGCACCCTCCCTCGACGATTTCAAAGGTCCGCGACTGTTTCTGACACTCTCGCAGACTTTCAGTAATTTTGATGCCAATTGGGAAAATGTCAATTTCAATGTTTAGCGACTCTCCCGGGTCGATTTAATCGGTCTGCGACTGTTTCTGACACTCTCGCAGACTTTCAGGAATTTTGGTGCCAATCGAGAAACTGTCAGTTTTAATGTCTAGGCAACCTCCCGAGTCGATTGAACAGGTCTGCGACTGTTTCTGACACACTCGCAGACTTTCAGGAAGTTTGGTGCCAATCGGGAAAATGTCATTTTTAAGGTCTACTAATAAGTTAGGTGAGGAAGGTTAAGTGAGTAGGTAGGTTAGGTAAGTTAGGTTAGGTTCGGTTAGGTAGATAGTTATGTGGTAGATAGAAAGGTAGTTAGGTAAGTAAGGCTAGGTTGGTGGGTAGGTAGGTTAGATTTGGTAGGTAGGGTAGGGTAAGATAGTGTAAGGTAGGTGTCTCGTGGTCCTGCATGGTGTCTATGCATGAATGTGTTGGTTGTTCGATGATCATTTTTTTTATAAAACGGTCTAAGTAAAGTATAGCACATTATTTTAATGTTATCTAACGAAATGTGTCACCAGAAGTCTTTAACCAACAAAAACAAATTTTAATAGATGAACTTTGGGTAAATTCTTGGTATTTTGGTGTAAAATATGCGTTTTCCGTTATTTTCACATTTTTATTTTAACACATTTTATACCCCCGGAGGGAGCATATTGTTTTGGTTTGTCTGTCTGTCTGTCTGTCTGTCTGTTGTTACAACACTTTAACCTTGACCATAACATGGAAGTCCTTCAACCTACAGCCCCCAAACTTCACAGGTGCATGCATCTTGAGCTCTACCCGCCAGACCCACTTAGAGGTCTTGTGGTCGAAGGTCACTGCATCATTCGAACGTAGCGCGCGTTCAAAATATAAATATCTTTTATATATCAAATTGTAGAGAAAACAATTGCCTATCAAACCAATAAAACTATATTTATTTATATACGTCCGTCTGCCTACTCCGGTATTCCTAAATATGGCTCATGTTGACACTGAACTTTGACCCAATGGGTCATCGAGTTGCATACACATGTTAAGTTTTGAGGTAATGGGTAGATGCACGTTCATATTGTTGCAAAGATTAACATTAGCTATTTTGGATCTTAACCTTTGACCCTGTGACCTCTAAGTGGGTGTATTGGATAGAACTTATCAAGGTGAATACACATGTGAAGTAAGAAATCTTTGGATGGAAGCACTTTCATTTTATAGCCAATGTTAATATTTGCTGTATGTTACCTTGACATTTAACCCCGGGACCTCTAAGAGGGTCTGGCGTAGAGCGCACCAAGGGGCATACACATGTGAAGTTAAAAATGCTTTAGATGGAAGCATGTTTATTTTATGGCTAAAGTTAATATTTGCTATTTGAGGTCACGGTTACCTTGATCTTTGACTCCGTGACCTCTAAGTATTATCTAAGTAATATGTACGTTTGTTAAAGCCAGCTAGGCAAATTAGTCATATCTTTTAGCCTAGAAAATTTTCATTTTTTTTCAAAATGTACTAAGTTCTACGCGATGTCCAGAGGCTATTTATTAATATAATAACGGTTTTATTTTTTGTTTATTGCGTTTATTGCGTTTTTCTCTTTGTTATGCATTTTTTTCTTGTAAATATATTCAATAACGAATATAAAATATAGAAGTCAAAGGCTTAGAAAAAATAAGGAAAATACCACGCGCGGCGTAAATAGTTTTTTCTTTTTCAAAATAGTCGTGTTACTCTACACTACCTTGTACTAAACTTTTCAGAGCTCATAGACCTCAATAATTATTTTGTGTATTGAAGAAGAAATTTATATTTATTTTGATATTGATTTGAATAAAATGTATTCATAAATAAAATCACAGTAACGCTTGAAAGTTAGTGAAAAATAGAAAAGTCCCTCGCGCAGCTGAAAAATTTACAACTTTTACCGATATGTATAAAGTTCTACGCTGTCCTTAAAGTTCATTTGTTCATATGATTATTATCTTATTAATTTGTATATTGCGTCTTTTATTTGTCTTCATTGCCCAGTTTGCTAGAAAGAAAAATATTTATAAATTAATTCATCATAAAGGCTAAAAGTTTGTAGGAATTAATGAAGCCGCGCACGGCTCATAAAATAGACAAGTTCTGCCTTAAATATCTTCTTACTTTGCATGATTCTGAGAGCTTATTTCTACAAATATTACAAATACATGTATTTCTTTTTCATCAATTTGTCAACATTTGTGTGAACATTTTAAGATTAATGTCTTTAAATCTTATTTAATAAACAACGCTACAATAAGTCTTAGAAATATTAAATGTTTGCTTGAAAATTAGTATATAAAATGTTAGTACACATTATCTTCTGTTAGTTCTTGAGGCATATAAGAGTACTTTTATATTCAATTTTTATACAACTATTGCAAGCTTTTCATTTCTACAGTTTACAGTTTATTTCAATGAAAAAAAGTTATTAATAGAATCAAAAACACCTTGAAGTTCGAAAAATTGCAAAGAAGTGTTGAAAATTTGCCGACACTAAAAAAAATCGTACAGTCATGAAAATGCCTATCAAATGATATAAAATGTTCCCAAATATCGATCGATTTAGAAAAAATAATAATTGAATATTAAAATTTGACTGTTTTGCCGAAATATCTTTTAGTGAAACTCTATAACTTTCAAGAAAGGAACCTGGCTAATTCCAGGGATGATTTGAGCATAGAAATGACTTTGGATTACTGCCATTGTCGTGAAGGCAGGGTCATGCTCAATCTTTTGGGCTCCTAACTGTAACTAATCTGAAAACGGGGGAAAAAAACGACTCGAAAAAAAGCTAAAGATCTGAAATACTTGGACCACAAAAAAATGAAAATTCTTGTCCAAGATTTTCTGACTTTTAAAAAAGTGCTAGCTAAGAAACTGGGTTAGGGTCATGCCATATGACCCTTAAAGCGTAGTTATTGTCGGAAGAGCATTCCTGCAGAACATTGATTTTACACTATATTTCGGAAGGCCCTGCTAGGTTGCTCTGCCAGCAGGGCATTCCAGCAGAGCATTGATTTTACACTATATTTCGTAATGCCCTGCTAGGTTGCTCCGCCAGCAGGGCATTCCAGCAGAGCATTGATTTTTACACTATATTTCGTAATGCCCTGCCAGGTTGCTCTGCCAGCAAGGCATTCCAGCAGAGCATTGATTTTACACTATATTTCGTAATGCCCTGCTAGGTTGTTCTGCCAGCAGGGCAGTCCAGCAGGTCATTGATTTTACACTATATTTCGTAATGCCCTGCTAGGTTGCTCTGCCAGCAGGGCATTCCAGCAGGGCATTCCAGCAGGGCATTGATTTTACACTATATTTCGGAATGCCCTGCTAGGTTGCTGTGCCAACAGGGCATAACAGCAGAGCATTGATTTTACACTATATTTCGTAATGCCCTGCTAGGGTTCTGCCAGCAGGACATTCCAGCAGAGCATTGATTTTACACTATATTTCGTAATGCCCTGCTAGGTTGCTCTGCCAGCAGGGCATTCCAGCAGATCATTGATTTTTACACTATATTTCGTAATGCCCTGCTAGGTTGCTCTGCCAGCAGGGCATTCCAGCAGGGCATTGATTTTACACTATATTTCGTAATGCCCTGCTAGGTTGCTCTGCCAGCAGGGCATTCCAGCAGGGCATTAATTTTACACTATATTTCGGAATGCCCTGCTAGGTTGCTGTGCCAGCAGGGCATAACAGCAGAGCATTGATTTTACACTATCTTTCCTAATGCCCTGCTAGGTTGCTCTGCCAGCAGGACATTCCAGCAGAGCATTGATTTTACACTATATTTCGTAATGCCCTGCTAGGTTGCTCTGCCAGCAGGGCATTCCAGCAGAGCATTGATTTAACACTTTATTTCGTAATGCCCTGCTAGGTTGCTCTGCCAGCAGGGCATTTCAGCAGGACAATAGTTTTACTATATAAATTGTAATGCTTTGTGGTTAAGTCACTGTTCACTGCTAACTTCTCACATATCTTTTCATGATTTGTTATCTGAAGGCTGCCTAGCGGCCTAAGATATACATTGTGTATCAAAATAAAAATGATATCTATGAACTAAGTGTCCACAAACAATAACAATAAAAGTGATTTTGGTGTATTCTTGCAAATTAAGAAAATATCGACTTTTCATAACTTGTTATCTGAAGGTTGCTAGCGACCCAGCGGCCTAGCGGTCTAAGATAAATCTTGTCTTTCAAAACAAGAAATATATCTTTGAACTAAGTGTCGATAAGCAACAACAATAAAAAAGGTTTGGAGTGTAGTTTACAAATTTTAAAAGCGTCCTTTTATAATTTATCATCTGAAGGCTGCTAGCGGCCTATCGGTCTGACGGCCAACAATGAACCTTGTCTATCACTATAAGAATAATATCTTTGAAGTAAGTGTCAACAAACAACAACAATAAAAGGGGTTTGGGTGGGTTTTTTTTCAAATTTAAAAAAAGGTTTTTAATGAAAAGAAATATTTGCCTAGCAGCCCATCGGCCTAGCGGCTTAAGATATACATGTTGTATCACAATAAAACAGCATTTTTTAACTCAGTTCAAACAAATAACATACAGAAAAGGGATTTGAGGTGTTCTTTTGCAGATTAAAAATAGAGTTTTATTCACGAAAAGACGTATTTGCTATCTTAAGGTTGCTATCGGCCCAGCGGCTTTAAATATTTATCAGAGTTAAAACAGTATTTCTGAACTCAGTTCTAACATACATTCTTTAAAAGGGAGTTGGAATTTATTTTTGATATTTAACAATGATGTCTTTATTTTCATGAAAAAAAGTGCTTGCTTAGTGGCCTGGCGGCCTAGGATTTATATTGTATATCACAGGAAAATGGTATTTCTGAGTTTAAACACATAGAATAAACAAAAGGTGTTCAGGGCTTTTTTTTCAAATCTAAAGAAAACACAAGGATAGTTCGTGATAAGAAAATTGCTATTTGTAGACTGCTAGATAGACGTTGTGTTTCATTGTAACATAAGTATTTCTGCACTCAGTTTTAACAAACGACATAGTTTATTTATTTCTCATGATTTTAAAAAGAAAAAATGAAGAAGGAAAGAAAGAAAGAAAGAAAGAAAGGAAGGAAGGAAGGAAGAAAAGAAAGAAAAGAAGGAAGGAAGGAAGACAAGAAAGGAAGGAAGGAAGGAAGGAAGAAAAGAAAAAAAGAAAGGAAAGAAAAAATGACAGGAAGGAAAGAAAAAAAGAAAAGATGGAAGGAAGGAAAAACGGAAAGAAAGAAAGAAAAAGGCAGAAAGGAAGGAAGGAAGAAAGTCGATCGTTCAATCAGGCGGGCAGCCGGTCGATAACTTGGTCAGACAGTGAGTGAGTAAGCCAATCAGTAAATAAGTAAGTTAGTTAACATATAAATATATTTAAGGTAGGTCATAAAACGGTGTTACTCTATGTATATCTGAGGCCGCTGAGCGGCTAGAGTCTAAAACTGCTTAAACTTTTCTTCATGAAAAACTTTTTTAATTTTGAATTTGCAAAATGACACCCCCAACCCCTTTTGTTTATGTTGTTTGTATTAACTGTGTTCAGAAATATTATTTAAACTATGATACACTATGTATACCATAGGCCACCAGGCCGCTGAGCCGCTAGCAGCCTTAAAAAAACAAAAACTTCTGTTAATGAAAAACCCCTTTTTTATTTGCAAAAGGACATCCCAAACACGTTTTGTTTATGTTGTTTGTTTGAACTTTTCACAAGTACTTTTTTATCTGTGATACACTATGTATATTTTAGGCCGCTAGGCCGCTTGGCCGCTAGCAGCCTTAAGATAATAAGTTCTTCTTTAAACCAACTTTTTTGAATTTGCAAAAGTACTCACAAAGCCCCTTTTGTTTGTTTGTTTGAACTAGGTTCAGAAATGCTATTTTAACTGTGATGCGCATTGTATATCTAAGGCCGCTTGGCCGCTAGCTGCCCCAGAAACGCAATAACTTCTTTCGTGAAAAAAAAACCCTTTCTCAGTTTTCAAAAGGACACCAATATCTCCATTTGTTTATGTTGTATGTTTGAACTGATTTCAGAAATTCTATTTTACTGTGAAACAATATGTATAACTTAGATGACAAAGCCGCTTGGCCGCTAGCAGCATAAAGATAGAAAATTCTTCCTTTCCTGAAAAAAAACCCACTATGTTTTGAACTTGCAAAAGTGCATCCCAAATCCCTTTTGTTTGTGTTGTTTCTCACGGTTTGAACTGAGCTCAAAATACCATTTTAACTGTGATACACTATGTAAATCTCAGGCCGCTGGGCCGCCGGGCCGCTAGGCCGGCAGCATTCTTTAAATTGCAAATACTTCTTTACATGAAAAAAACTTCTTTTTTAATTAAAAAAATACAACAAAAACCCCTTTAATTGTTGTTGTATGTTGACACTTAATTCAAAGATACAATTTCTGTTGTGAAAAACGATGTTTATTTCAGGTCGCTAGGCCGTTGGGCTCCAAGGCCGCTGTGGTTAGGCCGCTTGTCCGCCAGGCCGCTGAAGTTAGGCCGTTAGGTCGCCGGGCCGCCAACTTCACGTACATTCGGTAACAAACTATCAAATAGTCAAATACTTGATCGAATTTTTATCAGTTTTTGTGGTTTTTAGTTTTCTTAAGAGTAACTTATAAAACATGAAAAGAAAATGCAAAATAACAATATAAAGTCTCAAATTTATTAAACAGATAATGCAGATAGAAGTAAACACGTGCAAATAAAAACTCTCAAACAGTCCTCTAGGCGTGAATTTATACCTGGTGAGATGATATTTCTCTCAAACATAATGTTGGCATGTTACCAACTTACTGTTTCCCTTAGCAATAAAAAATGAAACGAAAGAAAAACGTAACTACAACAGCTGATCGGACGAAAATACCAAAAAGAGAAAACGGAGTTCATTCTTAACATATCAACCAATCAGCGGCCATGTTACAATTGGGAATCTCAAGAGAAGGTATAAAACTGAACGAGTCAGTGAGCGTTCACTGGGACTAGCTCACTTTCTACTGTAAGTATCAGTTATAATTTAACCGTTTTCTTTTCCCACTACCCAACATCCACACACCCTATACAACCTCTATCCCTCCTTTCTGTTTCTAAACAACAGAAATATCCTAAGTATCCCCACATACTTGTATTTCTTTATGATAAAAAAGCAGTTAATAATATAATATAACTAAATTAGCTTGAGGGTTTTTATTAAATATTTCAGGTTTAAACATTAACCAGTCTTCTTTTCTAGCTGGACTTTCGAATAAAACTTTAATCAGAACCGTTGTATGTGAATATAAAACGTTTACGTGATGCATTTAGAATTTATTTACAAATGAAAACTTTTCTTTCGCAAAACCTGACAGATACAAACCGCTTCTTCTGAATTGATGCTAACATGCAGATGTACTACTCCGTTAGGTACTGCTTATATAAATATGTTCTATAATATTATCATATTATAAAATTATTTGATCGGTCAAAACTTTTAACTGCAAAAGAGAGGAAACTGTTCAAAAACAAACTTTATAAAAATGAATACAAATTTTATGAAAATAAATGTATAAGAAAATAAGAGCACGATACATTTTGACCATACAATTGTCTGTAGTTTCTAATGCATTCATTTACATAACGACTCCTGTATTCAAAACAAAAATGTAGAATCATATCTTGACGTTAATACGTTAAATTTCTTAACACCGGTTCTCCCTGTTTTCAATAATTTACATCTTGTTTTTATTTTAATGTTCTCTGTAAGGCATGTGACAACAATAGTTTCATTACAATTCTTCACCAATGTTATGATATATAAATAAGCGAAAGGCGATATATATCTGTGGTACAAACTATAAATGATTTATATCGAATTGATTCTCCCACTAGATGTTTAGTAATGAAAATAAAACAAAAAATAAAAACAGTTTAGATACTTCTGTACATATATTTGGAGCCATGGTTATCAAAGGAACGGAAACAGAAATATTATAACAGATGTATCTAAATCAGAAGTTTGGCAAATGTTGTTTTGTTCTTGAAAATATAATCCATACCTGATGTTAAACAAAAATTTAAAACTCTATAAACACTGCAAGATTACACTGTCTAAGAACTGATCTGATGGATTAACTATTTAGTTCATGGATCCTCGTATGCTACATTGCTGGTTTTTGTTTCAACTGATGTAACGTGTACAATAATAGAGATTATAAGACAAATGTTCTTTTAAACAAAGCGCGTTTAAAGTTAAGTGAAGGCTGTAAACAGTCAAATATATATTTACTCAGGGAAAAAAAGCAGCCGGCTTGAAAAACAAAATCAGATCACATTGCAATCTATAATTTCAGTGTAACGCTTAATTGGCGTAAGCTTCATATAAGATTTCGCCAATGTTGTAATAACAGCGCTGATATATATATATATATATATATATATATATATATATATATATACATACATTATCATTATTGTTGTGGAAGATGAAGTTGACCAGATTGATTTTATTGATGCATGCGGTTTTTAAGAGTCTCCTGAGGGATGAATACGAACACGTACAGTGCTAATTAACAAAGAAGCAGATAGCATTTGTTTTCGATATGTTATCTATAGAACCAACTCATCAAGAATTTCAATTCTTAAAGTTCTTGATATTTGTACATCAAGACAAGAAATGACCAAAAAAATGACACAATCTATCCTCTTTTTACTAACAATACTGTGTGCAAGTTTTTTTAATGCTTTGTTTCTTAAAAACCCGATTTATTCACATAATGGACACGTTTTATAATTCAGCTGTTTGAACAGCATCTTGGGTGTCTCTTTCAGTCAGCGGGCTGTTCTTGTCTTGACTTATAGAGGAGGCTTTCTTTTCGTTTTATCGTTTTACTGCCAACAGACGACCGTAACCATGGCGGATTGGGCATCGGATCCAGACTTTAAGTACTTGGCGGTGGACCGTCACAAGTTGATGAAAGAGCAGACCCAGGCTTTCGATGGCAAGAAAGCTTGTTGGATCCCAGATGAAAAGGAAGGCTTCACGCGCGGAGAAATCGTGTCCAGCAAAGGAGATGACATTACAGTGAAAGTTCTGAGTACCGGACTGGTTTGTACATTGTATTATGTTCAGTTATTCTTTCATTTCTTAGATCATTTAATCATTCGTATCTCTTTTTCTAATGATTTAAAAGAATGATAAAAAACATCAGTAATTAACCTGTAATGATCACAGAAGTAAATATTGTTTTGAAGACTTCAAGACGTTGTCAATTAAAAATGTTTTAGAAAGTCTTCGAATTCTCTAAAGCAGACACTACAATATATTCTGATCTTTCTTATGCAGAAGTCATCAAATATTCTAATCTTGTTTTACAGGACAAGACAGTGAAAAGAGATGATCTACAGCAGGTGAACCCTCCCAAGTTTGAAATGACAGACGATATGGCCAACATGACCTACCTGAACGAGGCCTCTGTGCTGAATAACTTGAGGACAAGATACTTCAACGGCTTTATCTATGTAAGTATTCTGTTTCAGATTATATACAATTTACCACCTCCATCAATCTGACTAAGTACACGATCTAACTACGGTTAGATCCTAATAGCAGAGCGATATTTAGGAGCTGATTTTAATCAGATTGCGCCTCCATTCACCTCTTATGGTATGATCATGTTTGATTAAGAATTTATGCGGTAAGCCTTGTGGTGTTTTTTAACACACTGACACGTCTTCTGGTGTTCTTTAACACACTGACACGTCTTCTGGTGTTCTTTAACACACTGACACGTCTTCTGGTGTTCTTTAACACACTGACACGTCTTCTGATGTTCTTTAACACACTGACACGTCTTTTAGTGTTCTTTAACACACTGACACGTCTTCTGATGTTCTTTATCACAGTGATACGTCTTCTGGTGTTCTTATATCAGCTGTTGTTAGTGTCTTGTATTTGGCAAATTGCCTGCAAGGTAACATGCAAAAATATCCGTCGCTTTTTATGTGTTGCAGATGCGATTAAAATAACCTTATTTTTCTATACAAACGCAGTTTATTTCTCAATGTATTTTATGTTATCTTTTAGACTTACTCTGGGCTTTTCTGTGTCGCTGTGAACCCCTACCGTCGTCTGCCAATCTATCTGGACTCCATTATCGCCAAATACCGTGGCAAAAGGAAGTTGGAAATGCCACCCCACTTGTTCTCTGTATCTGATAATGCTTTCCAGTTCATGTTGCAAGGTAAAATGCTTTCCAGTTCATGTTGCAAGGTAAAATGCTTCCAGTTCATGTTGCAAGGTAAAATGCTTCATATAACAAACGAGCTGAAATTCAACTTAACCAAAGAACGACTTTCGTTACAGTAGCTTTGAAAATGAAATATGTGACTTTAGTCCTTAAACAGTTTTTAAAAGAGAAAATCAGTTCCTAGAATTGTTTGTGTATTTATATGATTCAAACACAGTAACATCTTCTGTGCGCAGATCGCAAATGAAAACGAAAGAAAAGAAACTGTTCTTATTTTTTTCCAGATCGTGAAAACCAGTCAATGTTGATCACGTAAGTAAACTTTTGTCCTTTATTTGGCACAGGTACACATTAATACCTGGGGAAACTGCGCACTTCAATACAGGAGCTTTCTTTTTAAATACATTTTTGAGACATCAAATATTACTGCCATTATTGTTTGTTTTCAAATATTAACTTTTATACACTTATCAAAATTAAAAGACTCTATCGACAAATATCTAGACATCCAACAAAAATACTTTTTAGCAAATATCCCCAGATAAGAAAGATTTCTTGACAAAATCCTACAATGGTTGCTTCCCCTGATCCACTTTGTAAAATATCCTGAAACATGCAGTACTATGAACTGAATAAAGTAACTAGTTTCTGTTTTCTATCAATTGCACTTGTTTTGTTATTTCACGCAGTGGTGAATCTGGTGCCGGAAAGACTGAGAACACGAAGAAAGTAATCATGTACTTCGCCAAGGTGGCCGCTCAACTCCAGAAACAAACTGAGGAGGAAAAAGAAGCCGCTGCTGCCTCTAAGAAGGTAAAACAAGTTGATGCCGATTATTATACATATTGAGAGAAGATGAAAAGATCGACTGTTAATGAATTCAAGTGTAATGTACATAGAAAAGATTAGCTGTTCACGTATAAGCTTAAACCAAATAGGCATTACATAATGTCCTCTAGAAGAGAAGCAAAGTGAAGACATTCTATATAGTTCCTAGCCAATGCTTTCTGTTGAAATTCTTTTGTTTTGTTTTTTTTTCATACACAAAATAACATGCATTTGTTACTTGACTTCTGTTAGACTGTTATGCTTTAGCGGTTTTATCTTTTGACAAAAGTCAGATTTAAACAAAGTCTACGTAGTCAACAATCAAAGCTTCTGAATAGAAAAATTGACACCATTAAAACAACAATAAAGCTTTTGAATAAAAAAATTGACACCATTAAATCAACAATCAAAGCTTCTGAATAGAAAAATTGTCCCCATTCAAAGAAATCTGACAGAGTGCATTTGTTACACAACAAAAGTGCTTTCGTCATTGAAAACTATAACAAACTCTGATATGTAAATTATAGGGAACCCTTGAGGATCAGATCGTGCAGGCTAACCCTGTACTTGAAGCTTACGGTAACGCCAAGACAACACGTAACAACAACTCCTCTAGATTCGTAAGTTGTTTACTTTCATGGCTGTCATTTTTGTGAACATTGACCACTCATGTCTTAATTGAAGAAATACATACAACTCATGGAAATTATATTTTTGGTCACAAATGAAGAAGAAAAATTTTGATATTTTGGTCACAAATTCAAATTTCTGCAGATATGTAAAACATGGACTTGTATTAAATGTGGTAAAAATACTATTTACATTATACAGACTGTGTTTGGTCATTGTCATTAAAAATAAAAATCAAACTTTTAATTTTAGGGTGAATCCCGCTTTTCTTCTACCTATTTTTGTACATACTATACCTTTTCTCACCAATAAACACCTTCTTATTTTTTTAAACTGTACAAATGATTGTTGTACAACCTATAAACCAATTATACATATCCAAACATAAGGTAAAATGTGCTCAAACTCCAAATTACCTGATTGTGCAGAAAGGCAAGCGTAGGAAAGTTTGCAGCCTTCAGCTGTTAGATTCCGTTGTGGTAATGTTCCTTGCTTTTTTTCTAATGTTTATATAAAGCAATCAGAAATCCAGTCTCGGCAAATAGCTTTCGACCAAATGGTTTTTATACTTCTCACCAGCATGAAAATAATTTTTTCCTTTATTATCTCCTTTGCTAAAAAATTCTAAAACTTTCAAATACTTTTATTTAACAGGAAATTTGCAATCCTTTTCAACATTGTCAACTATTTTATCTACACGCACAATTTCTTTGCTTTGCTGCTACAAAAACTACCACTAAATACGAAGTTAACAGTTTAAGCTTTTCTTCATTAACTTCACCATTTAGGAACTCCAGCAATATTTGACCAGCACGTGTTTTCCTTAATGTTATATGTACCCGACTTATTATTTCGTTTTACACTGACATTTGTTGGCGCGAACATTTCTGGATGAGAAAATAAGAAATACATGAAATATTTAATCCTTTACTTACATGAAATCGAACAAGCTGAAACGTTTAGATATACATAGTAATGTAATATTGCGCTATTGCTATTTGGGATATGAGCAACAGAATTTTTTTTTTCGAAACCAGAAATGTTATTGAAGTCGTGTCCATCATAACCTGTACGAACATTTTTCAATACCGCAGGAATCCATGTGCACAGTGACCACCCCTAATATGTAATATCCTGCCTTACCTATGTACACCTTCTGTTTTAGCTTGTACCAGCAGGATTATACCCATAAATGTTCAAACCACACCCACACACCCACAGACTGTGTAAGTATTTCTTTTCTTTAATATTCTGTCTTTCCGTCATTGTTTATTTCTGGTAAGTCTATATTAACCAATAATTTCTTCTCTAATTAATCTAATCGTATTTTCCACAAAATATTTATATATTTTACCTATATCATTTGCAAACTCTATTCAATGATATTTGAAATGCTGCTTTGTGCTTTACTAGCAATTAATTAAGTTTTCATCTAAACTTCACAGGGTAAATTCATCCGTATTCACTTTGGTCCCACTGGTAAAATTGCTGGATGCGATATCGAGACGTGTAAGTATATATTTCGTTTTCTTATCATTTTTTTTCTGTGAGATATTGTGGTCAGATCTAAATCTAACTGACATTCTTTATACGATGCTGCCAGTGGAGTACTTTTGTATGTTTTCCCCGACCCCCGGAAACTTGTTCTTCAATTTCCAAGATTCCATGACTATCCTTTAGAAGGTTAACTATAAATATGTGCGATTCTTGTTTTATCCGTTTTCGATTCTTCTACAGACCTGTTGGAGAAGTCTCGTGTGACATACCAGCAGTCCGCCGAGAGAAACTACCATATCTTCTACCAGATAATGACGGACGCCTTCCCAAAATATCATGGTAACACTTTCTAGTCTGATCAGATGTAACTGGAATAACTTGAACCTTAAAAATTGTACAGCCGTTTGCGTATTGTCTTGAATTAGTAATAAAGACATACATGTATTTTACAACGATTTGTACAAAAATATAGTTGAAGATCGTTCATAAAAATTAATGGTTTTCTTTCAATAAAGCATGAAATATATTAGCCTTAACGAGCAAAGATAAACTATTCGTAGAGTTTGATTATATATTATTCATTATTTGTTAAAAACCTCGAAATTCTCATTTCTGTTTCTTTTCAGAAATGTGCTTGCTGCAGCCAGATCCAGGTCTCTACTCTTTCATCAACCAGGGTGTACTCACTGTGGATGGTATTGATGACGTTGAAGAAATGAAACTCACAGATGTAAATACAATTCTATCTATCAACCAACTGAATTAACGAGTAATATTGATCAAAATATACATGATTACACTTCAGCCGGAAGAAACCTGAAGAAAACGAAACTTTTTGACTACCTTGTAATTTGAAAGCATTCTATTTTTGCCATTCTATTTCAGGATTCCTACGATGTGTTAGGTTTCACCCAGGACGAGAAGAACAGCTTTGTACAAAATCACAGCCGCCATTGTTCACGCCGGTGAGATGAAATGGAAACAAGCTCCCAGGGAAGAACAGGCTGAATCAGATGGCACTGCTGGTATCATTGACTAAATTAATTTTGCAATTTTTCACACTATATCACGAAGTAGCTCTATCGTGTTTCTAAAAAACCTAAACCAAGAAATAAATCCGTCAATACTCGGAAGACAACTAATAAAATTTTAAACTAGATAAAGAGAATCCTTACCTGTGTAAGAAATTATATCTTAAACCTGTGCATTTTTACGTTAACTATGCTTTTACAGATTTACTTTCATAATTTCTTACGTTTACAGAGGCTGAAAAGGTCGCCTTCTTGCTTGGTGTCAACAGTGGTGATCTGCTCAAAGGTTTCTTGAAACCCAAGATCAAGGTCGGTACCGAGTTCGTCACCCAGGGACGTAACAAGGACCAGGTTACATACTCTGTCAGCGCCATGGCTAAGTCCACCTACGCCCGTATGTTCGACTGGCTGGTCAAGAGAGTTAACTTAACTCTTGATACCAAACAGAAAAGAAACTACTACATTGGTGTGTTAGACATTGCCGGTTTCGAAATTTTTGACGTAAGTTATTAACTAGATTTAATGAGTAAGAATAACGGTAGTAATACACACTCATAATAAAACGCTGTTTGTTTAAATATTCATTGAACATTATCAAAATGACAAAGCGCCAGCTATAAGAATAAATGAAATTAAAAAGTTTAAAAGTGATTGTTTTTGCACAACAATAATGATCTGCTTTGTCAACTTTTGTCATTTAAACACAGTTTTATGCAATTCGATACAAACTTGAGTCATTTTTATAAGTCGAGTTTTAATTCTCCATGAAATGTTTTTGAAACAATATATAAGTAAGAAATGTCATTATAAGAAACTAGCCAAGACAAAGTGTTATGTGACTATGCTTTCAGTGTGTTTTTACGTGTAAGAAGTCAAAAGCAGAACTCAGAAATGGAATGTATTTTTTTCATTTACAGTTCAACAGTTTTGAGCAATTGTGCATCAACTACACCAATGAGAGACTCCAGCAATTCTTTAACCACCATATGTTTGTTCTGGAGCAAGAAGAATACAAGAAAGAAGGCATCCAGTGGGAGTTCATTGACTTTGGTATGGACTTGCAGGCCTGTATCGACCTTATTGAAAAGGTAACTCAAAAAAGTTAGGCTTATCATTAAACTTTTCTTGTATAACGTCATCGCTTAAAGTTATTACGCATAGATAACCTTTAGTACGTACTAAATATGTTTTTCGAAAGTAAAATCTGCAGTCAGCGATATCTAAATCAAGATATTGTTGGTTACCTTGGAACACTGATCATAACGTAAAGGCTTTATAGTTTTCCTAAGACTGTGCTAAGAACAAGTTGATTTATTAACTTTTAGTTCTAATCAGTCCAAATAGCTGAAAAGTTCTCACCTCTTTTTCATCGCTTTACCAGTATTATATTTTCCCTATTGAACAAACAAAAGTTCTTACTTCAAACAGCCTATGGGTATCCTGTCCATCCTTGAAGAAGAGTGCATGTTCCCTAAGGCATCTGACAAAACCTTCGAAGAGAAGCTTATGATTAACCATCTTGGTAAAACTAAGAATTTCAACAAACCAATAAAGAGCAGGAAAGGGGGTGCTAACGCCCACTTTGAGCTGGGACATTATGCTGGTGCTGTAAGTATTATGCACTTTGAGCTGGGACATTATGCTGGTGCTGTAAGTAACTATAAAGATAATCAGACTTAACGCCCACTTTGAGCTGGGACATTATGCTGGTGCTGTAAGTAACTATAAAGATAATCAGACTTAACGCCCACTTTGAGCTGGGACATTATGCTGGTGCTGTAAGTAACTATAAAGATAATCAGACTTAACGCCCACTTTGAGCTGGGACATTATGCTGGTGCTGTAAGTAACTATAAAGATAATCAGACTTAACGCCCACTTTGAGCTGGGACATTATGCTGGTGCTGTAAGTAACTATAAAGATAATCAGACTTAATTATTTTTCTAATTGTGTAAATATTACTAAATTTAAGGAAGGATGATGAGATTGTGACTTTATACTATCGTTACAGCTGTTTTCTCAGCCACAAAATTAACGTTTTAGTTAAATTTAATTTGGCAGATGTACAAAATGTTGATGCTGCAGAAGTTGTAAAATCATTGTAATGTGTTTTATATGATAAATTGTATCATCATTGGTGATTCGTGAAATATTAATATTTTCTTGCATGTATTTTTGCTGTAAAATAGTATAAATCGAAATATTTGCCATCTGTGTAAAAATGATTAAAAGTTACTTTTTTAAAATAGTGTCCCTTTTATCAAAATATATCTTATTTGATCTCTTTTTTCATTCACCAAATGCCAATTAATTGCTTGTTTATCTGAGGAACTTCTAAATAAAAACTTTCCAAGCAGCAAATTGTATGTTTATCCAGGTACCTTACAACATAAGCAACTGGCTAGAGAAGAACAAGGATCCAATTAACGAAACTGTTGTCGGAATCCTTAGCGAATCCAAGGAACATCTCGTTGCAACACTCTTTGCTCAACCTGCTGCGCGTAAGTGATCGCACAATAGCCATAACCAAGTAAAAACATGCCTGAATGCAGTCTTAACGAATACAAAATAAACTAGATATTTTCCGCTGCGTTCATTTTTATTGAGCAGTTACACAAGAACCAATAATTCGTGAAACATGTTTTGACTCAAAACAATTTTAAATGGCTTTGCTTAATCTGTCAGATATATATTTTCATATCATATCTTAAACTTAACGCTTGACTTAGATTTAACGTTTGAATATGTTTGCTTCCACTTTTAACTTACATAATTACAGCTGAGGGCGGTGGTGGTGGGAAGAAGAAGGGTAAATCATCCGCTTTCCAGACCATTTCTGCTGTCCACAGAGTAAGTTTCCCCATACCTTTCACTTTTTATATGTAATAATATGAATCATTTCAATCACTTTCTCATTTTAAAATTGACAATAAGCAGCTCGATGGATTTCTACCATAAGTATTATTCATAGAGGCAGTGATGAATTTAATATTTGTTTCTTATTTTCATCAATTTGTATTAATATTTTTACCACAACTATGTAGAGACTCGTATGATTTTAAACGTTAATTATACAACTGTTAATTTTTTATACTATTAGGAATCCCTAAACAAACTGATGAAGAACTTATATACCACTCACCCTCACTTTGTACGTTGCATCATTCCCAACGAGACAAAATCACCAGGTGTCATTGACGCTGCTCTTGTGCTGAACCAGCTTCAATGTAATGGTGTACTGGAAGGCATCCGTATCTGTAGAAAGGGCTTCCCCAGCAGAGTCGTATACTCCGACTTTAAGCAAAGGTTTGTCAGATGATTTAAATTTTACGTGTATTTTGTAAAACTAATATATTGGAATTTAATATTTTTGCATAAAGTCTTTCTAATGAAGTGCTCATGCTTATTTCTGTTGCCTCTATTATTACGCGAAATTAGGTAGGCGACATGACATGTTATTATAACAAAACTTTATAAATTATTTTAATACTTTTTCCAGATACTCTATCTTAGCTCCAAATGCCGTTCCACAAGGATTTGTTGAAGGCAAGCAAGTCACCGAGAAGATCTTGGAAGCTCTCCAGATGGACCCTAATGAGTACAAGATCGGTAACACCAAAGTGTTCTTCAAAGCTGGTGTTCTGGGTATGCTTGAAGACATGCGTGACGAACGCCTGTCCAAGATTGTGTCTCTCTTCCAGGCCTGGATCAGAGGTTACTTGATGCGCAAGCAGTACAAGAAACTCGGGGATCAAAGGTACACCTTATGTAAAAAAAATAAATGCTTTATAGTGTCATAGGCTTTCTTACTGCTAATGTAAACATTCTAAAGCATGTCCTCATACTTATAAATGTGTTTGTGTCATTAGTATATTTAAACATACTTTCTGCAGGACCGCTTTGTCCAGAATTCAGAGAAACATCCGCAAATGGATGGTGCTGAAGAACTGGCAATGGTGGAAACTGTACACAAAGGTCAAGCCACTTCTGAGTGCTGCTCGTGCTGAAGACGAAATGAAACAAATTGAAGAAGAATACAAGAAATGCAAGGAAGAACTGGCTAAAATAGAAAAAGTAAAGAAAGAGCTTGAGGAACAGAACGTCCTTCTGAAGCGTGAAAAGGAAGACATGTTCTTCCAACTACAGGCGGAACAAGATACCATGGGAGACTATGAAGAGAAAATGGAGACACTTATCAATGATAAGGCTGACTTGCAGAGTCAGATAAAAGAACTCGAAGAAAGGTGCACTGACGAGGAAGGCGCTAGTGCTGCACTCCAGGCAGCCAAGCAGAAATTAGAAGAGGAAGCAGAAAAACTCAGGAACAACATACAGGAGCTTGAAGGCTCATTAGCAAAGGCTGAACATGACAAACAAACAAAGGACAATCAAATTAAAACATTACAGGGTGAAATGTCTCAGCAAGATGAACAAATAGGAAAATTAAATAAAGAGAAAAAGAACCTTGAAGAAACTCTGAAGAAAACACAGGGCTCTCTTGCCGCTGAAGAAGAAAAAGTGAACCAGTTGAATAAAATCAAACAGAAACTTGAATCAACCCTCGATGAGGTATATTTATTTCCTTTAATACTCTACGTTGTCAGCAATCATATTCTTATCAAATGGCTCATAAAATTTAGTTCTGCTTTACTTTTTTGGTAATAGATCGTTTGTTGTTTGTACATTTCCCAGTCATTTCTTTCCCTGTTTACTTTTTTGATAAGGCATTATTTTTTCTCAGACAACTCGGTATTCAAATTATTGCCTTGTAAAATGTGTTATTATTTTTTCAATATATGGACGATCTTTACTAAAGACAACATTATATTATAGAATTATGATAATTATGATGCAAAAAAAATATATAAACACTTATAGTATTTGCAAAAACTGAAATATTTCACATTGAAGCAGTTATAAACTACTGACGCTAATGCAGAAACAACACTGATTGGACGCTCTTTAGTGAAGTTTTAATTAAATGAAATCTGAAAAAAACTCGGATGTTTTTAAAAGAAAGTCTCATCATTTCCACACCCGGATAAAAGAGTTTATTTCATATTTTATATTGTTCTATTACTTTCTACTTGTAGATGGAGGACAATCTTGAGCGTGAGAAGAAGGTTCGTGCTGACGTCGAGAAGGCAAAGAGAAAGGTAGAACAAGACTTGAAAGCAACACAAGAAGCTGTAGAGGAACTTGAGCATGTGCGAGCTGAGCTCGATGCAACTGTCAAAAAGTAAGATTTTATAAATGGCATTTTTATCTGCATGCTCGTTATATTTTCCTACTCTGTTGCACATTTCATGTTTATTTTCAGCAAAAAAATTGTTTGTATTTCCACGCCGTTTTAGGTAGCCTTTAGTCGGGCGTGTTTAAAACTGCTTCAAAACATTGTAGTTTAGCACTTGAAATTTCATTCATATCTTGTTTATATACAATATCCGAGTTCGATTACAAACAATGATATAATCAACTTACAATGTGTTCAGATAGACGAGAAATAATCTATATTTTCCCAAGGAAATAGTCTGAACAGATACCCTAAGACTAAATTTACAGTTAATGTTATAATGTATTAATCATTCTTTCTTTTAGGAGGGACGGCGAACTTAAGGCACTCAGTTCCAAACTTGAGGACGAGCAGGGCTTGGTTGCTCAGCTTCAGAGAAAGATCAAGGAACTTCAGGCCCGCATTGAAGAGCTCGAGGAAGAACTGGAAGCCGAGAGACAAGCAAGAGTCAAGGTATAAAATAACCGCTAATATCAACCACATTGGTATTTATTTCAAGGCTTTTGCACTTTGTTCAGTTATTGACATCATGAATATCATTCGAATTAAGATGTCTCATATATAGAAATTACAGACTTTTGTACCAAATATTGACTAATCAAGTACTTGCATCAGAAACGTTTCACCTCTACTGGCTGCTTTCTGAATGTGTTCTTAAAATATTTTTTACATAAAATGTTAGTGGATAGTATTCATAATTTAAGATTTATAAGACAGTTTGAAAAAAAAGTTATATCAAATATCAAAACATGTAGAACCCCTTGTGTTTTGTTTTAAATTGTGATTGGTTGCTCTGGACTAGGTTGAAAGGCAAAGAACTGAACTCAGTCGTGAACTTGAAGACCTCAGTGAGCGCCTTGATGAAGCTGGTGGTGCCACTGCAGCCCAGGTAGAGCTCAATAAGAAGCGTGAAGCAGAACTTCTGAAGCTCCGTCGTGACCTGGAAGAACAAACCCTCCAGTCTGAGTCTCAGATAGCCGCTCTGCGCAAGAAGGCCAATGATACCGCAAGTGAGATGGCCGACCAGGTTGATCAACTTACAAAGACAAAACAAAGGTAAGGCAAACAATTTTTTAAATATTATTTACTGTATCCTTCTAGTTCCTATGCATGTAAACTATACAAATAATGTTAATGCTCGTCCATGTGATAAGATTTAAGACTTTTGCCTAGGTTAAGTTTTTATCTTAAAAAAGAGCAATATGTGTATTATCATAAAAAGAGCAGTTTTTCAATTCTTCAGTAAGAAATATGAATTAGATGATAATTTCAGTAGAATGAAACGCTAGAGAATGCCAAATATAAAAAAATCTGTAAATACTAATATTATGTCTGTGTAAATTCCAGGATCGAAAAAGAAAAGACGCAGCTCAAATCTGAGATCGAAGATCTTCATGCACAAATAGAACATGTGTCAAAGAACAGAGTAAGTATTTAGTCACATTTAAGTTTTACTGTTTAGAAAAAAATGTTAGGATCTCGGCTGTGTTGAATTTTAGATGTTAGTTAATTATTACAGGTAATGCTTTAAACAATTTTCCTGAATGTTTAAGATCATTTTGTAACTCTTCAACATTTAACTTAAACCTATTCTACAGGGAATGTCTGAAAAGATGTCAAAGCAGGTAGAATCCCAAATTGCCGACCTTACTCTCCAAATCGAAGAGAGCCAGCGAAATGTTCAAGAAATAGCTTCAGCAAAGGCCAAACTGCAGAATGAAAATACAGATTTGAACCGCCAGTTGGAAGATGCAGAGACTCGAATGAGTCAGCTTGCAAGAGAGAAGAGTTCCTATATTTCTCAGCTTGAGGAGGCCCGACAAGTTCTTGATGATGAAAGCAGGGTAATTCAGGAAATTTCCTGTTATTTGATTTCATCGATTCTTAAAAGAAATAATCAAAATGAATGTAGAGACGTTAAAGTAAATTTAAGGCATTTTCGCTTTGGGTTTAGATGTATTACGTAGTATACATGACGATTAGAGCTACATGTCATGGAACTTAGAGTGAGATTTTCAATAACATAATTCACAAAAAAAATAATATGACAGTGAGAAAAACTTTAAAAAGCATATTTTATGCTACAAAAGGAATACAAATATATATAGAAATTTAAATAAAAGTTGAATAAAATGATGGTATAATTTTCTTTTAGATCCGCCAGAAAATCAGCACTGAACTCAGAAATCTTCAGGCAGACTTTGACGCTCTCCGTGAACAGCTCGAAGAGGAGTCCGAGGCTAAGGCTGATCTTCAGAGGCAACTATCCAAAGCAAATGCGGAGGCTCAGTCCTGGCGCGTTAAGTACGAGAGCGAAGGTATTGCTCGTGCCGATGAACTTGAAGAAGCTAAACGTAAACTTGCAGCTAGACTTCAAGAAGTTGAGGCCGCACTTGATGCTGCAAATACGAAAGTGAACAATCTCGAGAAGACGAAATCAAGACTGCAAGGAGAACTGGAAGATGCTGTCGTCAGCCTTGACAGAGCTAATGCAAACGTTAACCAGCTTGAGAAGAGAAACAGAGTCTTCGATAAAACAATTGCTGACTGGCAAGCAAAGGTACGATCCCTACAAAGCGAATTTGAAAGTGTGCAAAAGGAGTCCCGCGCCTATTCAGCTGAACTGTACCGTGTGCAAGTACAACTTCAAGAATCTAGCGATACTGTTGATGCTCTGAGAAGGGAGAGCAAAATGTTTTCTGGTAAGTATATGGAGATTTTTTTTATTTTCTCTGTATCTGTAGTTTTGTAGTTGAAAATTAGACTAACCAATTAATTTTGTCTTCGTTTTCCTGTCTAAATGATGTATTAGCTTGGAAAAAGCTCACTAAATGTCTACTCATTATTTCTTTTAATTTGGTAAAGATTTATTAGTGTCTTACCCCTTGTATTTATTGTCATACATCAACATTCTCATGCCTTCATTATCGTCTAGATTTTCCTGTCAGAGCAGATTTTGAACGATGTTTTTTTATTTATCTGTTTTCCTTATTTAAAAATTGTTTCATGTTGTTTTATTTTCAGTTGTTTATTAATGAAACATACTTCTTATCTTATTGTTCAGAAATGTCAGTCTGAAATAAACTGCTTTTTAGATGAAGTCCGCGATCTGAATGATCAGATTAATGAAGGTAGTAGAGTTATACATGAGCATGACAAGGCACGCCGTCGACTTGAACTGGAAAAAGAAGAACTCCAAGCTGCCCTCGAGGAAGCCGAAAGTGCTCTAGAACAAGAAGAAGCTAAAGTATCGCGTGTCCAACTCGAGATTGTTTCTATTCGTCAAGAAATCGACAGACGTATCGCTGAGAAGGAAGAAGAGTTTGAGAACACGAGGTTAATCTGAAAATCTATCTATCTATCTATCTATCTATCTATCTATCTATCTGTCTATCTATTTATCTATCTATCTGTCTGTCTGTCTGTCTGTTTATCGCAATCTTTTATACAGTATTTAGTCGCACGGCCCCTATTTTCTGTTCCCTTTTTAGAATTACAATGAGATTGCTTCTGCTTATCTATGCTTTAAAGAATATGATGTGTAGAGACTTAATGTTTAATACATGACAAAATTCTATTTTATCACAGACGGAATCACCAGAGGGCTTTAGACTCGGCAAATGCTAGCCTTGAAGCTGAGAGTAAAGGAAAACAAGAGGCTATCCGTATCCGCAAGAAACTTGAGCAAGAAATTCATGACCTTGAATCATCTCTTGATGTAAGCAATCGATCAAGGACAGAAGCTGAAAAGAATTCCAAACGATTACAAGAAATGCTGAGAGAGATGCAAGCTGCTATTGAAGAAGAACAACGCAAGGCTAGCGAGGCAAGAGAAGCTTTTGAAATTGCTGAGAGACGCACACATACAGTTCAAGTTGAATGTGAAGAAATACGCACGGCTCTTGAGTCCGCTGAAAGAGCACGCAAGGTAACCGAGGGTGAGTTCATTGAAGCCACTGATCGTGTAAATGAACTCAGTGCTACCCTTCAAACTATTGGAAGTCAGAAGAGAAAGCTGGAGGGTGACCTAAGTGCCATGCAAGCTGACTTGGACGAGATGAGCAATGAAGTAAGATCAGCTGATGAAAAAGCCAAGAGAGCCGTTTTGGATGCCCAAAGGTTGGTCGATGAGCTTCGTACCGAGAAAGATCACTCTGCATCTGTAGAAAAGATGAAACAAGCTCTCGAGTCCCAGGTCAGAGATCTCACATCTCGCCTTGACGAAGCTGAAGCATCTTCCCTGAAGGTTGGAAAGAAGGCCGTAGCAAAACTTGAACTTAGAGTGAGTTATTTTCTTTGTCATTTTTTAAAATCTTTACTAAACAGTTAAAATATCTCCTTATTCAGTTTGAGTCATACAATGGTTACTTATGAGCAACACATTAGCTACATGTATCTCGTATTTTCGAACAAATATAGACGTAATAGTTATTATGAAATATATTGTTTATCACAGCACCAAAGGATCTACCGTTTAACATGCATTATATGGATCATTTTTGTTTTTAGGTCCAGCAGCTGGAGAGCGAATATGACGCTGAGCAGAGACGCCACGCAGAAACACAAAAGAATGCCCGCAAAGCTGATCGTCGCCTGAAAGAGCTTGCTTTCCAGGTTGAGGAAGACAGAAAGAACCAGGAACGCATGCAGGATCTTATTGACAAACTGCAAGCCAAACTCAAGACGTACAAACGCCAAGCTGAAGATGCTGTGAGTAAACATTTTTTTACATCTCCTTCATCAGTCATAAAGGTGTAGATAGCAGTTACAATCACTTCCCCTCCAGCTATCTAACAATAAGTCTTAGACCTGTTGTTTATTATCGCTTAATAATTCTATTATCTAAAGATCATTTATATTTTAGATTTAGTTTATTTTGAAAGCGGACATGTATTTTACCAGACTGTTCCTTTGAGCAGATATCATGCTTATTTATATACCAATATGTACTTAATATAGCAAGGAAACCATTATTTCAACATATTCTCAACATAGAATACTTGAAACATTACAAGTTACAGTGATGCATTTGGTTTGTATATATATTCTTCCTGGTATCACCCTGTAGGAGGAAGTAGCCGCCATCAACCTTGCCAAGTTCCGCAAAGTGAACGAAGAGCTTGAGGATGCTGAGTCACGCGCTGACTCTGCTGAGAACATGCTCTCGAAGGTTCGCGTGCAGACCCGCAGTATGTCGGCTGCTGCTTCCAGTCGCACCAGTACTACTGTGGTAGGTTTATTTGAGTATTTCAATGTTAACCTAAAATTCTTTAATATAAATTATTAACATAATAGTTTGTTTTTGTTAATCGTTCAGGGTCTTCAACAATATGAGCATATTGTTTGTTCAAATTTCATATTTAGAAATACTGGTAGTACCATTACTAGTAAGTTGTCGCTCATAATAGGGGATAGTCTCGTTCAGTTATGCGTTACATTTTGTAATTATAATACTGCCATTGAAAAATAGATGATAATAATTCAAAATTGTGACAGTGACAGCGCCAAATATATACATTTAGTAACACATATGTCAGCTATTTACCTTATATGTTGGTGAGGTTTTTTTTTTTCAGGTAAAATCCTCCACTGTCATGAGTGCTGAAGTCTAAGTTACTGACGTGACTTTAGTGTAATACTTTAGGTAATACAATAATCATTTCTTGGAGCTTTAGTACAAAGTCACATGTATACTGACAACATACTTAAATTCTAACGAAAAAAGCGTACATAAATATAATCGAAGGAAAAAATGGATTAAGTAAAATAATTCCACTGTTGCAATTTTAGCTGGTGTCAGTTATTACTGGACCATAAATGATGTCCGTAATTTCTTGTCTAGTTATGGTTTGATGCTGGAACTGAAATGCATGCGTGCCTTGGCTAGTTCTAGTTCATGAAATAACCTGTGTAAAGTTGTGAAAGTGGCTTTAAAATAATCTAGTTCAGCAATGTATTTTAGCTGAAAATAGTTCTGCTTTAGATCAAGTCTTTTGATCTATGTCGCATGCTTGTAAAAGAGACGTGAATATGTAAACTACAAAATACAAAAAATAATGGGAAAGACTAGAGCTTTCAGTTCTACTGAAATATGTTCTGACTGTAGATACTTTCTTCGAAAACTAAAATTACAAAGCAATATCATCGGTAAGACCGGAAGATTTTAGTAACCTTTAGGCATAAGAAAGACTAAACCGTTTTATTGGCATATCAAGACTATTTAATTTCTATTTTCACAGGTGACATTTTGTAGTTCTTACAGCAATCAATAAAACTTTAGTCACCTTGCTTGAAAATTATTGAAGTTAGGAAGTTATACAGTAAAATGGCTATCGAATTATTACGACAGGACAAACATCAATATATCACAACACTGGGGGTTGGTTTATGCAGTTCAGAGTGAAGATAATTTGTTGCCTGCTTACAGCCTTATAATGAAGTCTTCTTAGTGATATTTTGACCGCTACAGAATGTGTAGCAAATGTTTTGCTGGTTATGTAGTGGTCTGATACTTGTTTTTGTTGCTTCCACAAAAGTCCCATTTCTTTAATGTTAAACTGTTGTTTTTCGAAACAGGTGGGATTCTATAAAACAAGTTTAGAATATAGTCAACATTTATACATTTTAACAATATTGCAATGAAATGAATATGGAATGAGGCTCTTTGTGGAAGAGTTTGTGTGATTTGTTTTCATCTGTACGTTATATGGTTATAATATGGGTATCTTCACTGATCAGAAGGGGCACGGATATTGTTCGTAGTTCAGCATGTAATTGTAAATGCTATCATCTATTCCAACATATTGGTACATCGCATTATCTACTATTGTCAGCCGATCTAGCCCAGACCACGCATATATCATCGACAAATATAGATGCAAATTCCTGTCAACACAACGTGTAAGATTTTGTAGAACTCGGAGAGGTATAATTAGCCAAACTTTAATTTGTTTGAAAATTGTCTCGATTCATTTGAAAATCTTCAGCCTCTTTGTTTTACCAAAAATATTTCATTTCTTGATTGCTGTTTATTTTTTCATCTTTTTGCCCAAAACTTTCTCTCTTCTTATTTTGTTATCACATAAAACATTATTTCTCATAACAAACACCTTCCTCCAATATTTTCACCCCTTCCTAATAAATCGTTTTGTTTAAAATTCCAAACAGGAGGTCAAACAGTTTTGCTTTTTTTCATTATCCCATTTTATTTCTGTGGTGAAGAAGTATAGCTTAAATACAGGAAAGTAAGTGGGTGGAAAACACACACCTGATTACAATACCTCTCAAATGCTTGAAATCAGAGGGTACAAACTCTCTTTATTGAGCATATTTTAGCAAAGTGTGTCTCCTTTTCTTGACTGTAAATTCTTCATAAATTTCAAATGTGCATTTCAGTCTTAGCATGTTGAATTGAAGTTTGTGGTAATGCATACTAAATAATTAAAAATGTGTTAGGAACTAATTAGTCATTTAAATACCTGGTAAATTCTCCGTGAAGTTCTCAAGAGAAATTTATTCAATTCCAGCTATTTTTTGTTATCTTTAAAAAGCGGCTGCTTGTGTTTTATTGCAGCGTTAATTATTGATTTATATTCTTGCTTTTCCAATTTCAGATATCTCGGATGTATTCCTTTACCGGACCCTATACCGTCAAAGATGTAACCTTGTCCATTTGGGGGTGATGACAACAGATTGGAGTTCGCAGTTTAGGCAGTTTCCTCTAGAGATCACCATTTTACCTACCAGAAACTTAATATTTGATTGAAAAGTTTGAAACGTTTAGATAATACACATTGTGATACATTCTTTAATGCTTCTATAATCAATTTCAAAGAGGAAAAGAAATATGTGTGCATTAATACGATACCAAGATGATAGTGTGAAATAAATGTGGTTTTTTATTTTGTTTAATGAATTACAAAACAGAAATAAACAACTCCTGGAGATCCCTTTTTATTACTCACAAAAGGGGTCGTGAATGATCCCTCGATGGACAACTCTTTTATTGTTTATTGATAGTAAAGTGTGTGACAAGAATTTACTGATCGTACCTTTGCTAAAATGTTTGTTGCAAAGTCTATAATAAATGTAGTATAAACGAAGCTGGGTGTTAGTCATTCCTTAGCCTATAGCCGTGTGTTATTGAGTATATACATTTCGGGAAAGATTGTTGAAAGATTCTGTCCGTATTTATAGCGTCTGAATCCTTTTAGAAACGAAATCGCAGCTGTATTGCAATTTCAGTCATTGAAGTTAGGTTAAAGTGAGGACAACTCGTACACAAACAAGATTACAGAATAGTAAACTCGTCAGGGAAAAAAACTGAAATATGATCTAGATATCAAATTCTGCTTCAGAGGATCGCTAATATTTGCTTTAGTATAGAACATATCTTGGTGACATTTAAAGGGACAGACCCTAAACTTTACCCATGGTATACTGCATAGATATTTTATTGGCTCATATTCTCTCAGATGAAACGTAATTGATAATTTAAAGAATATGTTTTCTAAAATATTTCTGTACGGAATATATCAACCACATTAAGTATGCATTTGTAATAAATGACTATCCACCCTAAAATGATACAACAACAACAACTCTCAATATAAAGGTCAGTATTTAGTTCACCGGTTACACTTAGAATGTTCGACACCTTTCATCGGGTAATAATTTAATCAAATTTATTCACATTTATAGGATTATGAAGAGCATTGAATGAATTTTAGGGCATGCCTCTTTAAAGTTGAGAATAAAGGAATTCAAAATTTGGATGAAGTTTCGTTTTTTAACATTTTTATGTATTTATTTAATATTTGATCCCGGCAGGATTCGAACCTGCAATCTCCTGATCCGTAGTCAGGCGCCTTATCCATTGGGCCACGGGACCACCTCTGACTATTTTGCATAAGAACGGAAATGTAGTAGCGGCTTGGTGTACGCTATGTTGGACAAATATTATTCTATCCTTTTGAGTTTTTTTATCGACAATTACCGGTTGCCCATATGACCGACCCCCCCCCAACTCCCTGCAGAGATTGGCTATTTTAGTTGTGGGAGTAGTGCAAGATACAGAAGGCATACCGTTCCAGAGACACCCTTGGTTCTTTTACATGCTCAGTGTACAGCACTGATTCATGGGACCTCGGTTTAACGTTTCATCCGAAAGACAATTAATAATGTTAGTGGAGGATCGTGGGATCGATATCAAGACCACTGGATTACCAGTCCAGCGCGTTACCACTGAACCACTGATCCGCTCCAAATATTACTTATTTGTAAATGTAAATATGTAATAAGGCTAGATTCGAAGTGGCAATCTCATGGTCATTAGGCCTGTGGGCAACGTAACTTTGTGTTTTATTGTATTCTCTGGTTTAAAGTATTCAGGTCATATCATTTCAACAAATCCTGTATCTTTTGGTGTCTGTAATAGTCGTTGGAATATATAGTAGTAGTTTTACTGAAAATATAAAGTAGCATATCCTATCTATCTGAGTTTATTTATCGTTGGTACCGGTTTCGAATGTGACCTACACGCATTGAAAACGTTTAATAGTTTATACTTATTTATTTTCATCTAATGGATTGGGAAGCAAGCCTTTTCAACTTATTTTAATCCTTTCTCGATGACTGTTTTCCTGGATTCAAGCCAGTACTCGCGCAAAAAGTAAAATTATTTTTTGGTTGTGGGAGATGGTGCGAGTAACAGCATCTAATTCGAGAGACACACCTGGTTCTTTTACATGGTCAGTGTATAGCACAGAGACATGGGATCACTGTTTAATATCTGATACGAAAGACAATTAGTTGCGTTGGTGGAGGAGCAATAAATTGAACTCGCAACCTTTGGATTACCAATCCAGCACGTTACCACTGAACCACCAATCTGCCCCAATAGCTTATCCTGCATAAGTTACTGCCCTTGTATAAATTGGGATGACCGTTTTCAAAATTGGTAGTGTCGTTTTTTTAATTAGTCACATTTTTTTCGCCGGTCTATTTTGTATCTATAATACTCTACAGATCGTGTGGTTAAGACTCGTAATGTCTCATTCTCTCATACTTTACTCTTTGAGCTGGTTCTTCTCAGAGAACATAAACATGTTGCAGTACCAGTATTTTAAACAATAGTGGGTTCTTGTGTTTACAGTCCATTTAGAGCAAAAACTGCAGAGCAAAAATGTGTTCAAAAAGTAGAACACTTATACATTGGTTTTCAGTACTTGGTATGACTTTGCACGGGATCTATTGCAGCGTATCATTCGTGACAGAACAATATTTTATTAACACAGAAGTTTGTGTGGTAGACATATTACGTTTTAAGTAAGTTGCCTTAACATGCAAGATGCATTGATATGTAAAAATTAAAAAGATAAAATAAACAAATATTTCTCCTTTTGGAAATTGCTATTTATTTTTCAAGGATTCTTTAAATAAATAAGATTTTTATACGGACAGACGACAGTCAATGGTGACGTCATACAGTCCATACGTCAAGATCAGTAATTTATACAGATAAATACCAAACGAGAGATCATACTGTTGACCCCTAGAAAATTTTACTAGGGTCAATACGGAGAGAAATATAATTTATGAACATGACATTTCTGAATAACGCAATTCTGTATGCAAGCAAATAAATTGACACTTAACGTTAAAAAACATGTCTTCTAGTCTTCCACACTCATGGTGGTATTCTTCTTTTTTTTTTTTTTTTGAGTCTTGGCTTATAAATTCATATATAGTGTCTCGCGTTTTCAAAGGCATAGTAGCCATGAGTCCCAAAGACTAAAGAACAGTCATATAATCGATGCCACTTTGAATTTAAATATTCACTTTAAAATGTTCTCACTAAAATGTCTGTAAAGTTTTTTATGAATAACGAACGTGTTCTTCATTATATCGTTGTCATCACTCTCGGTGGTCGGAAAGACAATAAATTGGTTCCTGGGAGTATGGTAGAGGTGGAATGATTTCTAGGGATCCAGATTTCTCAATATCGCCTGAAATATATTATTTCACAATATTTAAACGTTCAAAAGTGAACAGAAAATTTAATATCCAAGTATAGATATCATAAAAGACAATAAGACATTTTTATCAGGTTGACAATAGTGAAATGTACAAACAGGTTAGAATAAAAAAGCATCGGTCAATTTAGAGGAAGAAATAATTAGAACAAATTGTTGGTCCTAACCTAAAAAACTACCATACCTATATATTTCAAGGAGCTATTTAAACCAAAATAATAGATAAAAGAAAGCTTACCTTTACGTGTCCATTTTAGTTAACTTGATTTAGACCTCGTTGCTGGAGACAATCTTAGTCCGTTTCACCACAGTGCTTGAGCTGCGGGTAGCTGACATACTACGGTTGGCGAGGCGGGCCTTTTGTAGAGAGTTCTCGGCAGAGTCAGCGCGCTCCTCGGCACTCTCTAGCTCGTCAGTGACCTTCCTGTACTTAGCCAAGTTAATAGCGGCAACTTCTTCCTGTAACATAGTAATAAACCGTTTAGACAGAGAGTTTAGGTATGTCAGTCTATTGTTAATAGTTAACCCGTTTTAATTCTGAAACTCTTATTCTTCAGTGATGCTTAAGTGACTTTTATTTTCATCCGTATTATTTATATTCTGTTTGTTTGTAAGACTGAAGTAAACATTAAGGATAAAAAGAACAGTGAAATTACGCGTAAATAACGTTCAATTAAGGTGCATTATGAATCGAGCAGAACATGAGATATCATAAATGAGAGTAAAAGTATAAAACAATGTTAATAATATAAAATCCACTTACAGCTTCCTCAGCCTGGCGTTTGTATACCCTGATCTTGTTCTGCAGTTTGTCAATGAGGTCCTGTAAACGCTCCTGGTTCTTTCTGTCTTCATCCACCTGGAAGGCCAGCTCTTTAAGGCGGCGGTCAGCTTTGCGCATGTTCTTCTGTGTCTCCGCATGGCGGCGCTGTTCACTGTCAAGCTCACTTTCTAGCTCGGTGATCTGAGAGATAAAAGATATGAGAATTTAAATACCACTTCAAAAGCTCAATCACGAAACAATTTGATAAGAATTTAATAATTCAATAGAGAAATCCCTCCGAGACACTTAACAATTATGAGAGAACAGGTCTTACCAATTACAATTATTTGTCACTTAAAGGTGAAATGTTACTTTGGTAAATTTAAATAACATTACTAATTAATTTCAGATTTTATGTGTAACTAGATTGACTAGAAAATGTGCAAATAATAGCACGTATAACAAGAAAAGATGGCCTAAATGATGGATATCTGATAAAATATTAATGCTAGGAAGAATGCGTGAAGAAAAAAAAATTATTTAACCTGTAAGACTAACTGAAAACTTACCCTAGCTTCCATTTTAGCAATCATGCCCTTTCCTCCCTTAAGAGCCTTGGCTTCGGCTTCATCCAAACGTACGGTCACTTCCCTCAGCTGATTTTCAAGGACCCTTCTCATCTTCTCAACGGATGAGGAGTGATCCTTTTCAGAGCGAAGCTCATCAACAAGACGAGTATTATCAAGCATAGCCTTCTTCAGCTGTTCTTCAGCGCGTCTCACTTCTCCGCTCATTTCCTCAAGATCGGCATTCATTGCACTGATATCTGCTTCAAGCTTCCTCTTTTGGCTTGCCAAGCTTTGCAGTTGAGATGAAAGTTCATTAACACGGTCAGAGGTTTCAACAAGTTCGTTTTCAGCTGCCTTGCGACTGCGTTCAGCAACTTCAACGGCGCTACGCATTTCATTAGATTCCATTTGGAGTGCTGTTACCCGGCGCTCAACAATTGAAACAGATTCGATGGCTTCCTGAGTCTTGCGTCTTTCTTCATCCAAAGCGGACTGGAATTCTCTACATTGCTCTTGGTATCTCTTTGCATTCTTCTCCATATCAGCTCTTACACGGTTAGCGGTGTCAACAGCAGCCTCAAGTTCGTTGATGTCCTTCTCAAGCTTCTTGCGTATACGGAGGGCTTCACTCTTGCTTCTGGATTCAGCTTCAAGAGATGCTTGCATAGATTCAATTGCACGAGCTTGATTACGTCTGAAAATCGAAAGAAGGTATTCTGAAACACCTATCGAACTATTTTCTTTTAAAATCAAAAGAAGATACTATCTTGTTATGTCCTTATTTAAAAAACAGCTTACACCAAACCACCAATAATAATGAAATTTATAAGATGGATATATTTTTACAAATATACGTGTATTATTCTTTACTGAGGTTAAGTTGTGGATTTGTTCATAGAAAAAACGTGTATATCAGACTTGAAAATATTTCACATTTATAACTCAATAAACTATTGAGTTTAACATTTATATGAAGCAATCATTACTTTGTGTTCTCGAATTCCTCTTCCTTCTCTGCAATGCGTCTGTCAATCTCAGAACGAATGCTGGCCAGTTCGAGTTGAGCACGTGTGACCTTAGCCTCTTCCTGTTCCAGGGCACCCTCAGCCTCCTCGAGGGCAGCTTGGAGTTCCTGCTTTTCAAGCTCTAGACGGCGACGGATCTTATCGTTCTCGTGAACGCTTCGGCCTCCCTCGGAAAGTTGTTCAGTGATGTCATGTAGCTCAGCTAGATAAAGGAAGACATATATTTGTAAGCAATCAGTTGAACAAACTTTTCGTAAAGATGTTTAGCAACATTTATTAAGGTATTAAACGAGTGAAAAAGAATGAAAATGTTTGAAAAGAAGAAATTAATACCAAGGACCTCGATACGCTTTACAGAAATGAAATGTTAGTAGGCCTTAGAACACATTAGAGTGATAAGAGTATCAATGTAGATTGAAGTTGTAGCTATATCGGTTTCTTAAGTAGACCTTAACTTCACACCTGTCAAGTTGCTGTTTTCCCTTCTTAGAGTATCAACAGTTGACACAACTTCTTCATACTGTGTCTTCAACCGGTAGATTTCAGTGGTGTAGCTTCTACATTCTTTCTGTGAGTTTTCAAGGTCTGTCTGCAGGCTGCGCACCTTTGTCTGCCAGTCGGCGATAGTCTTGTCAAATGATCGGTTTTTCTTCTCCAGCTGTGTAACTAAGGATGAAGCTCTGTCACTGTTGACAACAGCATCTTCAAGTTCCAGCTGAAGTCTTGACTTGGCCTTTTCAAGTCCACTGATCTTTGAGCTAGCGGCCTCAAGAGCTGTCTCAGTTTCCTGGAGCTTGCTTGTGAGTTTTCGTCTGGTCTCCTCGAGTTCATCAGCTCGAGCCATGCCTTCTGTCTCGAACTTGACACGCCAGGACTGAGCCTCGGCGTTGGCTCTGGAAAGTTGTCTTTGCAGGTCAGCCTTGGCCTCACTTTCTTCCTCAAGCTGTTCACGGAGGGCATCCATGTCAGCAATGGCATTGCGCAGTTCAGCAGACAGTTTCTGACGGGTCTGAAATGATTCAGATGGAACAATAATATTCAGATGATAAAAGTACTTCAAAAATAGGTATTGTCTAAATAATCAATTAATCAAACAATCTAGCTAGAAATGGTTTGCGTTATTTTATATTTCTAGATCATTAAGATTTATGTGGTAAAATGTTAGCAATCATAAACACACAAACATACCCTGGTTTCATCATCCAAGCTGCGCTTAGCTTCATCAAGCATAGCTGCAAGGTTGGAGCGGTCACGTGCAAGTTGGTTAGCCTTGGATTCGGCTTCTTCAAGTTGACGTGTGAGCTCTGAGCTTTCACCCTGGAGTCTAGCCTTGCTTGCAGTAAGTTCCTGAATGTTTCTTGCGCTCTCATCAAGGCGGCTGTTCAAGTCGGAGATCTGAGCCTCAACTTGCTTGGACATCTTCTCGGACATACCCTGTAGCCAACACATTGACAAATGTTGAATAATTTTCAGCGTATAACATTTAATGTAATTATACCTTTTGAATTAAGTTCTGGACATACTCTCATTTATCACAATGTTCGCATATATAATAATAACAAAAAACTGTGTTTACAACGTGCCTGGCATATTTGTAGAAAATGTGTATATAAACAAATAGTTAATCAGTTATTGACATCCTAGCGTCATGAGAAGTATAAAATATCTTTGACTTACTCCTTTCTTTGAAGCATTTGCAAGCTGGTCTTGCAGGTCAGCAATTTCGTTCTTCAGCTGTTGTTTCTCCTTTTCAATTCTATAAAAATAGAGCAAAAGATTACCAAAAGATATTGTCATTTTCGCTAAAACGGAGTTTTTTTCCGTCTTTCACAAAGCTTCAATAAACTAAATAAATAACATAAAATGAATAAATTGATTAAGAAGTTTTATTATTTATTGCACAAATTATTTGCACCGCGGTATTACAAAATTACAACATAAAAACATTTCAAGGTGTTTTAATAACTTTACTGTTTTCGTTATTGTTATATACCAACTGACCTCTGTTTGACCTTAGTGAGCTGGTCAATTTGGTCCGCCATCTCATTACTGGTATCCTGAGCCTTCTTTCGCAGAGAGGCAATAGTAGCCTCGTGTTCAAGAGTTGAGTCCTCGAGGTCACGTCTAAGTTTGAGAAGTTCCTGTTCACGCTTCTTGTTGACCTCTATCTGAGCAACGGTGGCGCCACCAGCCTCGTCAAGACGTTCGCCGAGCTCCTCGAGTTCACGATTAAGTTCGTTCCTCTGTTTCTCAACCTTTAGTGAAAACAGGTTATTGTTAGTTGTGCTTTTTTCAGCAGGTTCATTGCCAAATAATTTAATGAATAGTAACATCGAAAGCATATTTAAGATAATTTTCAATGTTATTAACTAAAGAAATGAATATCTACCTAATTTTTAAAACGTTCATACTATGACAGCCAAACAAAACAATAAAAGATTTTTTTTGCTAGAAAGAACTCCTATTGATAAAACTATTTGACACAGTTTCAAACTTACCTTTGACCTATTCTGTCTCTCAGTTTCGAGTTCTTCCTCAAGTTCTTCAATGCGAGCCTGAAGTTCCTTGATCTTTCTCTGGAGCTGGGCAACAAGACCTTGTTCGTCCTCAAGCTTGGCATTCAGGTTCTTGATCTCGGCTTCCCTCCTTTAATTACATATTTGGTGTTAGACATTTGTGAATATTGAAAAAGCAGGTATAAAATGTATGAATTATTGGTTAACCATTATGAATATCTATTGAAGTATATATTCAATGTTCACCAATTTATTACGAAGCATAAATAACATTTTTGTGATTAGAACTTTAGCCTGTGCTTACTGAGTATAATCAATATTTTATCATATTTTATATATTTTATTTTTTACTATTCCTTATCATTGTGATTTTGTGATAGAAAAAAATAAAAACGACCACTCACTTCTTCATATTGCCCTCAAGCTCAGCCTTAACACGTTCAAGATCATCAACCATTTCCTGAGTGGCTTTGAGATCCTGCTCAACCTTCCTCTTGACCTTCTCAACATCAGCACGAACCTTCTTTTCACGCTCAAGGTTATCTTCCAGCTATAAGTAAAATAATAATGAATCAAGCTTTCAGTCAATAAACTGGCATTGATTTTATATACTTATCCTTTATAAGTATATATTTTAATCTAATAACTCATGCCATATATTCTATAAAGTTATTTCTACTATTTTATGAAAGAATTCTTTAGTATTTTTCTTTTAGTTTTTTATTTATCTACATAGGAAAAGAGTATTGATTCCTAAGTACTTATAAAGTTACTATTAAATCTTTATTGGTGTATCGTTGTATATGCCTCACCTCGTCAAGAGTAGATTCGAGCTTCTGTTTCAATTTGTTAAGATGGTTCACTTTGTCCTCTTCAGCAGCCAGAGCGTCCTGTGTTTTCTTAACAGTCTCTTCCAAATTCTTCTTGTCCTTGTTAAGTTTACCGATTTGCTCGTCCTGTTGGGTCATTTCATCCTGGAGTGTTCTGATTTGGTTATCCTTGGTCTGTTTATCTTGCTCTGCCTTTTTCAAAGATCCTTCAAGCTCTTCAATGTTACCTCTGAGTTTATTAGTTTCTTCAATGAGCTTAGCCTTGGCAGCTTCTAGAGCAGCTGCAGCTTCTTCATCATCCAAGCATTTCTCCTCAAG
Source organism: Cyclina sinensis (assembly GCA_012932295.1). Taxonomy (NCBI): domain Eukaryota; kingdom Metazoa; phylum Mollusca; class Bivalvia; order Venerida; family Veneridae; genus Cyclina; species Cyclina sinensis. The sequence goes on from JAAONU010000001.1 coordinate 5,568,295, forward strand.
TTCCTTGATCTGGCTCTCGTATTCGACCTTTTGCTGAATAAGGGTCTCGACCTTCTCTTCCAGATCGGCCACAGTGTCAAGCTCAGCTGAGCAAGACAACTTAAGATCGTCCTTCTCTCTCTGAAGAACAACACACCTTTCCTCCAATTCCTTCTTTATCTTCTCAACCTTAGCGAGTTCCTCCTTAGTCTTTGCAAATTCTTCCTTCATCTGGTTAATCTCATCCTCAGCTGCAGCGACAGCAAGAAGAGGTTTGACCTTGGTGTAAAGTTTCCACCATTGCCAGTTTTTAAGGACCATCCATTTTCTGATGTTTCTCTGGATGGTTGAAAGGGCAGTTCTGCAATCAAAGAAAATAAATGAAGTTAAATTAGTTTTAGCTATATGTATTTCAATATCAGTAAATATGTGAAATAATCTAATTTATATTTAATGAATGGTATTTTACTTTAAAACAGTTTTTCCGAGTCGTGTCCTACCTCTGATCATGGAGCTTCTTGTACTGTTTACGCATCAAGTAACCTCTGATGTGGGCCTGGAAGAGGGCAATGATCCTGGAGAGACGCTCTTCACGCATGTCTTCAAGATTACCCAGGACACCGGCCTTGAAGAAGACCTTGGTGTTACCGATCTTGTACTCATTGGGGTCCATCTGAAGAGCAGTCAGAATTTTGGTTGTTACCTCCTTGCCATCGTGGAATCCTGGTGGAACAGCATCAGCAGCCAGGATGGAGTATCTGTTACAAATGTAGAGTAGAACGTTTACGAAATGTGCCATATTTGTGGTTCTCTTGTTTTTAACATTATAGAACTTATTCACGTAAATGCTTATTTGCAAACATATAATTCGTACGTAAATTGATATCTGGTGTTTATACTGTTACTGTATATATCTTTTTAACAGTATTGTGTCCATTGTAAGTTAACATAACTTTAAACTGTTTGATAGTAAGAGTAGGATTTGTGATAACTGTTATTTAACATCTGTGTACTACTGCTAATGAATTATATACATGATTCTGTTTGTATGGCTAAATGCATGGAACATACCTCTGTTTAAAGTCAGAGTAGATGATTCTGCTCGGGAAGCCCTTTCTACAGATACGGATACCTTCAAGTACACCGTTACACTGGAGCTGATTTAAGACCAGAGCAGCGTCAATCAGTCCTGGAGTCTTTACCTCGTTGGGGATGATACAACGCACGAAGTGAGGGTGAGTGGTGTACAAGTTCTTCATCAGCCTGTTCAGGGATTCCTGTTGATGTAAAAAATGCAATCATATAAACTAAGATATGGTTTTTAATGACTTAACACTGTATGAACATTTGGTACATTTTTTATTTGACTGCAAAACAATGATTCACGTTTAACAGTATAAAACAGAAATCTCTAGCTTTATATTATTCCCTGCCTACATGCAATTGAATGACGTAAATTGCTAGCATAATTCTTCTGCGTAAAATAGTTACACATATTTCTAGTACATTGTTCAAATGTAAGCTAACCTTGTGCACTGATGAAATGGTCTGGAAGGCAGCAGATTTACCCTTCTTCTTACCACCGCCACCACCTTCTGGCACTGTAAATCAAACACTTTGATTACCATACATGTATTATGTAAGTTTGTTTTTCAAAGTTTGTTTTCCTTTTTTCCTTTTGTTAGCCGAGTAAGCCGCGTATGATATTATTATTTAAAATATAATGTATTTGTGATTTTCAGCATCAATGAAAATTATTTTTTTATTTATACATTTACTCTTATAATTTTCCAAAAAATGTATAAGATTCATGAACCTGTCAACCCAAAGCTCTTAATTAAATTCTCTTTTCGCTTTATTTTGCATATTTAAAACTGCAAAGAATTAACAACAGGCAGACGTGAGAAATTTGAATATTTACCCTCTGGGGGCTTGTAGAACTCAGCCACGAGGTGTTCCTTGGACTCGCCCAGAACTCCGACCACAGTCTCGTTCAGCGGATCCTTGTTCTTGTCCAACCAAGATGTGATGTTGTAAGGTACCTGAAAGTTGAAAATATTAGTGATTTTAGTGATTAATAGCCAAATACAACGCTAACTTGCACTGAAGTATTTTTTTTCAGTCATTATAGCAATCATAGGGGGTCTCAGACTTAACAAATTAAACCTCTACAAATGTTTCAATACCAGACTGATAAATATGTATATTTTAAGTTAAAGATCATATAGTACTTACAGCTCCGGCGTAGTGACCAAGTTCAAAGTGGGCACTGGCACCTCCCTTTCGGCTTTTGATGGGCTTTCCGAATGCCTTGGACTTGCCAAGATGGTTGGTCATCAATTTGTCCTCAAAGGTCTTGTCAGAGGCCTTAGGGAACATGCACTCTTCTTCCAGAATGGACAAGATACCCATAGGCTAAAAATAGCAAATTTAAATGTGTGCAATTTTCTATCGTTGATTAGAATTATCTTTCAACATGAAATTTTTTTTTCGAATTAAATAAATCATGACATTACAAATAGGTAAATCCGAAAAAACACACCTACTTGGATTCTGATACTTTAATATGATTTGGTACGTTTAGGTTATTGAGTGAAAATTGTGGAAGTTTTTACACTTAGCACTCAGCACAGGAGGGTTTTAGAGACAAAAGCTTTCTGTAGGTATTCTGACATTGTTCATACCTTCTCGATCAGTTCGATACAGGCCTGCAAGTCCATACCAAAGTCAATGAACTCCCACTGGATGCCTTCTTTCTTGTATTCTTCTTGCTCCAGAACGAACATATGGTGGTTGAAGAATTGCTGGAGTCTCTCATTGGTGTAGTTGATGCACAATTGCTCAAAACTGTTGAACTGTAAAAAAATACATTCCATTTCTGAGTTCTGATTTTGACTTCTTACAAGTAAAATCACTGAAAGCATAGTCACATAACATTATGTCTCGGCTGGATTCTTATAATGTCATTTCTTACTTTAATATTGTTTCGAAAACATTTTTAAGAAGAATTAAAGTTCGACTTAAAAAATGACTCAAGTTTTGTAAGAAATTGCATAAAAACGTGTTTAAATGACAAAGTTGACAAAGCAGATGATTATTGTTGTGCAAAAACAATTACTTTTAAACTTTTTAATTTCGTTTATTCTTATAGCTGGCGCTTTTTCATTTTGATAATGTTCAATGAATATTTAAACAAACAGTATTTTATTATGAGTGTGTATTACTGCCGTTATTCTTACTCATTAAATCTAGTCAAAAACTTACGTCAAAAATTTCGAAACCGGCAATGTCCAACACACCAATGTAGTAGTTTCTTTTCTGTTTGGTGTCCAGGGTGGTGTTCACTCTCTTGACCAACCAGTCAAACATACGGGCGTAAGTAGACTTAGCAATGGCGTTTACTGAGTTGATAACCTGGTCTTTGTTACGTCCCTGGGTGACGTACTCAGTACCGACCTTGATCTTGGGTTTCAAGAAACCCTTCAGCAAATCGTTGCAGTTCACACCGAGAAGTAAGGAGACCTTCTCAGCCTCTGTAAGAATGATATTGTTGGTACTTTCTGGTTACATATATAAAGAATGAGGGACGCGACACAATTATGAAACGTGTTTAACTTTTATCAGAACTAGATTCTTAAATGGTAATGATTCGATTTAAACAAAACAGATTTCATTTTCATGTGTTCCAAATTTATACAATCATCATTAATTTCCAAATTTGTTTAATAAAGACCTACTCAAACTATTAAGTGTTAAGAATTGCACAAACTCTTACCTGTTGTACCATCAGCTTCAGCCTGCTCCTCTCTTGGGGCCTGCTTGAATTTCATTTCACCAAGGTGAACAATGGCAGCGGTGATCTTGTACAAGCTGTTCTTCTCATCCTGGGTGAAACCTAATACGTCATAAGCATCCTGAAAACATCAGTAAGAGAGTTTGGCTTAGTAAATATTGTCACAGTAAAAGTCACCAGTCTATGAATCGACATTCTTTATTTTAATGTTTCAATGTTTTTCTTTAATTCAAAAAAGTTATTATCTGAAGCTGAAAAACGGTGTTCTTTTACTCATTAATAATCTAACTATTACAGTTACGTCAATACTTACGTCAGTAGCCTTCATTTCTTCTACGTCGTCAATACCGTCCACAGTGAGGACACCCTGGTTGATGTAAGAGTAGAGACCTGGGTCTGGGTTGATCAAACACATCTCTGAAACACATAACCGATAGTGGTGTTCAAATTATTCAGTTTAACTTCCTTGTGTAATATTTAATATAGTTTAAATATTATACTTTTTAGTTATGATAGCAGTTTACATGACCAACTTTGCTCATAAGAATCATTGTTCAAAACTATAAGTCACAAAAAATGACAGCTTTCTCACATATGTTGAAAATGGTATTGTCTTCATGTCCTTGGTCTGGATCGAAAAGAGAAACCAGCTACAATCAAAATGTTAATCTTAGGTTGGATAACACCATTCATTCTTGCTGTTTGTGCCTATTTGATTAATTTCAGTTGTAAAATTGAACTTTAGGATCGTTTGAAAACTTACCGTGATATTTAGGGAAGGCAGGGGTCATTATCTGATAGAAGACGTGGTAGTTTCTCTCAGCGGACTGCTGGTATGTCACACGAGACTTCTCCAACAGGTCTGATAGAACAGAAAATAATAACATAAGTAAAACAGAAAGAAATGTAAACAAATAAATATTTTATTAGAAATTTTATTCTTGTTTCCATTAAAATTCCGTATTTGAAGTGTCGATTCATATTAGTTTGTTCACTAGCAATTGTAAGATTAGAATGAAACAAATTTCGGTTTCTATGTTTACCTTTGGTCGCTAATTTTCTTATAATTTAATTTGTCAAATTGTATGTCGGAGAGTTGCGACTACTTATGTCATATGTTCGAAAATCTATCAGTGCAAATTAACAGATGGTCTTTGAAATGTTTTAGGGGAAACAGTATATTAGAGCCGACTATAGCCAATTTCTGATCACTAATGGAAATGAATAATACTCACAGGTTTCGATATCGGCTCCAGCGATCTTTCCAGTAGGTCCAAAGTGGATACGGATAAACTTACCCTGTAAACGTAAATATTAATACTATGAACATGGAGGAAGGGCCAAATTTCCAAAATCATCAATATATATTCCGAAAAAGAACAGACAAAAAGACATATATGGGTAAGATAAGTTTATCTTCTAATAAGATTATATGGTTGAAATCAAGAGAAACATAAAAAAGATTAAAACTTTCGGTGTAAAACATTTATTTATCTTCTTAATATCAGTAAAGTAGACATAAAGTAAAGATTTCTGTAAGGGACGAATGTATATCTCATCGAGACACAAACACCATGCAAAACAGTGAAAAAAGAAAGAAAGAAAAATTGATTGACGCTTAAGTACGCCTATAACTCTACACCATTCAATCATGTCACACAGTGCTAAGAGAAAAACAAAAAAATCATGAATTTTATTAAAAATGTTAATTTCTTCTGCTTTCTATAAATGCATAATTCTAGTTACTATTAGTAAGATTAATGAAGGCTATACATCAGCATTGCGATGCATTCTGATGAAAACATATCTCATAAAAACGCTTGAATGCAAAGGTCATCCAATAAATTCCAAACAAGTAGGCTATAATAAGGAGGGTTGTGAAATGATAAGGCGTTTTAAGAATTAAGAAAAAGAATAATACTACGTGAAAAGTAGGATGGTCAAAGTTGAGGAAAAGTAATAAATAAAAGATGTGTGAGTTTGGGAATTTCATTTGTTTATTATGCAGGAAGAGATCTTGATATTTTTGTGAAACAAAGGAAGAAACTTCAAAGTAGCCCTTAAAAAGGAGCTGACAGAAATGAAAACAGGATTAACATAGGATTTTGTGGATATAAATATCAAAATTGGGTAAAAGTGAAATGTTACCTCGGACTTGATGATATTTAAGGACGGAATAAGGAGTCAAGGAGCAAGTTCTTTGATACTTACGAATCTAGAGGAGTTGTTGTTACGTGTTGTCTTGGCGTTACCGTAAGCTTCAAGTACAGGGTTAGCCTGCACGATCTGATCCTCAAGGGTTCCCTGTAATACACAAGTAAAAAGGTGTGGGTAAAGTCATGCAGTTGTAGCGCGTACTTTAAGTCAGAATTCAATGGATTACGTTTCATGAAGTGTTTAATCATAGAATTTGATCTAAAAAGTCTAATTATTCCTTCTAAGCTTGAATCAGCTCGGGCTAACATTGTATTTACTAAACCGACCAATTAAAGTATAAAATTAATGTATTTTTCTATATTTTCTGAAGCAGCAATAAACATTTTGTTTTTAACCTTCTTGGATGCGGCAGCTTTCTCCTCCTCGGTTTGTTTCTGGAGTTGAGCGGCCACCTTGGCGAAGTACATGATTACTTTCTTCGTGTTCTCAGTCTTTCCGGCACCAGATTCACCACTGTACAATTAAAATATGAGTCATTTTACTTTCAAGACTTTCCAAAAGCTTTTATGAAGAAAATCATGAAAATCATGAAAGCGTTCGTACATTTGAGTGTCACCACTGATTACTTCGTATATGATGGGTACTTTTTTTCCTTTAACTGTTCTAGAAATCTCTCTTCTTTCTTTTATTATCGTGCTATATTTATTATCTCAATGGTCGGTTATTCTCGTTCAACTTTCCTTTTTTGTCTCGGGAAAACGATTTCAGTTCGAAAGTTGAGATGGCTAATTGCAAACAATAGAATGAAAATTCTACGAAAAATTTTCTTTACTTTTTCGGAAATGCTTATGTCATTATAAGCTTTTCCTATTTAAGACAAGTTACTATTACATCGTATAAAGCACGAAAATATCGTGACTTACGTAATCAAACAGGACTGGTTTTCACGGTCTGAAATAAAGAATAAATTCAAAGTATAGGAACTGGCAGAAGATAAAACGTTATTCAGTGTAACATTACTGTTGCTCATTATTTCCTTTAGGCAATTCATTTCTAAACGTCTTGTCAAACTGAACATATATCATACGATTTAACGTTTATTTATTGTCTGTTATATATTATGTATAATATTTCTGAATATGAAATTACCAAAAATAGTAACAGAATGAAATATTAGCTAGTGCATTGTTGGAACGAAATGTGCATGTATCTTTTGAAAAAAATGAAGTTCTTTTAACTTCTGATTTCTCGCCGTAAAAATAAATGAGGATTAAATAGGAAAATAGTAAGTGAATACTCTTCTGCAAGTGTATAACTATTCTATGTTTTTGTTGCTGACGATTCCTTTTTTTACATTCGTCAGCGTTTTTATATCAGTACGCCTCAACATATGTTTTTAAGAAGACCCGATGCTCTAAGTGGAAAATATGTGTACTAATCGTTTCAAGTCAGCGTAATTATCGCCAGATCTGCGGAAAGTTATACATCATAATGTATGTATATGTTGTGCGGTTATATACGTTATAACTGTCTTACTGACGTTGCAAAAAAAAATGTAATTTTAGTGATTTTTAAACATGTCTAAACACATGAGTAATATAAAGCCGAAAAAAGATTGCTTTTTCTGTGTTTGCGTATCTGTTTCGGATTTACAGATTTGAGAATACATATCACAGATAAACGATTTGTAAATATTATCAGAATCTATATGTCTGATGATAACGCATTCGATTAAATTGTTATATGTTCTTGATATCTAGCATATTATTTAGGCAAGAAAGCCAAGTTTCTGGTAGCTGAGCCATATTGTTCTTAATTCATATTTATGGTCATTTTTTATTTGTGATAGACAAGAAATCTATACAACAGTTCGTTAACAGTTGGTTGCGCTGATCAGATAAAAATACTTAAGAATCGTTCACTTTGAAAACTAAATTAAATTATTGTAGTGGTATCATACCTTGCAACATGTTCTGGAAGGCGGACTCAGCCACGGCGAACAAGTGGGGTGGCATTTCCATCTTCCTTTTGCCACGGTACTTGCCAATAATGGAGTCAAGATAGATTGGCAGACGACGGTAGGGGTTCACAGCGACACAGAAGAGACCAGAGTAGGTCTGAAAGAGAGAAATATACATCTTTACATGAACAAATAGCCTATCAGTCGCGAGTGCCAGAGAATTGTACATATATATTACTTTCTACAGACAGCTTCACCCGACTTAACCGACTCACCCGACCCTCGATAAAAACAGCATGCATGAAAAATACTTTGTATATAAAACTTAGATTTTCTTTAGTATTAAGCGTAGTATTTAGCGTGAAAAGGTATCTTATGAAATAAAGTTTTAATAGCATTACGAGAACTAATCTAGACGCGATGAAGACAAAATGTTTGATTTATATATATTTAGCAAACTTACGTAGATGAAGCCATGGTAGTATCTCTGTCTCAGATTATTCAACACAGAGGCTTCGTTCAAGTAAGTCATGTTAGCCATGTCGTCACAACACTCAAACTTAGGTGGGTTGACCTGTTGCAGGTCATCCTTCTTGAAGGTCTTTTGCTGCAACACATATTGATTTCATACATCAGTACTTGATTTTTCACATAAAAAATCAAACCTTTAGCAATACACGCATGATTAGATGTCAGGTATTTTGCAGGAAATTGTTGTCACATTTCATGGCTTTTAATCTGGTATACACAAGAGAAGTGATAAGAACGCATGAATTTCTCTTAGAAAGCTGCTTAATTCACGTACTAAAAAAACTCTGTGTAATTATTTACACTCGTGATATATATGGGCTGGTTTTATGAAACGTTACACATTTTGATTCTTCGTGCTTATGTGATAATTATCACATTTTACTGATGGTTTCTTTAAGTAACAGAATCTCAGTTGATGTATTATCACGTATAAGTACAGAATAATAATGCTATCTTACCTCATTATTTTTCACCAGTTTGACAGTGATTTCATCACCCTTAGAGGACACGATCTCACCACGGGCGAATCCATCTTGCGCGTCGGGCACCCAGCAGGCCTTCTTACCATCGTAAGGGAGTTGCTCTTTTAACAGAGCCTTGCGGTCGATGGCAAGGTACTTGAAGTCCTCGTCCTTTGTGAAATCAGCTGACATGATGAACTAGCTCTAGTAAAGGCGATTTGACGAAAAAATAAATAAAGCCAAGACTCAAACCCTTTCAACTGAAATAAAAAGTTATATTTTTATACTACAGTTACCATTAACAAGAAAAATTGAAAATATAGTTGTTAAAACTAGTCATTGTATATTTCGCTAGTTATATTTACAAGTCAGTAAAGGTTGAATGATTTCTTAACGATGCAACTACTCAAAACCTTCTGTTTATAATGCCCGAATAGTTTATAAAGTTATAAGCTGAACATTCAGTAAAAAGCTGATCTGCATCAAAGTATTTAAACAGTTACATTCCATTCTTATTATGAATAATACATTTAAGATTTGATGAAAATTTGATAAATTGTCTGAACATAAACGCTGCATATTTTGGCACAATAACTCAAATGTTACACAAAATCAAATATTTCCAATACGTCTTAAAAGTCCGCTTGATACGAAGAGCAAATTGCATTTACAGGGTAACATTTTAGAAAACTTCTACAAGAAAGTCCGAAATCAATGATGAAAAAGTAGTTTTGAATCTTCTATTTGCGTTTTTATTATTATTATTATTAATCGTATATATTCATTGTTGTTATTGTTTTTGAAAGAATAATATTACACGTAAGTAAATGCGCTAAATGCGATACAAAATAATTATGGAATATATTACTTGCTTTTGATAGGCTTTGATAAAAAGAAAAGAAAAAAACATCCATCAAAAAATCTGAAAAGTTTACATTTGATATCTTAACTGGTGAAAAATTAAATTCTAGAAAGTAATAAATGTAACTGTTTACAAAATGCACATGGTTACAAATATACTAGAGGTAAATTGTAAAATAAATCCTGTTCTTAGACATATAAAAATCTAGGCATAGAGGAATAGGGATAGAACAAAAACCATGTACTTACCTCTTGGAAGGAAAGAGCTAGGTCTTGAGTCGTTCGTGTTCCCCGTGCCTTTTATTCGTACGAAAATCTGGTCATTTTCGACTTATGATATGGAAAACGCTTTCTGATTGGCTAAGTGAAATGTTTGTACCAATGAAAATAAGCGTTATAAAAAATAGTGCGATTTCTTCTTATGGAGGTGAATGCTTATCAGCAGTATCTGGTAAATGTGTTGGTAGCTTGCCACAAGATCACTGGAACAACATGTCGATAATGAATTACATCATTAACCCAGTCTGGAACAGCTGGAGACAACTGATTCCCTGATCTTGCTGTATTCTGCGATTTCTCTCCGGACAAAAATTGTGTTGCAGAAAAAAACCGGTTTAACTTATTTAAATTTTACAGTCTTTCCTTGGTGATGCGTGGCTGAATTTGGATCAATTTTAAGACGTCTATAACTTTTTTGACATCATTTACTTTTCTACGTGCGTAAGATGTTCGGTTAAAGTGAAGTTATTGTGTTAGTATGTTACTAAGAGTGCAGTTTTCGAATAAAAATTTAGACAGCTTCAAATATACATAAAAATGTTGTGGAGATTTTAACTGTTATGTTTCCTGTATTTTTCATCTTTCATTTTTTTCTTTTTTTCTTCATTTTTTGTTACTTTTTTGGATATTTTTTTATCTATCTTTCATCTCTTTTCTTCATTTCTTCTTTTATTCATTTTTGTTTTGTTTTTTACTTCTTTTTTCTTTTTTTCTTTTTTTTTTTGGATTACCGGAATGTATACATGTATTTTCTTAATGATGTTAGGAAAACTATCAAACAGATTTCTATCTTTAAATTGTAAATTAAATGTTGACTGTAATTTGTCATCAAGTTAAGTAAAGTAATTGATTCAAGACAAATAATGAGGAAACCTATATATTCTGCAAATTTATGCGTTAAAAAATTAATGCTTTTGTGTAATTTGAAATATGGAGTTCGTACAAAAATCAAAGGTTTGCGTAAAAACGTTTCCGAAATTCAGAATAGAACGAATGCACCGCTGTCAATGAGAGACATTGCTGATAACAAATTATCTCCCTTACTCAGATAACATCAGAGGTAATCCAAATTGCACTTTGGTCCTTTCAGTTGGAATCCTCTGACTTTATCCTTGTTTCTCTTTGTGATAGTGTTGACTTTTAGTAGTGAAAATTGTGACTTACATATTAAATAAAAAGTTAGGAATATAAAAAAAACTTTATGTGCTAACATAACATATTGTTACACTAAATGTTTAATCTGACTACTTTTGTTGCAAATAATAAGGTGTAATTATCGCCATACCATAAAAGAAAACAGCGATGAAAGCAGAGGAATCCAAATGGAAGGACCAATCTAATATGGTATGAAACCACCAATTCAGCTCAAAAAATGGTACCCGCATAATGGCGGCTAGAAATAGTTCTCAGTTTTCTTGGCTATTTTTAACATTTTTGCCCTAATCTGTGTATTTTTTTTGCTGGAATCATTTTGTTTGACTATTTCTGATAGTGTGGTAGCAATTTTATGCTCATATGCATTCAGAATAGAATTCACAATGTGAAATTGTTTCACATACCCCAATCTGAAAATTAGCTCAGATTTTTTGTTAATTTTATGGGTAAGTTTACATGAGCAGAAATATCTTTCTTGTTTGAAACACAACCCCCACTTTTCTTGCTATTTTTCATGAGTACAGATATAGATCTACAAGAATATGTAAGTTAAAGCTATTTAAAAAAGGTTTTGCTATGTTTTACAGCCCTGTGAACTTTATGAATTTTATATAGAATAAAGAAGGAATCTATTTGGTGGTTTCACACCATATTAGAGAGTATTCAGGGTAGATAATCCACTGATGTCCCCCATTATTTTCTTATTTAGGCCTAAAATAAAATATTGTTTGTTTCCCCTCCTGCGACCTATGCCAGTTTGGGTAGGGTAGGTAGGTCGGTAAAATACCTTTTATATCTAAAATATTTTTATTGATTATATAATTTATATATCTGAATTATACGGATTTCAAAAAAAAATTGTGAGTGCTTAGCATCTGTTTAGAACCAAAGTTTCAAAGTTTTATTCAATATATACATCCCAATTTGTATATTTACAAAAAATAAAATATGAGTAAGATATAAAGATGTGATTCTCATTGACATACTTTGCTTCCATGTGCAACAAAAACAAATTTTTGTCTTGCAATAAAAATTTTTGAGAAGCTATTTTTTGGGTAGGTAGCGGGAGGGGAAAAAATCAATAATTTATTTTAGGCTTTTCTTAGCTTTTCCACCAATTTATTTGTTTGCATGCAGAAACCAATATAGAACGTTTAACGTGAATTGTACTGAATTTTTGTGGTGTTAGTCTTTCTTTCTTTCTCTTTTTTCTTTCTTTCTTTCTTTCTTTCTTTCTTTCTTTCTTTCTTTCTTTTTTCTTCCTTTCTTTTCTTTTCTTTTATTTTTTTGTAAACATCTTAACAAGTTGTGACATGTGGTACATTCTACGGCAGAAAGATTGTTCTGAAAAAATGAAAGATATTTCTGGTCATTACTAATGCAATAAATGAATGTTTATGTTCTCGAGTGTTTACAGAAATTAATGCCCTTTTTCTTACCCTTTTCTTGTCTTTGAAAATTAAGTTGACACCTGATTATTTCCGGAATTATCTAAGGTGTGAACACAGGTGTTTTTTTGTTTGTTTGCTAAAGCCCTTTAGAATATTTGTTGTTTATTCCATACAGAACAAATATTCGACAGAAAAGGGGAGCGCGTAGTGCTTTTAAAAGATATTATATACTTATTGGCTGGTGTGCCATTGAATATGATGTGATATTCGCCTCGGTCAATATAACATTTGGCCGGTGAATGTAAGATGTATAAAAAGTCGACATAGAAACTTAAAACTGTCATACCTCTCACAGTCTTCATACATGTACGTTAAAGTTTCTGATAACGATCATGTTATGTTCCTGGTATTTCTAGATCATGTTTCTGATAATGTTTCTGGTATTTTTTAAAATAAGGCGGCATATGTAAAGTCAATTCTAAATTTCATAATTTAACATTTGTATAAACTTCAATGAGCTGTAATTGTCCATATAGATCTCCTACTTAAAGGGACTTATTGGCCCATTCTCTGTACAATTATATATAATTGATACGTTAATTAAACCATAAGAAATTATGAATTTGAAATTCATTCTCACTGTTGACCTTCAAATGTAGCTCCCTGTATATTGACTTATACAAATACTTTAAATCTGCTAGTTGTTCTGAGGGCTTGATATATGACACAGGCTTGGATCCAGAGAGAGGCATGGGGGCACGTACCTACACCCACCCCTCCCAGCTGGCTTAGCATTGCTCTTTGAAATAGTTAGTTTAATGTTAAAAATGTCGTTTTAATGTTAAATCCAATACTATCATCAGGGTGGCCACGCCCCACCCCTCCTCTCCACCCCGTTTCTAGATTCAGACCTGTGACGATCAGGTAATGATTTGTTCAACATCATTCACCTTTACAGATTTTGAAGGCAATGCAATACTTTCCGTTATAATAAATGCTTCTTAATAAAAACAAGAGATTTTTCCGTATCTTAATGTGCATAGCCATCAGTACAGTGTTTTGTAAACCAAGACTCTATGATTGTACACCTCGGCCCATTTTAAGCAGTTTCCTCCAGAGATCACCATTTTTACCTACCAGAAACTTAATATTTGATTGAAAAGTTTGAAACGTTTAGATAATACACATTGTGATACATTCTTTAATGCTTCTATAATCAATTTAAAGAGGAAAAGAAATATGTGTGCATTAATACGATACCAAGATGATAGTGTGAAATAAATGTGGTTTTTTCATTTTGTGTAATGAATTACAAAACAGAAATAAACAAATCCTGGAGATCCCTTTTTATTACTCACAAAAGAGGTCGTGAATGATCCTTCGATGGACAACTCTTTAATTGTTTATTGATAGTTAAGTGTGTGACAAGAATTTACAGATCGTACCTTTGCTAAAATGTTTGTTGCAAAGTCTATAATAAATGTAGTATAAACGAAGCTGGGTGTTAGTCATTCCTTAGCCTATAGCCGTGTGTTATTGAGTATATACATTTCGGGAAAGATTGTTGAAAAGATTCTGTCCGTATTTATAGCGTCTGAATCCTTTAAGAAACAAAATCACAGCTGTATTGCAATTTCAGTCATTGAAGTTAGGTTAAAGTGAGGACAACTCGTACACAAACAAGATTACAGAATAGTAAACTCGTCAGGGAAAAAAACTGAAATATGATCTAGATATCAAATTCTGCTTCAGAGGATCGCTAATATTTGCTTTAGTATAGAACATATCTTGGTGACATTTAAAGGGACAGACCCTAAACTTTACCGAAGGTATACTGCATAGATATTTTATTGGCTCATATTCTCTCAGATGACACATAATTGATAATTTAAAGAAATGTGTTCTAAAATATTTCTTTACGGAATATATCAACCACATTAAGTATGCATTTGTAATAAATGACTATCCACCCTAAAATGATACAACAACAACAACTCTCAATATAAAGGTCAGTATTTAGTTCACCGGTTACACTTAGAATGTTCGACACCTTTCATCGGGTAATAATTTAATCAAATTTATTCACATTTATAGGATTATGAAGAGCATTGAATGAATTTTAGGGCATGCCTCTTTAAAGTTGAGAATAAATGAATTCAAAATTAGGATGAAGTTTAGTTTTTTAACATTTTTATGTATTTATTTAATATTCGATCCCGGCAGGATTCGAACCTGCAATCTCCTGATCCGTAGTCAGGCGCCTTATCCATTGGGCCACGAGACCACTTCTGACCTTTTTACATAAGAACGGACATGTAGTAGGCAGCTTGGTGTTCTATCCTTTTGAGTTTTTTTATCGACAATTCCGGTTGCCCATATGACCGACCCCAACTCCCTGCAGAGATTGGCTATTTTAGTTGTGGGAGTAGTGCAAGATACAGAAGGCATACCGTTCCAGAGACACCCTTGGTTCTTTTACATGCTCAGTGTACAGCACTGATTCATGTGACCTCGGTTTAACGTCTCATCCGAAAGACAATTAGTAATGTTAGTGGAGGAGCGTGGGATTGATATCGGGACCACTGGGTTACCAGTCAAGCGCGTTACCACTGAACCACTGATCCGCTCCAAATATTACTTATTTGTAATTGTAAATGTGTAATAAGGCTAGATTCGAAGTGGCAATCTCATGGTTATTAGGGAGGCGCCTGTGGGCAACGTAACTTTGTGTTTTATTGTATTCTCTGGTTTAAAGTATTCAGGTCATATCATTTCAACAAATCCTGTATCTTTTGGTGTCTGTAATAGTCGTTGGAATATATAGTAGTAGTTTTACTGAAAAAATAAAGTAGCATATCCTATCTATCTGAGTTTATTTATCGTCGGTACCGGTTTCGAATGTGACCTACACGCATTGAAAACTTTAAATAGTTTATACTTATTTATTTTCATCTAATGGATTGGAAAGCAAGACTTTTCAGCTTATTTTAATCCTTTCTCGATGACTGTTTTCCTGGATTCAAGCCAGTACTCGCGCCAAAAGTAAAATTATTTTTTGGTTGTGGGAGATGGTGCGAGTAACAGCATCTAATTCGAGAGACACACCTGGTTCTTTTACATGGTCAGTGTATAGCACAGAGACATGAGATCACTGTTTAATATCTGATACGAAAGACAATTAGTTGTGTTGGTGGAGGAGCAATAAATTGAACTCGCAACCTTTGGATTACCAATCCAGCACGTTACCACTGAACCACCATTCTGCCCCAATAGCTTATCCTGCATAAGTTACTGCCCTTGTATAAAAATTGGGATGACCGTTTTCAAAATTGGTAGTGTCGTTTTTTAATTAGTCACATTTTCGCCGGTCTATTTTGTATCTATAATACTCCACAGATCGTGTGGTTAAGACTCGTAACGTCTCATTCTCTCATACTTTACTCTTTGAGCTGGTTCTTCTCAGAGAACATAAACATGTTGCAGTACCAGTATTATAAACAATAGTGGGTTCTTGTGTTTACAGTAAAAACTGCAGAACAAAAATGTGTTCAAAAAGTAGAACACTTATACATTGGTTTTCAGTACTTGGTATGACTTTGCACGGGATCTATTGCAGCGTATCATTCGTGACAGAACAAGATTTTATTAGCGCAGAAGTTTGTGTGGTATAGATATTACGCTTTAACATGCAAGATGCATTGATATGTAAAAAATAAAAAGATAAAATAAACAAATATTTCTCCTTTTGGAAATTGCTATTTATTTTTCAAGGATTCTTTAAATAAATAAGATAACATTTTCATACGGACAGACCACAGTCAATGGTGACGTCATACAGTCCATACGTCAGTAAGTTATCAGTAATTTATACAGATAAATACCAAACGAGAGATCATACTGTTGACCCCTAGAAAATTTTACTAGGGTCAATATGGAGAGAAATATAATTTATGAACATGACATTGCTGAATAACGCAATTCTGTATGCAAGCATATAAATTGACATTTTATAACATGTCTCCTAGTCTTCCACACTCATGGTGGCATTGTCTTCTTTATTTTGTTGAGTCTTGGCTTATAAATTCATATGTAGTGTCTCGTGTTTTCGAAGGCAAAGTAGCCATGAGTCCCAAAGACTAAAAAACAGTCATATAATCGATGCCACTTTGAATTTAAATATTCACTTTAAAATGTGCTCTCTAAAATGTCTGTTTGTTGAATAACAAACGTTTTCTCCATTATATCGTTGTCATCACTCTCGGTGGTCGGGAAGACAATAGATTGGTTCCTGGGAGTATGGTAGAGGTGGAATGATTTCTAGGGATCCAGATTTCTCAATATCGCCTGAAATATATTATTTCACAATATTTAAACCTTTAAAAGTGTACAAAAAATTTAACATCTAAGTATAGATATCATAAAAGACAATAAGACATTTTTATCAGGTTGACAATAGTGAAATGTATAAATAGGTTAGAATAAAAAAGCATAATCGGTCAATTTAGAGGAAGAAGTAATTAGAACAAATTGTTGGCCCTTACCTAAAACACTACCATACCTATATATTTTAAGGAGCTATTTAAACCAAAATAATAGATAAAAGAAAGGTTACCTTTACGTGTCCATTTTAGTTAACTGATTTAGACCTCGTTGCTGGAGACAATCTTAGTCCTTTTCACCACAGTGCTTGAGCTGCGGGTAGCTGACATACTACGGTTGGCGAGGCGGGCCTTTTGTAGAGAGTTCTCGGCAGAGTCAGCGCGCTCCTCGGCACTCTCTAGCTCGTCAGTGACCTTCCTGTACTTAGCCAAGTTAATAGCGGCAACTTCTTCCTGTAAAATAGTAATAAACCGTTTAGATAAAGAGTTTATGTATGTCAGTCCATTCTTAATAGTTAACCCGTTTTAATTCTGTAACTCTTATTCTTCAGTGATGCTTAAGTGACTTTTATTTCGTCTGTTTAATTGAAAGATCAGTATTAATTATATTCTGTTTGTTTGTAAGACTGAAGTAAACAATACAGTGAAATTGCGCGTAAAGAACGTTCAATTAAGGTGTATTATGAATCGAGCAGAACATGAGATATCATAAATGAGATTGAAAGTATAGAACAATGTTAATAATATATAATCCACTTACAGCTTCCTCAGCCTGGCGTTTGTATACCCTGATCTTGTTCTGCAGTTTGTCAATGAGGTCCTGTAAACGCTCCTGGTTCTTTCTGTCTTCATCCACCTGGAAGGCCAGCTCTTTAAGGCGGCGGTCAGCTTTGCGCATGTTCTTCTGGGTCTCCGCATGGCGGCGCTGTTCACTGTCAAGCTCACTTTCTAACTCGGTGATCTGAGAAATAAAAGATATGAGAATTTAAATACTACTTCAAAGTTCAATCACGAAACAATTTGATAAGAATTTAATAATTCAGTAGAGAAATCCCTCCGAGACACTTAACAATTATGAGAGAACAGGTCTTACCAATTACAATTATTTGTCACTTAAAGGTGAAATGTTATTTGGTAAATTTAAATAACATTACTAATTAATTTCAGATTTTATGTGTAACTAAACTGACTAGCAAATGTGCAACTAATAGCACGTATATCAAGAAAAGAAGTTACCAACGCCTAAATGATGGAAATCTGATAAAATATTAATGCTTGCGTGAAGAAAAAAAATTAACCTGTAAGACTAACTGAAAACTTACCCTAGCTTCCATTTTAGCAATCATGCCCTTTCCTCCCTTAAGAGCCTTGGCCTCGGCTTCATCCAAACGTACGGTCACTTCCCTCAGCTGAGTTTCAAGGACCCTTCTCATCTTCTCAACGGATGAGGAGTGATCCTTTTCAGAGCGAAGCTCATCAACAAGACGAGTATTATCAAGCATAGCCTTCTTCAGCTGTTCTTCAGCGCGTCTCACTTCTCCGCTCATTTCCTCAAGATCGGCATTCATTGCACTGATATCTGCTTCAAGCTTCCTCTTTTGGCTTGCCAAGCTTTGCAGTTGAGATGAAAGTTCATTAACACGGTCAGAGGTTTCAACAAGTTCGTTTTCAGCTGCCTTGCGACCGCGTTCAGCAACTTCAACGGCGCTACGCATTTCATTAGATTCCATTTGGAGTGCTGTTACCCGGCGCTCAACAATTGAAACAGATTCGATGGCTTCCTGAGTCTTGCGTCTTTCTTCATCCAAAGCGGACTGGAATTCTCTACATTGCTCTTGGTATCTCTTTGCATTCTTCTCCATATCAGCTCTTACACGGTTAGCGGTGTCAACAGCAGCCTCAAGTTCGTTGATGTCCTTCTCAAGCTTCTTGCGTATACGGAGGGCTTCACTCTTGCTTCTGGATTCAGCTTCAAGAGATGCTTGCATAGATTCAATTGCACGAGCTTGATTACGTCTGAAAATTGAAAGAAGGTATTCTGAAATACCTAACGAACAATTGTTTTTAAAATCAAAAGAAGATACTATCTTGCTATGTCCTTATTTAAAATACAGCTTACACCAAACCACCCATAATAATGAAATTTACAAGATGGATATAATTTTACAAATGTACGTGTATTGTTCTTTACTGAGGTTAAGTTGTGGATTTATTCATAGAAAAAACGTGTATATCAGACTTGAAAATATTTCACATTTATTTCTTAATAAACTATTGAGTTTATAATTTATATGAAGCAATCATTACTTTGTGTTCTCGAATTCCTCTTCCTTCTCTGCAATGCGTCTGTCAATCTCAGAACGAATGCTGGCCAGTTCGAGTTGAGCACGTGTGACCTTAGCCTCTTCCTGTTCCAGGGCACCCTCAGCCTCCTCGAGGGCAGCTTGGAGTTCCTGCTTTTCAAGCTCTAGACGGCGACGGATCTTATCGTTCTCGTGAACGCTTCGGCCTCCCTCGGAAAGTTGTTCAGTGACGTCATGTAGCTCAGCTAGATAAAGGAAGACATATATTCGTAAGCAAACAGTCGAACAAACTTTTTGTAAAGATGTTTAGCAACATTTCATTTATTAAGGTATTAAACGAGTGAAAAAGAATGAAAATGTTTGAAAAGAAGAAAATTAATACGAAGGACCTCGATAAGCTTTACAGAAATGAAATGTTAGTAGGCCTTAGAACACATTAGAGTGATAAGAGTATCAATGTAGATTGAAGTTGTAGCTATATCGGTTTCTTTAGTAGACCTTAACTTCACACCTGTCAAGTTGCTGTTTTCCCTTCTTAGAGTATCAACAGTTGACACAACTTCTTCATACTGTGTCTTCAACCGGTAGATTTCAGTGGTGTAGCTTCTACATTCTTTCTGTGAGTTTTCAAGGTCTGTCTGCAGGCTGCGCACCTTTGTCTGCCAGTCGGCGATAGTCTTGTCAAATGATCGGTTTTTCTTCTCCAGCTGTGTAACTAAGGATGAAGCTCTGTCACTGTTAACAACAGCATCTTCAAGTTCCAGCTGAAGTCTTGACTTTGTCTTTTCAAGTCCACTGATCTTTGAGCTAGCGGCCTCAAGAGCTGCCTCAGTTTCCTGGAGCTTGCTTGTGAGTTTTCGTCTGGTCTCCTCGAGTTCATCAGCTCGAGCCATGCCTTCTGTCTCGAACTTGACACGCCAGGACTGAGCCTCGGCGTTGGCTCTGGAAAGTTGTCTTTGCAGGTCAGCCTTGGCCTCACTTTCTTCCTCAAGCTGTTCACGGAGGGCGTCCATGTCAGCAATGGCATTGCGCAATTCAGCAGACAGTTTCTGGCGGGCCTGGAATGATTAAAGTGGAACAAAGTTATTCAGCTGATAGAAGTATTTCAAAAATAGGTATTGTCTTATTAATCAATTAGTCAAACGATCTAGCTCGGAATGGTTTGCGTTATTATATATTTCTAGATCATTTAGATTTATATGGTAAAATGTTAGCAATCATAAACACAAAAAAACATACCCTGGTTTCATCATCCAAGCTGCGCTTAGCTTCATCAAGCATGGCTGCAAGGTTGGAGCGGTCACGTGCAAGTTGGTTCGCCTTGGATTCGGCTTCTTCAAGTTGACGTGTGAGCTCTGAGCTTTCACCCTGGAGTCTAGCCTTGCTTGCAGTAAGTTCCTGAATGTTTCTTGCGCTCTCATCAAGGCGGCTGTTCAAGTCGGAGATCTGAGCCTCAACTTGCTTGGACATCTTCTCGGACATACCCTGTAGCCAACACATTGACAAATGTTGAATAATTTTCAGCGTATAACATTTAATGTAATTTTACCTTTTGAATTAAGTTCTGGACATAATCTTGTTTATCACAATGTTCGCATATAAAATAATAACAATAGACTGTGTTTACAACGTGCCTAGCATATTTGTAGAAAATGTGTATATAAACAAATAGTTAATCAGTTATTGACATGCTAGTGTCATGAGAAGTATAAATTATCTAGGACTTACTCCTTTCTTTGAAGCATTGGCAAGCTGGTCTTGCAGGTCAGCAATTTCGTTCTTCAGCTGTTGTTTCTCCTTTTCAATTCTATAAAAAAAGAGCAAAAGATTACCAAAAGATATTGTCATTTTCGCTAACACGGAGTTTTTTTCCGTCTTTCACAAAGCTTCAATAAACTAAATAAATAACATAAAATGAATAAATTGATTAAGAAGTTTTATTATTTATTGCACAAATTATTTGCACCGCGATATTACAAAATTACAACATAAAAACGTTTTAAGGTGTTTGAATAACTTTACTGTTTTCGTTATTGTTATATACCAACTGACCTCTGTTTGACCTTAGTGAGCTGGTCAATTTGGTCCGCCATCTCATTACTGGTATCCTGAGCCTTCTTTCGCAGAGAGGCAATAGTAGCCTCGTGTTCAAGAGTTGAGTCCTCGAGATCACGTCTAAGTTTGAGAAGTTCCTGTTCACGCTTCTTGTTGACCTCTATCTGAGCAACGGTGGCGCCACCAGCCTCGTCAAGACGTTCGCCGAGCTCCTCGAGTTCACGATTAAGTTCGTTCCTCTGTTTCTCAACCTTTAGTGAAAACAGGTTATTGTTAGTTGTGCTTTGTTTCAGCAGCTTCATTGCCAAATAATTTAATGAATAGTAACATCGAAAGCATATTTAAGATATTTTCCAATGTTATTAACTAAAGAAATGAATATCGACCTAATTTTTAAAACGTTCATACTATGACAGCCAAACAAAACAATAAAAGATTTTTTTGCGAGAAAGAACTCCTATTGATAAAACTATTTGACACAGTTTCAAACTTACCTTAGACCTATTCTGTCTCTCAGTCTCGAGTTCTTCCTCAAGTTCTTCAATGCGAGCCTGAAGTTCCTTGATCTTTCTCTGGAGCTGGGCAACAAGACCTTGTTCGTCCTCAAGCTTGGCATTCAGGTTCTTGATCTCGGCTTCTCTCCTTTAATTACATATTTGTTTTTAGACATTTGTGAATATTGAAAAAGCAGGCATAAAATGTATGAATTATTGGATAACCATTATGAATATCTGTTGAAGTATATATTCAATGTTCAACAGTTTATTACGAAGCATAAGTCACATTTTTGTGATTAGAACTTTAGCCTGTGCTTACTGAGTATAATCAATATTTTATCATATTTTATATATTTTATTTTTTACTATTCCTTATCATTGTGATTTTTTGATAGAAAAAAATAAAAACGACCACTCACTTCTTCATATTGCCCTCAAGCTCAGCCTTAACACGTTCAAGATCATCAACCATTTCCTGAGTGGCTTTGAGATCCTGCTCAACCTTCCTCTTGACCTTCTCAACATCAGCACGAACCTTCTTTTCACGCTCAAGGTTATCTTCCAGCTATAAGTAAAATAATAATTAATCAAGCTTTCAGTCAATAAACTGGCATTGATTTAATCTACTTATCCTTCATAAGTAGATATTTAATCTAATAACTCATGCCATATATTCGATAAATTTATAGTTTTCTTTGAGCTTTTTATTTATCTACATAGAAAAAGAATATTGATTAGTAAGTACTCATAGAGTTATTACTAAATCTCTAATTGTGTATCGTTTTATATGCCTCACCTCGTCAAGAGTAGATTCGAGCTTCTGTTTCAATTTGTTAAGATGGTTCACTTTGTCTTCTTCAGCAGCCAGAGCGTCCTGTGTTTTCTTAACAGTCTCTTCCAAATTCTTCTTGTCCTTGTTAAGTTTACCGATTTGCTCGTCCTGTTGGGTCATTTCATCCTGGAGTGTTCTGATTTGGTTATCCTTGGTCTGTTTATCTTGCTCTGCCTTTTTCAAAGATCCTTCAAGCTCTTCAATGTTACCTCTGAGTTTATTAGTTTCTTCAATGAGCTTAGCCTTGGCAGCTTCTAGAGCAGCTGCAGCTTCTTCATCATCCAAGCATTTCTCCTCAAGTTCCTTGATCTGGCTCTCGTATTCGACCTTTTGCTGAATAAGGGTCTCAACCTTCTCTTCCAGATCGGCCACAGTGTCAAGCTCAGCTGAGCAAGACAACTTAAGATCGTCCTTCTCTCTCTGAAGAACAACACACCTTTCCTCCAATTCCTTCTTTATCTTCTCAACCTTAGCGAGTTCCTCCTTAGTCTTTGCAAATTCTTCCTTCATCTGGTTAATCTCATCCTCAGCTGCGGCGACAGCAAGAAGAGGTTTGACCTTGGTGTAAAGTTTCCACCATTGCCAGTTTCTAAGGACCATCCATTTTCTGATGTTTCTCTGGATGGTTGAAAGGGCAGTTCTGCAACCAAAGAAAATAAATGAAGTTGAATTAGTTTTAACTATATGTATTTCAATATCAGTAAATATGTGAAATAAACTAATTTGTATTTAATGAATGGTATTTTACTTTAAAACAGTTTTTCTAAGTCGTCTCCTACCTCTGATGATGGAGCTTCTTGTACTGTTTGCGCATCAAGTAACCTCTGATGTGGGCCTGGAAGAGGGCAATGATCCTGGAGAGACGCTCTTCACGCATGTCTTCAAGATTACCCAGGACACCGGCCTTGAAGAAGACCTTGGTGTTACCGATCTTGTACTCATTGGGGTCCATCTGAAGAGCAGTCAGAATTTTGGTTGTTACCTCCTTGCCGTCGTGGAATCCTGGTGGAACAGCTTCAGCAGCCAGGATGGAGTATCTGTTACGAATGTAGAGTAGAAAGTTTATGAAATGTGCCATATTTGTAGCTCTCTTGTTTTTAAAATTATAGACCTTGCCCACGTAAATGCCTATTTGCAAACATATAATTCGTACGTAAGTTGATATCTGGTGTTTATACTATTACTGTATGTCCTTTTAAGAGTATTGTGTCCATTGTAAGTTAACATGACTTTAAACTGTTTGATAGTAAATTAAGGGTTTGTGATAACTGTAATTTAACATCTGTGTACTACTGCTAATGAATTATGTACTTGATTCTGTTTTATGGCTGAATGCATGGAAAATACCTCTGTTTAAAGTCAGAGTAGATGATTCTGCTCGGGAAGCCCTTTCTACAGATACGGATACCTTCAAGTACACCGTTACACTGGAGCTGATTTAAGACCAGAGCAGCGTCAATCAGTCCTGGAGTCTTTACCTCGTTGGGGATGATACAACGCACGAAGTGAGGGTGAGTGGTGTACAAGTTCTTCATCAGCCTGTTTAGGGATTCCTGTTGATGTAAAAAAATGCAATCATATAAACTAAGATATGATTTTAATGACTTAACACTGTATGAACATTTGGTACCTTTTTATTTGACTGCAAAACAATGATTCACGTTTAACAGTATAAAACGGAAGCTTTATATTATTCCCTGCCTACATGCAACTGAATGGCGTAAATTGCTAGCATAATTCTTCTGCGTAAAATAGCTTCACATATTTCTAGTACATTGTTCAAATGTAAGCTAACCTTGTGCACTGATGAAATGGTCTGGAAGGCAGCAGATTTACCCTTCTTCTTACCACCGCCACCACCTTCTGGCACTGTAAATCAAACAATTTGACATACATGTATTAGTAATTTTTTTAAATATTTTTTCCCTTTTTTTTCCTTTTGTTAGCCGAGTAAGCCCCGTATGATATTATTACTTACAATATAATGTATTTGTGATTTTCAGCATCAATGAAAATTATTTTTTTATTTATTAATTTGCTGTTATAACTTTCTTAAAAATGTAAAAGATTCATAAACCTGTCAACCTCAAGCTCTTAATTAAATTCTCTTTTCGCTTTATTTTGCATATTTAAAACTGCAAAGAATTAACAATAGGCAGACGTGAGAAATTTGAATATTTACCCTCTGGGGGCTTGTAGAACTCAGCCACGAGGTGTTCCTTGGACTCGCCCAGAACTCCGACCACAGTCTCGTTCAGCGGATCCTTGTTCTTGTCCAACCAAGATGTGATGTTGTAAGGTACCTGAAAGTTGGAAATATTAGTGATTAATAGCCAAATACAACGCTAACTTGCACTGAAGTATTTTTCAGTCATTATAGCAATCATATGGGGTCTCAGACTTAACAAATTAAACCTCTACAAATGTTTCAATACCGGAGTGATAAATAGGTATATTTTAAGTTTAAGATCATATAGTACTTACCGCTCCGGCGTAGTGACCAAGTTCAAAGTGGGCGCTGGCACCTCCCTTTCGGCTTTTGATGGGCTTTCCGAAGGCCTTGGACTTGCCAAGATGGTTGGTCATCAATTTGTCCTCAAAGGTCTTGTCAGAGGCTTTAGGGAACATGCATTCTTCTTCCAGAATGGACAAGATACCCATAGGCTAAAAATTGTAAACGACAAATTTAATCGTGTATATTTTTCGTGTCGTTGATAAGAATTATCTTTCACCATGAAAGTTTTTTTTTCGAATTAAATAAATCATGACATAACAAATAGGTAAATCAGAAAAAAATCAGCTACTTGGATTCTGATACTTTAATATGATCTGGTACGTTTAGGTTATTGAGTGAAAATTGCGAACGTTTTTACACTTAGCACTCAGCCCAGAAGGGTCTTAGAGAGAAAAGCTTTCTGTAGGTATTCTGACATTGTTCATACCTTCTCGATCAGTTCGATACAGGCCTGCAAGTCCATACCAAAGTCAATGAACTCCCACTCGATGCCTTCTTTCTTGTATTCTTCTTGCTCCAGAACGAACATATGATGGTTGAAGAATTGCTGGAGTCTCTCATTGGTGTAGTTGATGCACAATTGCTCAAAACTATTGAACTGTAAATAAAAAAATACATTCCATTTCTGAGTTCTGATTTTGACTTCTATAAGTAAAAACACTGAAAGCATAGTCACATAACACTATGTCTCGGCTGGCTTCTTATAATGTCATTTCTTACTATTATATTGTTTCAAAAACATTTTTAAGAATTAAAGTTCGACTTAAAAAATGACTCAAGTTTTGTAAGAAATTGCATAAAAACGTGTTTAAATGACACAATTGACAAAGCAGATTATTATTGTTGTTCAAAAACAATTACTTTTAAACTTTTTAATTTCGTTTATTCTTATAGCTGGTGCTTTTTCATATTGATGATGTTCAATGAATATTTAAACAAACAATATTTTATAATGAGTGTGTATTACTGCCGTTATTCTTACTCATTAAATCTAGTCAAAAACTTACGTCAAAAATTTCGAAACCGGCAATGTCCAACACACCAATGTAGTAGTTTCTTTTCTGTTTGGTGTCCAGGGTGGTGTTAACTCTCTTGACCAACCAGTCAAACATACGGGCGTAAGTAGACTTAGCAATGGCGTTTACTGAGTTGATAACCTGGTCTTTGTTACGTCCCTGGGTGACGTACTCAGTACCGACCTTGATCTTGGGTTTCAAGAAACCCTTCAGCAAATCGTTGCAGTTGACACCGAGAAGTAAGGAGACCTTCTCAGCCTCTGTAAGAATGATATTGTTGTTACCCTCTGGTTACATATAAAGTATGAGGGACGCGACACAATAATGAAATATGTTTAACTTTTATCAGTACTAGATTCTTAAATGGTAATGATTCGATTTAAACAAAGCAGAATTCATTTTCATGTGTTCCAAATTTATACAATCATCATTAATTTCCAAATTTGTTTAATAAAGACCTACTCAAGCTATTAAGTGCTTAGAATTGCTCAAACTCTTACCTGTTGTACCATCAGCTTCAGCCTGCTCCTCTCTTGGGGCCTGCTTGAATTTCATTTCACCAAGGTGAACAACGGCAGCGGTGATCTTGTACAAGCTGTTCTTCTCATCCTGGGTGAAACCTAATACGTCGTAAGCATCCTGAAAACGTCAGTAAGAGAGTTTGGCTTAGTAAATATTGTCACAGTCACGGTCACCAGTCTATGAATCGTCTTTCTTTATTGGATTGCTCAGTGTTTTTTCTTTAAATTCAAAAAAGTTAAAGAAATTATCTGAAGGTGAAAAACGGTGATTTATTATTACTCATTAACGATATAACTATTACAGTTACGTCAATACTTACGTCAGTAGCCTTCATTTCTTCTACGTCGTCAATACCGTCCACAGTGAGGACACCCTGGTTGATGTAAGAGTAGAGACCTGGGTCTGGGTTGATCAAACACATCTCTGAAACACATAACCGATAGTGGTGTTCAAATTATTCAGTTTAACTTCCTTGTGTAATATTTTAAATATTATACTTTTTAGTAATGATAGCAGTTTACATGACCAACTTTGCTCATAAGAATCATTGTTCAAAACTATAAGTCACAAAAAAACTGACAGCTTTCTCACGTAAGTTGAAAATGGTATTGTCTTCATGTCCTTGGTCTGGATCGAAAAGAGAAACCAGCTACTACCAAAACGTTAATCTTAGGTCGGATAACACCATTCATTCATGCTGTTTGTGCCTATTTGATTAATTTCAGTTGTAAAATTAAACTTTAGGATCGTTTGAATACTTACCGTGATATTTAGGGAAGGCAGGGGTCATTATCTGATAGAAGACGTGGTAGTTTCTCTCGGCGGACTGCTGGTATGTCACACGAGACTTCTCCAACAGGTCTGATAGAACAGAAAATAATAACATAAGTAAAACAGAAAGAAATGTAAACAAATAAATATTTTATTAAAATTTTATTCTTGTTTCCATTAAAATTCCGTATCTGAAGTGTCGATTCATATTAGATTGTTCACTACTAATTGTAAGATTTGAATGAAACCATTTTCGGCTTCTATGTTTACCTTTGGTCGCTAACTATCTTATAATTTATTTTGTCAAATTGTATGTCGGAGAGTTGCGACAACATATTTTCAAAACTCTGTCAGTGCAAACTAAAAGATGGTCTTTGAAATGTTTTAGGGGAGACAGTAGATTAAAGCCGACTATAGAGAATTTCTGATCACTAATGGAAATGAATAATACTTACAGGTTTCGATATCGGCTCCAGCGATCTTTCCAGTAGGTCCAAAGTGGATACGGATAAACTTACCCTGTAAACGTAAATATTAATACTGTGAACATGAGGGCCAAATTTCCAAAATCATTAATATATATTCCAAAAAAGAACAGACAAAAAGACATATGAGTGAGGTAAGTTTTCTTCTAATAAGATTGAATGGTTGAAATCAAGAGAAACATAAAAAAGATTAAAACTTTCGGTGTAAAACATTTATTTATCTGGCTCTTTCTACAGGTTTAGTATCAGTAAAGTAGACATAAAGTAAAGATTTCTGTAAGGGACGATTGTATACCTACACGAACACCATGCAAAACAATGAAAAAAGAAAGAAAAAAGATTAATTGACGCTTAAGTACGCCTATAACTCTACGCCATTCAATCATGTGACACAGTGCTAAGACAAAAGAAAAAAATCATGAATTTTATTAAAAATGTTAATTTCTTCTAGTTCCTACAAATGCATAATTCTAGTAACTATTAGTAAGATTAGTGAAGGCTATACATCAGCATTGCGATGCATTCTGATAAAAACATATCTCATAATTTATTTTCAGTGCCAGTCAGTAGATATTCTAACTAAAAAAGCCATGCTATTTTGCACTAAGTACACCTGTACTTACATGTCAAAACTGAATGAATTTATTCTCTTGGAAAACGCTTGAATGCCAAGGTCATCCAATAAATTCCAAACAAGTAGGCTATAATAAGGAGGGTTGTGAAATGATAAGGCGTTTAAACAATTAAAAAAAAGGAATAATACTGCGTGAAAAGTAGGATGGTCAAAGTTGAGGAAAGTAATAAATAAAAGATGTGTGAGTTTGGGAATTTCATTTGTTTATTATGCAGGAAAGGATCTTGATATCTTTGTGAAACAAAGGAAGAAACTTCAAAGTAGCCCTTAAAAATAAATTATGGAGTTGACAGAAATGAAAACAGGATTAACATAGGATTTTATGGATATAAATATCAAAACTGGGTAAAAGTGGAAGGTTACCTCGGACTTGATGATATTTAAGGACGGAATAAGGAGTCAAGGAGCAAGATCTTTGATACTTACGAATCTAGAGGAGTTGTTGTTACGTGTTGTCTTGGCGTTACCGTAAGCTTCAAGTACAGGGTTAGCCTGCACGATCTGATCCTCAAGGGTTCCCTGTAATGCACAAGTAAAAAGGTCTGGGTAAAGTCAGGATGTTGTACCGCGTACTTTAAGTCAGAATTCAATAGATTACGTTTCATGAAGTGTTTATTCATAGAATTTGATCTAAATAGTCTAGTTATTCCTTCTAAGCTTACATCAATTTTTCTTATAGTCAGCTCGTGCTAACATTGTATTTACTAAAGCGACCAGCAATAAACAATTTGTTTTAACCTTTTTGGATGCGGCAGCTTTCTCCTCCTCGGTTTGTTTCTGGAGTTGAGCGGCCACCTTGGCGAAGTACATGATTACTTTCTTCGTGTTTTCAGTCTTTCCGGCACCAGATTCACCACTGTACATAAAAATATGAGTCATTTTACTTTCAAGACTTTCAAAAAGTTTTAATGAAGAAAATCATGAAAATCATGAAAGCATTCGTACATTTGAGTGTCACCACTGATTACTTCGTATATATTGGGTACTTTTTTTTCGTTTACTCTTCCACAAATCGTTTTTCTTTCTTTTATTGTCGTGCGATATTTTTTTTTATCTCAATGGTCGGTTATTCTCGTTCAACTTTCCTTTTTTGTCGCGGGAAGTCGATTTTAGTTGGAAAGTTGAGATGGCTGATTGCAAACAATTGAATGCAAATTCTACGAAAAATTTTCTTTACTTTTTCGGAAATGTTTATGTCATTATGAGCTTTTCCTATTTAAGACAAGTTACTATTACATCGTATAAAGCACGAAAATATCGTGACTTACGTAATCAAACAGGACTGGTTTTCACGATCTGAAATAAAGAATAAATTCAAAATATAGGAACCGGCAGAAGATAAAACTTTATTCAGTGTAACGTTACTGTTGCTCATTATTTCCTTTAGGCAATTCATTTCCAAACGTCTTGTCAAACTGACCTATAATACAATTTAACGTATAATTTTGAAATGGTAACCAAATATGTTTGAATTTGTTGTTGTTGTAAATATTGTATTTATTTATGTATTGACTATTATATATCAAGTATAATATTTCTGAAAATGAAATTACCAAAAATAGTAACAGAGTGAAATATTGGCTAGTGCATTGTTGGAACGAAATGTCCATGTATCTGTTTCAAAAAAATGAAGTTCTCTTCACTTCTGATTTCTCGCCGTAAAAATAAATGAGGATGAAATAGGAAAATAGTAAGTGAATACTCTTCTGCAAGTGTATAACTATTCTATGTATTTGTTGCTGGCGTTTTCCTTTTTTTACATTCGTCAGCGTTTTATGTTAGTACGCTTCAACATATGTTTTTAAGAAGACCCGATGCTCTAAGTGGAAAATATGTGTACTATTTGTTTCAAGTCAGCATAATTATCGCCAGATCTGGGGAAAGTTATACATCATTATATATGTTATTACTATATTATGATAAGCCTAAATCTTTTTCTGCACTGTGACTGAAACAATATACTTATTAACCTAATTACGTCAATAATTGACAACAGATGAACCCATAATGGCTGCAATAAAAAATCCCAAGAAAACATTTTGATAAGCCTTTGGCTTATTGCTCCAATTAGTTATAGATAATCATAGACAGTAAAACATACTGATCATCTTCGATGTAAAAGTAAGTGTAAACAGATGTCGTCACGTAGTTTTTACAGATGTCAATATAATTTACTGCTGTGCCAGCGTATAGTCCTGTCTTACTGACGTTGCAAAAAATGTAATTTTAGTGATTCTTAAACATGTCTAAACACATGTGTAATATACAGCCGTAGAAAGATTGCTTTTTCTGTGTTTGCATATCTGTTTCGGATTTACAGATTTAAGGATCCATATCACAGACTAACGATTTGTAAATATTAACAGAATCTATATTTCTGATGATAACGCATTCGATTAATTTGTTATATGTTCTTGATATCTAGCATATTTTAAGCAAGAAAGCCAAGTTTCTGGTGGCTGAGCCATAATATTCTTAATTCATATTTATGGTCATTTTTTTTTATTTGTGATAGAAATCTAACAGTTGGTTGCGCTGATCAGATAAAAATACTTAAGGTTAGTTCACTTTGAAAACTAAATTAAATTATTGTAGGGGTGTCATACCTTGCAACATGTTCTGGAAGGCGGACTCAGCCACGGCGAACAAGTGGGGTGGCATTTCCATCTTCCTTTTGCCACGGTACTTGCTAATAATGGAGTCAAGATAGATTGGCAGACGCCGGTATGGGTTCACAGCGACACAAAAGAGACCAGAGTAGGTCTGAAAGGGAGAAATATACATGTTTACTTAAATGAACAAATAGCAAACCAGTCGCAAATCCCCTGAATGTAAGGGGCCAGAGAATTGTACATGTATATCACTTTCTACAGACAGCTTCACCCGACTTAACCGACTCACCCGACCCTCGATAAAAACAGCATGCATGAAAAATACTTTGTATATAAAACTTAGATTTTCTTTAGTATTAAGCGTAGTATTTAGCGTGAAAAGGTATCTTATAAAATAAAGTTTTAATAGCATTACGAGAATTAATTTAGACGCGATGAAGACAAAATTTTTGATTTATATATATTTAGCAAACTTACGTAGATGAAGCCATGGTAGTATCTCTGTCTCAGATTATTCAACACAGAGGCTTCGTTCAAGTAGGTCATGTTAGCCATGTCGTCACAACACTCAAACTTAGGTGGGTTGACCTGTTGCAGGTCATCCTTCTTGAAGGTCTTTTGCTGCAACACATATTGATTTCATACATCAGTACTTGATTTTTCACATTAAAAAATCAAACCTTTAGCAATACACGCATGATTAGATGTCAGATATTTTGCAGGAAATAGTTGTCACATTTCATGGCTTTTAATCTTGTACACACAAGAGAAGTGATCAGAACGCATGAATTTCCCTTAGAAAGCTGCTTAAATCACGCACTTTACAAACTCTGTGTAATTATTTACACTCGTGATATATATGGGCTGGTTTTATGAAACGTTACACATTTTGATTCTTCGTGCTTGTGTCAAAATTATCACATTTTACTGATGGTTTCTTTAAGTAACAGAATCTTAGTTGATGTATTATCACGTATAAGTACAGAATAAGAATGCTATCTTACCTCATTATTTTTCACCAGTTTGACAGTGATTTCATCACCCTTAGAGGACACGATCTCACCACGGGCGAATCCATCCTGCGCGTCGGGCACCCAGCAGGCCTTCTTACCATCGTAAGGGAGCTGCTCTTTCAACAGAGCCTTGCGGTCGATGGCAAGGTACTTGAAGTCCTCGTCCTTTGAGAAATCAGCTGACATGATGAACTAGCTCTAGTAAAGGCGATTTGACGAAAAAAATAAATGAAGCCAAGACTCAAACTCTTTCAACTGAAATAAAAAGTTATATTTTTATACTAAAGTTACCATTAACAAGAAAACTTGAAATATAATTGTTAAAACTAGTCATTGTATATTTCGCTAGTTATATTTACAAGTCAGTAAAGGTTGAATGATTTCTTAACGATGCAACTACTCAAAACCTTCTGTTTATATTGCCCGAATAGTTTATAAAGTTATAAGCTGAACATTCAGTAAAAATCTGATTTGCACCAAGGTATTTAAACAGTTACATTCCATTCTTATTATGAATAATACATTTAAGATTTGATGAAAATTTGATATATTGTCTGAGCGTAAACGCTGCATATTTTGGCACAATAACTCAAATGTAACACACAAAATCTAATAGTTCAAATACGTCTTAAACGTCCGCTTGATACGAACAGCAAATTGCATTTATAGGGTAACATTTTAGAAGACTTCTACACGAAAGTCCGAAATCAACGATGAAAAGGTAGTTTTGAATCTTCTATTTGCGTTTTCTTTATTATCATTATAAATGGAATAAGGTTATATTAGCAATATCTGCATTTGTGTTTATAAAATGCTAGCTTTCATTTGTTTGTTGTTATTGTTTTTGAAAGAATAATATTACGCGTAAGTAAATGCGCTAAATGCGTTACAAAATAATTATGGAATATATTACTTGCTTTTGATAGGCTTTGATAAAAGAAAAGAAAAAAACATCCATCTTAAAAAAGTTAACTGGTGAAAAGTTTCAGAAAGTTATACATGTAACTGTTTGCAAAATGCACATGGTCACAATATACTAGATGTAAATCGTAAAATAAATCCTGTTGTTAGACATATAAAAATCTAGGCATAGAGGAATAGGGATACAACAAAAACCATGTACTTACCTCTTAGAAGGAAAGAGCCAGTTCTTGAGTTGTTCGTGTTCCCCCGTGCCTTTTATTCGTGCGAAAATCTGGTCATTTTCGAGTTATGATATGGAAAACGCTTTCTGATTGGCTAAGTGATATGTTTGTACCAATGAAAATAAGCGTTATAAAATAATAGTGCGATTTCTTCTTATGGAGGTGAATGCTTATCAGCAGTATCTGGTAAATGTGTTGGTATCTTGCCACAAGATCACTGGAACAACATGTCGATAATGAATTACATAATTAACTCAGTCTGGAACAGTTGGAGACAACTGATTCCCTGATGTTGCTGTATTCTGCGATTTCTCTCCGGACAAAAATTGTGTTGCAGAAAAAAACAGGTTTAACTTATTTGAATTTTACAGTCTTTCCTTGGTGATGCGTGGCTGAATTTGGATCAAGTTTAAGACGTCTATAACTTTTTTTGACATCATTTACTTTTCTACTTGCATAAGATGTTCGGTTAAAGTGAAGTTATTGTGTTAGTATATTACTGAAAGTGCAGTTTTCGAATAAAAATTCAGACAGCTTCAAATATACATAAAAATGTTGTGAAGATTTCAACTGTTATTTTTCCTGTATTTTTCTTCTTTCTTTTTTTCTTCATTTTTTCATTACTGTTTTGGATTACCGATTTTTTTAATCTATTTTTCATCTTTTTTTCTTCATTTCTTCTTTATTCCTTTTTTGTTTTGTTTTGTTTTGTTTTTTATTTCTTTTTTTCTTTCTTTTTTTTGGATTACCGGAATGTATATTTCTTAGTGATGTTAGGAAAACTATCAAACAGCTTTCTTTAAATTGTAAATTAAATTTTGACTTTTATTTGTCATCAAGTTAAGTAAAGCAATTGAATCAAGACAACTAATGAGGAAACCTATCTATTCTGAGAATTTATACGTCAAAAAATAATTAATGCTTTTGTGTAATTTGAAATATGGATTTCGTACAAAAATCAAAGGTTTGCGTAAAAACGTTTCCGAAGTTTAGAATAGAACGAATGCATCGCTGTCAATCATTTTCTTATTTAGGCCTAAAATAAAATATTGTTTGTTTCCCCTCCCGCGACCTATGCCAGTTTGGGTAGGGTAGGGTAGGTAGGTAGGTAAAATACATTTTTTTATCTAAAATATTTTTATTGATTATATAATTTATATATCTGAATTATATGGATTTCAAAAAAAAATTGTGAGTGCTTAGTATCTGTTTAGAACCAAAGTTTTATTCAATATATACATCCCAATTTGTATATTTACAATGCAAAATATGAGTAAGATATAAAGATGTGATTCTCATTGACATACTTTGCTTCCATGTGCAACAACAAAAAATTTTTGTCTTGCAATAAAATTTTTTGGGAAGCTATGATTTTTGTGGGTAGGTAGCGGGAGGGGAAAAATCAATAATTTATTTTAGGCCTTTCTTAGCTTTTCCACCAATTTTATTTGTTTGCATTCAGAAACATATATAGAACGTTCAACGTGAATTGTACTGAATCTTTGTGGTATTAGTCTTTCTTTCTTTCTTTCTTTCTTTTTTTTTCTTTCTTTCTTTCTTTCTTTCTTTCTTTCTTTCTTTTCTTTTCTTTTATTTTTTTTGGAAACATCTTAACAAGTTGTGACATGTGGTACATTCTAAGGCAGAAAGATTGTTCTTAAAAAATGAAAGATATTTCTGGTCAGTACTAATGCAATAAATGAATGTTTATGTTCTCGAGTGTTTTCATAAATTAATGCCCTTTTTCTTACCTTTTTCTTTTCTTTGAAAATTAAGTTGACACCTGATTATTTCAGGAATTATCGAAGGTGTAAACACAGGTTATTTTTGTTTGCTAAAGCCCTTCGAATTATTTTTTGTTTTTCCCATACAGAACAAATATGCGACAGAAAAGGGGAGCGCGTAGTCCTTTTAAAAGATATAAACTTTTATCCCCTAAGTGTGCAGAGAATGAAAGAACAACTTTTCGCTTTTTCAAATTGATTTTCCTTTACGAATTATTTGAGGTAAGATGTATAAAAAGTTGACATAGAAACTTAAAACTGTCATACCTCCCACAGTGTTCATACATGTACGTTAAAGTTTCTGATAACGATCATGTTCTGTTCCTGGTATTTCTAGATTATGTTTCTGATAATATTTCTGGTACTTTTAGATGCAGCGGCATATGTTAAGTCAACTCTAAATTTCATAATTTAACATTTGTATAAACTTCAATGAGCTGTTATTGTCCATTTAGATCTCCTACTTAAAGGGACTTACTGGCCCATTCTCTGTACAATTATATATAATTGATACGTTAAGAACAGACAATTAAACCATAAGAAATTATGAATTTGAAATTCATTCTCACTGTTCACCTTCAAATTTAGCTCCCTGTATAACGACTTATACAAATACATTTGATTTGCTAGTTGTTCTGCGGGCTTGCAATTTGACACAGGCTTGGATCCAGAGAGAGCCATGGGGGCACGTGCCTTCACCCACCCCTCCCAGTTGGCTTACAATTGCTCTTTGAAATAGTCAGTGTAATATTAAAAATGTCGTTTTAATGTTAAATGCAATACTATCATCACGGTAACCACGCCCCACCCTCTCCACCCCGTTTCTAGATTCAGACCTGTGACGAACAGGTAATGATTCGTTCAACATCATTCACCTTTACAGATTTTGAAGGCAATGCGATACTTTCCGTTATAATAAATGCTTCTTAATAAAAACAAGAGATTTTTTCCGTATTAATGTACATAGCCATCAGTACAGTATTTTGTAAACCAAGACTCTAGGATTGTACATCTCGGCCCACACTTTCTACAATCAATAAATATATAACATTAGTTAGCAATAAAACGCATCCACAAAGCTTCACCATATGTTTCTAATATTGGCTTAATGACATGATGAAAGGAAACATCAGGCTACGCTATCAAAATGGTCATTACATGAGTGCACTACAGTTCTGGGACAATGTCAAGAAATATTGTTGGTAGAATTCAGCATCTTCTTGAACGATCGAATAATTTTCGAGTTTGTTTCTGAGTCGTTATGTTAATGCAGTGGGTCTGATTTTTTCATGGTTTTTTTTAAGTGCGGTTTCTATACAAACTAAAACATAGCAAGAACATAATGACGTCATTGCACACCTATTAAAACACGTTAAGTTGAAGAAAAGTTCGGAATTGTTCTCTCCTCTGTATGTTTTCTGTGAATGTTTTTTATGGTGATCATGTATTCTTGTCTTCTCTCTGGTTTATATTCTCTTTTAATGATAATCAAGAGTCAATAAAACTGACTGAGTGGCTTGCATATTATCAGAAGAAGACTTTTAAAACAGGTAATGATTAGTACATTTTTCACCATTACGAATGGGACAGAGACATATTGGTTTAGGTTTCTTCGTCTTTGAAAGTCACTTGTTTATAACCGAACTCCTTTGTCAACTAGCAGACTGTCGCTTCTATTGATAATTTCGACAGTTCGCACTCATTAAAGATAAAAATGATAACACATGCTTAAAGATTGTATTTGTTGTACATAGATATATACTTTATTATCCTCCATATGATGAAGAGCATAAAAAAATTTGTCCTGAACAGTAAACATGTATCTTTATGTGTACGGTGTTTGACAAAGAAATAAGAGGTTACTCAGGTACGCGTATTAACACGTACCTGGTTTACATAAGAAATCTGTAACGTTCAAAAAAAAAGATGATTTATTATTTCTTCATTGTGTTCACTTGACAATCTTACTTTTTTCAAACGTAACAGATTTCTAAAAGCTATTCTGACACTCTTACAATAAATCTGTCATTTTCACATGTAATAAAATGCATCTGTTAAAATGGATTTCATTTTCCATAACCAGAAAATTCAGTCTTTTCGTTCTGAATGCAGATTTATTACAATGAGGAAAAATACCCATCAAATGTAATTGTAATCTACATAAACAATAATTGATTAACAGACGCTCGCGCCTTGCAGATAAGCATCTCAATCGGAATTCTGTTCAAGTCATTGTAATGTTGCTGATTGTTGTTAATCAGTAACATGCGACTGTTAATAAGTAATTAACCAGTCAGTTACTGGTAGCGTTATCTGCCGTCATGATTGAGGGCACAGACAGTAAATATTATTTTTTTATGATTATTACAACAAAATGATATTTCTGATTATAATATTGCTGAATATTAACGACTAACGTCTTGTGTCGCGCGCATGCGCGTCTTGTCTTCTGTGCCCGATCCATAATATGTTAACACTTTACTTACATAATTGTTAATGACATATTTTTCTTATTTCATTTATTGAAACATTTAGATTTTGTAACTCTAAGCTATCTAACAATTTTTTTATTGTCGGAACCGGTTGCACATATCGCCGGCGCCCCATACAGAAATTAGTTATGATACATTGATGAACATAACCCGTCTCATTCGAAAGACTACTAATGTGAGGGGGCGAGGATCTCGCGACCAATGATTTGCAAATACCGTGTGTGTGCACCGAACCACTGATCCGCTCTTCATCTGAGACCTGTTTTAGTTGAATTTATTTGTTCCATTGTAAATTGACTGTTTTGATTACTTCATGAAGTATAAGGAAAACTATGAGAACGAGTCAGTGTTAGTGCATGTCACGTGTACACATTGCACGACTGAGAATCACTAACAACTAGTGTTTTCTCCTAGATCGCCCTTGGTAAACAAAATCTCGTCCTAATAGTGATAGTTTCATATATGACAACCAAAGTCAAGCCTGTAAGTACTACATAGTGTCCTCGAAGGATATCGATGAGATAGAAACTGGGATACAAACGACGAGTTGACTAAATAAATAAAACGACTAGCTCAGTCTTGTTTGTACAAACTAGAGTATATAACTGTTGCTTATTTACTATCTTAGAAGTCGACTTTACATAGTCAGAGCTTTCTTTGCTTTCGTTATGCGTCCACAGGACAGATGTTAATTGTCTAACTGTTTGGCACACATGCAGTGTCTCGAAGTGTGTAAAGATATGAGACCGGTTGCCAACTTTCGGTGTTGAGTCGGGGAACGAAGAGGCGAAAAAGGGCACAAAACTCCATGTGACAATTGTTGAGCTGGTGTCGAAAACTTGGCTGAGATTTCTTCTTTCTATCTTGTGTACGAAGGAAAAATTTGTCGTGTTTGGTGTCTAATGGTGCGAAATAACAAAGACATGTTCAAACATGCGACAATTTTTAACACTGACTAATCATTACGTGTCGAGGTAGCCGTATAATTTTAGGGCGAAAACTTTGCCATCTTTTTTGTTGCGTTGGCAAAGAAACAATTGTTTCCGTATTTCGTCGGTTTGCATCACCATCTGAAATTTCGTGGAAGATGAAATAACCAGTCACCATCAATATCTATATGCGTACGCCCTGCTACACAGCTCTTGTCAAGATTTTATGCTTCTTTGAAATGTCCATTCCCCTGAATCAGCAACTGATAAACTCATCACATAAGATTGTTTATACTATTATATATAAAATAGTTATTATACCGGTACCGACGACAAATTAACTCAAATAGATAGAAAAAGACCCTTTCTCCAACAGAAACATTCAAAGGTTTTCTACACCGATCAGTTTCCACTGCTAGGCGATGAGAAAACATATCAACAACAATGAAAATGGGCAGATAAATGATCCAGTGTTAAAAAGCTAGACTATTTATCCAGGGGTCACGACCTCGATCCCCAGCTCCTTCATAAACACAAATTATTATACCGGTATTTCTGGCTAATCGAGAGCCAGTGTATCGGTTCTATACAATTAGCATCTTATTTTTGTATCCACCCCCCCCCCCCCTCCTCCGCCAACAACACAACAACACAAACACACACGACTAAACTCGTCAGGGGCTTTGATCAAATGAAAAACCGGTACCGACAATAAATAAACTCAGATAGAAAACTAGCTGTGTAAAATATATCTGTAACTTTGAAAGCGAGCATTATTGTTTCATCATATTCGTGGTAGAAAATTTATCATTAATGGCCTTTACTCGTATGAACTAATTTTACCAAGCTCAAAATTTTAATATCAAAATGTAAGTAAGAAATAGAAATGATTCCATTCTGTAAAAAGGACTGGAATTATGTTTTACCTTAAATGGTATAAAGTACTGATTAAAGGCTTGGCATTAAATCAATTAAACTGTTGACTTCTTGCAAACGACTATTTCTTGTGATCCTTTACATGTAATGTAATGTATTATCGCAATTTAAATCAATATTTTCTAAAAAAAAATCTCAAAATATAGAATTATTGTTGATAATTATGCTTTCTCTTGTTAAAAATGAAACTCTCTATAAGCATCAGCACCAATCCCCTAAAACTCCAACCTTTGTAGTTATTTTAATAACAATATCACCCGTGCATGTCTGAACTAATATCAGAAAATTTTGAAATCGTCACAAAGTAAAAGTCAAAGGATTACAACTCTGGAAATATAACGGCCGGAAAATTCCCGCCTTTAATGTTAATTGCATAAGATGAGTCAAACTTTACGCTAACGTATGTTTTCTAACTCCATGTAGCGGTAACTTCCCTTTCAGTGTAGAGACATCTTACAGTAGAAAGTAGTTAAATAAAAAGATTATTATTATTTCGTATGTTTCTACGTGAAGTCTGTAAGGTAGGTTTTAAGGTAGTAAAGTGAGGTGAAGTAAGTAAATGAAGATAGGTTTGCTAAATATTGTAAAATGAGCTTGAAGACATAGAATTAGATATTACTCATTTAGCGACTTTCATTGGAAACTTAAAGAATGAAGGCTGCTAAATGCAGTAAATCTAGTTGTCAACTGATCCATTTTTTTATCCAACAGAAAAAGTCTTGAATACAGAACCCTTTACCCGAGGAAGACTGAAACCTCTCTTCTTTTTTTGTTCCAGGCATTGTATGATTGTACAGTCTTGAGCAAATAAAAAATTCCTGCATTTGGCTTTGAAAACATGGCTTAAGAGTATTAATTTGTTGAAGTCTTTTTCACTGGGTACCAGTACAGGGATTTAGATGTGTATGACCGACAAGAGTTCCATGCTCTAGTTAGGGATTAACAAGGGCTGCGTTCTGCTGGGAAAAAGGAGCACTTAAAGGAACGATAATTACAAAAAGTCATACTCAGATTCATTGACTTTGACACAGATTCAATTGTCAAGGTATGTTCATAATGATTACCACCATACAAGCAGTGTAACAAATATTATTACTAAGGAATTAAAGTGGTCGACGTCAACACTCGAAACAAAGCTAGTCTGGTCATGCTTCACAAAATAAAAAATAAACAGGTCAATGTCGATCACAATCACCTTACGGACACAAAAAAAACAACAAATTCCTCATAACGCAGTCAAAAACACAACACAACACTCATTCTTCCCTAGGACTATACGACTCTAGAACAAATTACCGACCGGGATTAAGGCTACTACAACTGTACCAGCTTTTATCAGTGGGTTGAACAAGTTTTATGGATTTTAAATGTTCACAATAAATGTTTTAGTAAGATATCTAGTAAAAATCTTGTTTACTTTGTTTTTATCTTTTACTATTCTAACGTTCATAACACGCGCCTGCCTAGTATAGTCAGTATTGGGTTTCGGCAGTAATAAGTTGAAGCGTTAATACAAATGTAGGGATATCTAACACCTTTCTAAAACTTGGTGCCATATAACTCAAGACCAGTGTACAAAATTCTCAAAAAACAGGCACGAAAGGGTGCCAGATAAAAAAGGGCAAGGAGTATAAAAACACAGGTAGAGTCTAGAGTTTAGTCCTAAGTTTTTTTTTTAAATTTAATCTTTTTTGGTACACACGTTAATGATCTTATACAAATTGTTATAACTACAACTACATATATTTTAAGTAGACTGAATTGAACTGGAAATATACTCAATACCTATAGTCATTTTAACTGGTTCTTTTGGAATGTAAATGTAAAAAATTATCATAGTTTAACTGTATTTAGTTACACTTAAGTTATATGTTTATTGATATGTAAATTGTATTACAATTTAGTATTTTAATTGTTATGTGAACTAGTCTTAACTTAAAGTGCAGAATTTATTTATTCTTATACATATTATATATTTTGTTATTATTTTATCTATGTAACCAATGTGATCTATGAAGTTGCAAAATAAAATTGAATTGAATTGAATCTGGGACTTACGGTCCCTGATTGAATTGAGCTACCCGTGCATGTGAACAAATCTACGCGAAATCGGTTTAAGGGGAGGTAACTGATAGGGATGTGAAATTTTCACAATACTGCAAAACTTATGCGGGACCGTCAAATTCGTGGAGGAGTAACAATTCAATATAATGACATTTTTCGTCTAATTGTAGACATAGTTACATTTTATCGACAATGATTAAAGCAATACTAGTGTTCAACAATCATGGAAAGCCAAGGCTTTCGAAATTCTACCAGTATTACGTATGTACATTTCATGCATGCTTTTGGACAAACTTTCGGATATATACTCGCCCTCGGACAGTCAATTGATTTCAAGAGGCAAATGATTATAAGGGTGATGGCATGCGTAACCTATACAGATCGTCTTTTACAAATATCTTTTTCTATATTAATGGCAAAAGTATGATATGTTACACTTGTTCTTAATGACGAACATATCAAAAAAGTACTTTATATAGGAGTCAAACTTTTTTGATACAAAACAAAAAAATTATTCATAGTTATAGGTATTTTTTTTATTGATTTTTTTTTTGTGTTGTGTTAAAAATGCCATCATTGGAAATTTTTAGTCTTTTTTACAAGTCATATGGAAACCTATGCTCCCTCCCTTCCAGGGCTTTCTTTCCTGAAATTGGGAAGAGGCCTGAGCCTTTCATTTTAGGAAAGGAAGTGTCTAGGGATAGGGATCCGTACCCCTATAATTCAAGTGCAATATTTCTTCAATTGGGAATAAGTGGAATGATGTTTATTGTTTAAACAACAAACAAAAAGTACATATGAAGAACTATATTCATTTCATTCAGTACTTCTGTGTCACATTTATTTCAAAGGCTGCTTCCTGTGCTTAAAGACTTAGGCCTTAAAGAGGTCAACAATCTTTACATAAATTCATACTGGAGTATGTACATTGACCTTCATTAGAACATCCAATTGTTAAGTGGTCATTGAAATTCTCAAGAATGTACACAATGCATTATGTTTTTTGTAAGTTAGCTGATTAAATTGGGGAAAAAATAAGGGTTTTTTTCAATTGGGAAGCCACCAATTATCGGCTTCAATTATATAAGGAAAAAAAGCCCTGCCTTGTGTTTCTTATTGCTGAAGATTTCACTTCATAGCCTCTATCCTGTACATATTAAAAATAATCAGTTTCTTTTGATTTAGACCTAAATTTAACCTTAAGTTAAAGGTCATGTGACATGAATTTTTGACCTCAAGATTTTCATATGAGCGAAAAATATATATCTAACTATGACTGTTTTACAAAATTCCGCAGGTAATTTTCATTTTTAAGATGTTTTTATAGCAAATTAAAATCCATATTTTACGCACTTGGTTGCGCGCACCTGTCACGAGCGAAACCGGAAGTGACGCACATTTATCTCTTGCCACTTTACACAGCTGCCTGGATTGTTATTAAAAACTTTAAAATTATGATGGAAAGTGAAAATGTAGACTGAATATAGTAAAAAAACAAAATTGAACAAGTTAAGCTAACATCATTAATATACATTGAAGATTTTTAAATAAATAAATTTGAAATTTTGATGGAATTACCAAGCCAATGAGCAGTATTATATAGAGGCTATGTTAATCAGGGTTGTAGAATTAAAAGATACATCAGTGAAAATATCTAGCCTAAGAGATAATTATTTTTCAAGTAACTGATCCAATGCTTATTTTTATCCGATGCAGTTTGTTTGAAGACTTGATTTACTAACTCCAATCGAAAGATTTTTTTCCATAAAAACATTCTCCTTACAGTGATGTGTTCCTTATTTGTCTTTATTTTGCCTGAGGTATGGGTAAGTAATCTTTGACTAGATCTATGACTTTTTTCATTATAAATGCATATCTTATATTTTTGGCTTATTCATTCTACATTGTTTTGAAAACAAAACAATAATGATCAAAGAACAAATTATATGAAGAAGCCCTAAAACCAGGGCTTTAATTTAATGTAAATTAAAGCCCTGCTAAAACTAAGTCAGAATCATAACACAAACACATTGTTTTACTGTTTGTTTTTTTAAATAATTTGTGCACATTTAGAAGTCGAATGATTTTTATTTTCATCATAGATAGATCCATTACATTTTATTATCTCATTAAAATATGTATCTGCATCTATCTATCTATCTATTTAAGCTTATTTAACGTCGGTACCGGTAGCCCATATGACTGACGCCCCCTGAAGAGATTAGTTATTTTATGTTGTGGGGGTAGTGCAAGATACAGAAAGCATCCCATTCCAGAGACACCCCTGGTTCTTTTTCATGCTCAGTGTATAGCAGTGATACATGGGACCTCGGTTTAAAGTCTCATCCGAAAGACTATTAGTAATGTTAGTGGAGGAGCGGGGGATCGAACTCGGGACCCCTGCTTTACCAGTCCAGCGCGTTACCACTGGACCACATCCGCTCCTGTATCTGCATGAAAGCTTCTTAACTAAAAATCATTCAGACATGTTAATTGGAACAAGCTATTACATAATGTTTTCACAAGTGTGACTGATCAAAAGTAATACAGTCAATTTGTAAGATCACTTGCCATAAAATTTTGCTATTTGTCTCGACTTTATCATTGATTGGGTCATAAAAAAGTTAATTGTTTTGTTTTGACAGCTATGCAGAATATACAAGGGTCCCATTTAGGCAGGTTAATTTGCATAAATCCCACAGTGTAAGGCGTGATTTATGGATCTTTGACATTTCATTGGATATTAATTTATAAGCAGACACAACTTTCTACTTGATGGACATTCCATATTATTATTTTTCAAACAATATCCCAACGTGAAAATACACTGTAGTGTGAATTTCCATTCCAGTGAAACAAATGTTAACACATTAAATCACCTAAATTCACTTAAATAAATTTACTACACTTAAATGAAAAAGAATTTGTTTATGACGTAAACATCAAGAGAGGAGGTGTTACGCAGCATGTAAAAACGTGGAGGGATAGTTTTATATACATTGTAGAACCACAACATGGAAGAAATTGGAATATTTTTTGATATTTATTAAGGTAAATTTACAACCCGTTCTCCGGCACAAAGTTTGAATTTACTTAAAAAAATCGAGAAGTAATCACATTATTTTATTTAATTTACAATTTATAGCATGTTATTTTTTACTGAGCAGTGTAATTCTGCACTACTGCCTGGCACAGTAGGGATAAATCTACGTCACAGCCAAAAATTGCGGCGGAAACTACCGATGTCGAAACGGAAACAGCCGATCATCAAAAACACGTTTTTTCTTATCAAAAGCAATATTTTCATAATTTCGCTCAGTACATTATGATTATTTTGAATAGACAAAGTTGCTATAGTCGTGTCACATGACCTTTAAAAAATTACAAGCATCATCAATGTGCCGTATGTTTGAAAAAATCATTAAA
This sequence comes from Cyclina sinensis, assembly GCA_012932295.1. Taxonomy (NCBI): domain Eukaryota; kingdom Metazoa; phylum Mollusca; class Bivalvia; order Venerida; family Veneridae; genus Cyclina; species Cyclina sinensis. Next base: position 5,613,272 of record JAAONU010000001.1, read on the forward strand.
ATATGTTGTGTAGTCCCCACACACTTCAAGTTTGTTTTTTCAGCAGTAAAAGTTAAAGCCTGCATCAATATTACCCCAAATTTGTATTGTTAATTCTTTTAACAAATGTCAGCATCAACCCTATAAATAAAGGTTCATTTATTTAAAATATATTAGTCTTGATATCATATTATGTCTGTAGTATTTCAGCACCAGTCTATTGACAGTTATTATGATTACTTTCAGCCAGAAGACATGCAACAGCAAATTGTCAGAGAGACATTTCATCTGGTCTCTAAACGTGATGATAATGTGTGCAACTTCCTCGAGGGTGGAACGTAAAGTTTCTTATGAATTTGTTTATTATAGAAACTAAGGTTTATTATTGAAACATCTAGTCTTAAATACCAGAATAACACAAAAAGGGCAATGAGAATTGCTGTTTCCATTGTAGTCTTGCATAAATAATAGTGTGTCATAGCAATACACAAAAATATATGTCAGTAAATAACTATACAGTAAAAGGAGTGGAATTATAAATAACTTCAAAATTTTTAGTATTCATTGGTTGTCATTTTAAACTTCTGTATATCAGAGGAATATTTAACATGGAGTGGCAAATTATTTAACAGCAGGCACAGTAAGAAAAATGATGTGTTGACTAAAACCTTTGACCTTAGGAATAATAAGGATTGAAGCAAACTCATAACTATAGATGTATTTAAGGTTCTTGTTACTAGACTGTATCCATTCTGGAATAATAGAAACATTTCCATTACTGAAAGGTTCTCATCATCGAGTTTTAACTGTGCTTCTTACTGCATTCCTTTCACATATCACAAACCTCATTCAATAATAAACATTATTTTAAAAGTTCTGATTAAACACTATTCTTGATTAACCAGATACATGTTGAGACATGATGCATAGCAGAAAGAGTGGATAGTGGAAGGTTTGAACCTCTGTAGAAGTAACCTTGACCTTGTAATAAAATTACACTGAGCTTTGGGCTAAACCTTCACTGTCTGAAACATATGAAATCAGTTGTTATACTACGTTTGTTATATTTTGATTTTTGAAAAGTCCTAAATTTTTTATTTATTCTCTTTCAGCCTGATTGGGGGATCTGACTTCAAGATAATTTACCGTCACTATGCCACTTTGTACTTTGTGTTTTGTGTGGACTCTTCTGAAAGTGAACTTGGCATTCTAGACCTTATCCAGGTAACAGAGTTGAATACAAAGAAACCCCACCAAATTAATAGTTATAAATTTTATTTCATTTGTAGAATGTATTTCTTCTGTAGAATTGCAGACAAATATAAATACATGCAACTTGATTTTAGTTGTCAGTGTCAGCAGTCCTCTTATATGTTCATGCAATAACTTTGTTGGGCTCGTAGATGGTTGGAAATATCTTATTTCTGTCAGTTTCAGTGGCCCTTTTATTAGTGGGTGCTCAGAAGACTATTTGATTTGTCAAATTTATTGCAAAAAATGTGGACTAGTTGTTATAGACCATTAATTTCTTTTATCATTATTTCGTTTCACTGAATGAAAATAATTGAAATTTAACAAAGGTCATGACCTGAAAATGTTATGAGATATTTCATCGTTACGAAGTTGAAAATCTCATGTTTGATAATGATCATCATTTTTTAACATTCAGTCCCTTAATATTGATAAATTAGTTCAACCTTGCCATACGCATTAATCTCCCCTTCATTCAGGGAAGTAACTTCTGTGTGGTGTGGTGCTACACATGACGAAATTAGAACTCGGTAAATATCATCTAATATATGTCTGCCTTTTCCGGTTTCTTTTGAGGTTACTTATTTAATAATGACCTGAAGAGCAAGTGTTACACAGTTTAGTACATGCTTGTGTTTGTACTGATTGGATACTGGATGTTTCGCAACTTGTCAGTTTGCTATCTGTACATATAGAGAATATGTGCAGAGCGCAACAACCATGTCGCTATCCCCAAGGTCAAGGTCACACTTAAAAGTCATATATAAAAGAAGTCCACATTTCATGTTCACTCCATTACTATTAAACTTCTTGAAAGTTTTTAAAATAACTTGACACAAATGATCACCATTATGAGACAATATGCATAGCGCAATAACCAGGTTGCTATCCCCAAGGTTTAGGTCACACTTAAAGGTCATACATAAAAAAGTCCACATTTCGTGTCCACTCTGTTACTATTTAACTGCTTGAAAGTTTTTTAAAATAACTTAGCACAAATGATCACCATTATGAGATGATGTGCAGAGCGCAACAACCAGGTCATTACCCCCAAGGTCAAGGTCACACTTAAAGGTCATATATAAAAATGTCCACATTTTATGTCCGCTCCATTACTATTAAACTGCTTGAATGTTTTTAAAATAACTTTGCACAAATGATCACCATTATGAGATAATGTGCAGAGCGCAACAACCAGGTCACTGCCCCCAAAGTCAAGGTCACAAAGGTCATACATAAAAAAGCACATTTTGTGTCCGCTCTGTAACTTTTAAACTGCTACAAATGTGAGGTCAAAATGTAGCTGCCTATTTTCCATAGAAATCATTATCCTATGTCATATTGGGAGGTCTAGCCTTCTCTTTTCACACTTGTTATCCATTCCAATGTTCTAATAGCTGTCCTTCAGACTGCCTTGTTACAAATGCTTTTATGGCTTCAGGAATCTTTTTCTTATTGGGTAAAAAGATATATTTTGCCAGTAGAAGTATGACCAAATATTGTTTATAAATAAACTGAAAAAAATCCCTGTAATGCATAAGGATTTTAATTAGCATTTTCATGGTCAAGCAGGGCTTGCTCTGGGTCAAAATTTGCTTGAGCCAAATATATTTTCGACGCGGAAGAGGGGGTGATTTCGGGAGGGGGAGTACCCCCTCCCACGTCGAAATTTTTTTGAATTTTCATTGGTAAATGATGCTCTCTGAGGCACTTTGAACCACAGGGAATCGGTACGTAGGGGTTAAATGACCCTACAAATACTTATAAACCATATTTCTCCCAAATCCTTTGAATACATGTTTATATATAAATACTTAAATAGTATTTATATATTATTTAGAAGAAGTGTGGTTTATCAGTTACTTTAGGGTCATTCAACCCCTACGCAGCGATTCCCTGTGCTTTGAACCATTATGCTCTTTGATTATCAGATGAGTAAAATGACTCAGATTAAAACAATTGGTGTTTTCCTACTAAAAAATAAGCACAAATCAATATAAATAAAATAATTTATTTATCATAATATTTTTATGGACTGTAACAAAACAAAGTACATGATATTTACATATGATACAAGCTAATGCAGAGCAACAAGAATTGAGGATCATATGTTAACCAAGAATTGCCATTTTTCCAAGTACATGTATCTTAAAAATTTCTAGCTGTGTTTGATTTCATTTTTTTAGGAGTTGAAGTTTACGTCTTGGTGCCATTTTTGATTTTTTGCATAAATTTATTTTATGCCTATCTGATTAGCCTCCGTAAAAATTCAGTATACCTTTGTACATTTACTTAAAAAATACCTTCATAATTACCTTTACTGACAATGAAAATCAAAAGAAACGTATCGAAAACGTGTGAAAGAATTTATTCCAGTTGCTACCAAACATTTCCACTTAATCCCATCAACCGCATTATTTATCCTTTAAAAAGTTAGTGCCGACGATGATCATTTGATTGAGCCGCTGTTTGTAAAACAATCATCCGTGATTATTGACTATGATCGAGCTAATTGGTTCACGAACAACTTGACACATATTTAATCTGTTTATTGTCACAAACTGACACTCACATGCATATTACCGGATATTACAACACGTGGACTGTGTCTATTGATTTATTACTAGTTTACCGCTACTGATATCGGAAAACCGGTCAACCGCCTCGATCTGAGCTAAACATTCTATTTTTTGACTCGGGGATTTCCCAAAATGTCGGAAGTCATACTTTTAGCGTGTTTTCGCCAATCTTAATTTTTTTTGAGCCAATTTTCGCAATTTGGAGCCATTGGCACCGTTGGCGAACGCCAGCGCGAGCCCTGTCAAGGTTTATTCTGTTTTTTGTGTGTGTTTTATTTTGACAATTTATATATAACAAAAACTTTTGTAAAGCTTAATTATGTATCATTATTTCAGGTATTTGTTGAGACTTTGGACAAGTGCTTTGAAAATGTGTGTGAGTTAGATCTCATATTTCATGTTGATAAGGTATGAACATTAGCATCGTTTTAGTTTAAAAACTACTCAGTCATGTTTTAAGTACATGCTGTTTTGTTAAAATCTAGATTTTACTTAGCTTGCCTTCGTATACCTAGCTTAGTTTTGTATATACAATAGAGTAGAAACAGAAGCACACAGAAACATTTATATTGACTCAAAAGGTAAGTGGTGACTCACGGAAACCTGCTCATTTGCTTCCTGCCTTTTATCCCACAGTCTTGTCAGCTTGGATAAAAAAATATGTATGTTGGTAATGTTGGTAACATTGTACACAGCTGAACACTACAGTAATTTATGTATATTGGATAACCAATAGTACAACTTAGCAGGAATCCTTCATTGACATAAAATATGACAGATTAAAACAGTATTGAAGTGGTTTGTAATTTTCTCATCACTGTTAAGTATTGTGGCTGTTTCAAGTAACAAGTATTGTTCACACAGGTACTTTCAAGTAACAGGACTTAAAGCTTAATGTAACACAAAGTGCAATTTCAGTGTCACTTTAAAAAACGTTGATGAATGTACTATAAGCAATGTTGATGAATGTACTATAAGCATTAAGAAGGCTGACATGTTTGTAGTTAAGACTTTGGGTTTGAACCAGTAGTTTATGAAAGCATTAGGAAGGCTGACATGTTTGCAGTTCAGACTTTGGGTTTGAACCAGTAGTTTATGAAAGCACCAGGAAGGCTGACATGTTTGTAGTTCAGACTTTGGGTCTGAACCAGTAGTTTATGAAAGCATCAGGAAGGCTGACATGTTTGTAGTTCAGACTTTGGGTTTGAACCAGTAGTTTATGAAAGCATTAGGAAGGCTGACATGTTTGTAGTTCAGACTTTGGGTTTGAACCAGTAATTTATGAAAGCATTAGGAAGGCTGACATGTTTGCAATTCTGACTTTGGGTTTGAACCAGTAGTTTATGAAAGCATCAGGAAGACTGACATGTTTGCAGTTCAGACTTTGGGTTTGAACTAGTAGTTTATGAAAGCATCAGGAAGACTGACATGTTTGTAGTTCAGACTTTGGGTTTGAACCAGTAGTTTATGAAAGCATCAGGAAGACTGACATGTTTGCAGTTCAGACTTTGGGTTTGAACTAGTAGTTTATGAAAGCATCAGGAAGACTGACATGTTTGTAGTTCAGACTTTGGGTTTGAACCAGTAGTTTATGAAAGCATTAGGAAGGCTGACATGTTTGTAGTTCAGACTTTGGGTTTGAACCAGTAGTTTATGAAAGCATTAGGAAGGCTGACATGTTTGCAGTTCAGACTTTGGGTTTGAACCAGTAGTTTATGAAAGCATCAGGAAGACTGACATGTTTGCAGTTCAGACTTTGGGTTTGAACCAGTAGTTTATGAAAGCATTAGGAAGGCTGACATGTTTGTAGTTCAGACTTTGGGTTTGAACCAGTAGTTTATGAAAGCATTAGGAAGGCTGACATGTTTGCAGTTCAGACTTTGGGTTTGAACCAGTAGTTTATGAAAGCATTAGGAAGGCTGACATGTTTGCAGTTCAGACTTTGGGTTTGAACCAGTAGTTTATGAAAGCATTAGGAAGGCTGACATGTTTGAAGTTCAGACTTTGGGTTTGAACCTGTAGTTTATGAAAGCAGCTGAGCATTTATACTGAATACTTGGCAAACAATACTTTATTACTATAGCATTTTTATGTGCATTTTGTCTATATCTGTTGTTACTATCCATCGTTCACAGGTACATTACATTTTATCAGAGCTTGTGATGGGTGGGATGGTACTGGAGACCAATATGACAGAAATAATAACAAGGATTGAAGAACAAAATAAACTTGAAAAGTCTGAGGTAACTTTCACAGAAATATTTCTATGAGCTTTTTATAGAGAAATGTTTTGCCTGTCCTCTCACATGTAGATTTTTACACTTGTTACATAGTCATTTATCATTGTTTTTTTATTCAAATTCTGTACGGATCTTTATACATATTATTAATAAGGCAATTGATTTAACATTGTCTCAGCATTTTTAGAGATAAAAATTCAGACAACTAAGCCAGACATGAAATAAGTTTTATTTAATCTTTTGCTGTTAAAAGATAAAGCATCAGTCACAGTCAGTCAGATTCTCATTAACAGTCATCATAACTATTCAGATAGACTGGTTCAAATGATATTTTGGCTTTCCCACACATGGGTAAAGAAAACCTTGAGTCCAGATAGACTGGTTCAAATGATATTTTGGCTTTCCCACACATGGGTTAAGAAAACCTTGAGTCCAGATTGACTGGTTCAAATGATATTTTGGCTCTCTTACATGTGGGTAAAGAAAACCTTGAGTCCAGATAGACTGGTTCAAATGATATTTTAGCTTTCCCTCACATGAGTAAAGAAAACCTTGAGTCCAGATAGACTGGTTCAAATGTTATTTCAGCTCTTCGCACATGGGTAAAGAAAACCTTGAGTCCAGATAGACTGGTTCAAATGATATTTTGGCTTTCCCACACATGGGTAAAGAAACCTTGAGTCTAGATAGACTGGTTCAAATGATATTTTGGCTTTCCCACACATGGGTAAAGAAAACCTTGAGTCCAGATAGACTGATTCAAATGACATTTCAGCTCTCTCACACATGGGTAAAGAAACCCTTGAGTCCAGATAGACTGGTTCATATGATATATTGGCTTTCCCATATATGGGTAAAGAAAACGTTGAGTCCAGACAGACTGGTTCAAATGATATTTTGGCTTTCCCACACATGGGTAAAGAAAACCTTGAGTCCAGATAGACTGGTTCAAATGATATTTTAGCTTTCTCACACATGGGTAAAGAAAATCTTGAGTCCAGATAGACTGGTTCAAATGATATTTTAGCTTGTTACATGGGTAAAGAAAACCTTGAGTTCAGATAGACTGGTTTAAATAATATTTTAGCTTTCCCACACATGGGTAAAGAAAACCTTGAGTCCAGATAGACTGGTTCAAATGATATTTTAGCTTTCTCACACATGGGTAAAGAAAACCTTGAGTCAAGATAGACTGGTTCAGATGATATTTTGGATTTCCCACACATGGGTAAAGAAAACTTTCAGTCATGTAAAAATCACCACAAACTTATGTATGAAAACTCTAAACAAGAAGATTTTATTTTTGCAATATATGTAATCTGTCTTGTAAAACTGACTTCAAGGATAAATTAAATACATGTGTAGGTGTTTTTATTTCCAAGAAAAAGGAAGACAATATTCTGAAACAAACAGTAAGTGATCTTCTCAAATTAAGTAGCTGGAATGAACTTTTTCACACTTCTTCATTCTTGTGTGGTTCCAGATTTAGACTGTGCTTCAATATTTAGACTGTGCATGCTATTTAACACTTGAACATACTGTTCTGGCCCTGTTTTTTTTTTCTGAAAGCAGATTTGAGTAGGAATTTTCAATACTCATTCAGTGGATGTGTCTGTGATTTAGATGCTTGATAGTTTTATGCCCCAAAGCAGTGTTCATTTGTTGCTTTGCAGATGTCCGTCAGTCCATTGACTTGTCTGTTAGTATTTTCTGAGCAGTAGCTCGATAATTACTGAAGCTAGGATTTTCAAACTTTATAGAAAAGTTGATAGTGATGTAGTATATGTCACCATTGTTGATTTTGGGGATTTTAACATAGATAGATGAGACATCAGTGTCATTCTGACAGCTTTTAAATTTATATTTTAAATATTTTTGTTAAGATATTTGTACTTAAATTTTATAACTGAAACATTGTTCTCGAAATATTTGAAGGCTACATAATATAGTGACACCAAAGTGTTTTTTTTCTGCAGGCTCCAAATTCTGTGGTTTTGTTAAAATCATGGGTGCTTATATTTCTGCATACATTATTTCTGCAACATCAAGTTCAGACATAAATCAGACTTAAATTCTGCAGTCTCGGTAGAAAGTGAGAGAAGCAACAATATCTGGTGTATACTAATTTTTCAAACATATCTTATACAAATTTAATTTTAAAAAAACACACAGTAGACATATTTTACAAATGTAATGGGCATTATGTATTATATATTAATAAAAATTGATTAAATAATATATATATATATAAAGACTTGGGATAGCAGTAGACATCATGCTGTCTATCCAGCAGAAATAATCTGCATTGGAATGAATTCACTTGTAAAAGGAAAACCTTTATGTAAGCATACAAAAAGCAGAACAAAACACAGCACAACCTTTGTAAAATGATAAATGTTTTTAATGCTTCTCTAAACAATAGAAAAGCTTGACTGAACTGCAAACAGAAGTTATATGACAAACAGTTAGTCATCACTGGTAATTACCTGAGACTGTTAAAAGGTCAGAATCTAGGAGGCACACCATAACCAATAAAAGGTGCAACAAGGGATGAATATTTTGCAGATTTTAAATTTACAGTCTTTTAATTGACCACAGAAATAGCAGGAATAAAGTCAGTGCAGAGAAAAACACTTGTACAGTGGTATATATATATCAAACTTGCAGGCTTTGCTTGCTGTCTTTCTGCTGAAGTTGCTGATGTCTAAATAATTATCTGACCACAGGGGATTTTGTTTTTTCCTTGAATAATATTGAATAATGCTAGAGCATCACTGAAATGCTTTAATATGGCTTGGCTATAATATAGTTTATTCATAATCAAAGCTTTCAACTGAAATGTCAGAAAGATATTACATTTGATTTATGTGATAAAAGGTAAATTGTTGCTATTGAGAATCTGGTTTATTATACTGGAAAATAATCATTATTCACGGGTGAAGCTAAGAGTAGTTAGTTCCTTGTTTTGTATATAATAGCAAGTCAACAGTTTGAGAAAATATCACTCACTATCTTTGTAGATTTTTACTAGGATTATCAATTACACAGAAAATCTCTCTTTTTAAATTTATATAAGGAATGATACACCAGTGTCACTGGATAGTTCACTGTATCTGATCTGTAACTGTTTTGACATTGTTGATTTGTCAGCAGATTTTAAATTGAAAAGAAAATCTTATTTTAATTATGGAACAAAAGAGTTTTAGGCCCAAGTTTTAACTGTGGAACAAAAAGGTTTTAGGCCCAAGTTTTAACTGTGGAACAAAAGAGTTTTAGGCCCAAGTTTTAGCTGTGGAACAAAAGAGTTATAGGCCCAAGTTTTAACTGTGGACAAAGGAATTTAGACCCAAGTTTTAACTGTGGAACAAAAGAGTTTTAGGCCCAAGTTTTAACTGTGGACAAAGGATTTTAGACCCAAGTTTTAACTGTGGACAAAGGAATTTAGACCCGAGTTTTAACTGTGGACAAAGGAATTTAGACCCAAGTTTTAACCGTGGACAAAGGAATTTAGACCAAAGTTTTAACTGTGGAACAAAAGAGTTTTAGGCCCAAGTTTTAACTGTGGACAAAGGAATTTAGACCCAAGTTTTAACTGTGGAACAAAAGAGTTTAAGGCCCAAGTTTTAACTGTGGAACTAAAGAGTTTTAGGCTTAAAATTCCTTATGAATTACAAATTATTAGTTCTGTATTAGTTCTTAGTAAGAGTATTTCCAGGCTCAGTCAAGCACAGTGTATCTAATTGAAACAATGTTTCATTAATGTTGTCTGTGTTACGCTCTTTATCAGAAAAATGTGTTTGTTTAAATTTTGTTTGGTTAGTTAAATTAACCTTAGTTTGATGTCTGTTTTTTTAGCTCACCTGTCAGGTAGTGACAGAGTGAGCTTTTGTGATCACCTTTTGTCCGTCGTCCGTCCGCCAACAATTAGTTTGTTAACACTCTAGTGGTCACTTTTTTGTCTCAATTGCATGAAACTTGGTCAGGATGTTTGTCTCATTAATATCTCGGACGAGTTTGAACATGGGTTATCATGGTTGGAAAACTAGGTCACAGAGCCCAAATATAGAAAAATCTTGTTAACACTCTAGAGGCTACATTTTCAGTCCAAATGTCCTGGAAATTTGTCAGAAAGGTTGCTTTGATGATTTCTAGGTCATGTTCGAATATGGGTCATCTTGGGTCTAAAACTAGGTCACAGAGCCCAAAGATAGAAAAACCTTGTTAACACTCTAGAGGTAACATTTTTAGACCAAATATCCTGGAAATTTGTCAGACAGGTTAGTTTGATGATTTCTAGCTCAAGTTGGAGTATGGGTCATCTTTTGTCAAAAAGTAGGTCACATAGCCCAAATATGGAAAAACCTTGTTAACAGTCTAGAGGTAACATTTAAATTCCAAATAACCTGGAAATTTGTCAGAAAGCTTAATTCTATGGTTTCTAGCTCAAGTTCGAATATGGGTCATCTGGAATCGAAAACTAGGTCACAGAGCCCAAATATAGAAAAACCTTGTTAACACTCAAGAGGCTTCATTTTCAGTCCAAATGTCCTGGAAATATGTCAGAAAGTTGTTTTGATGATTTGTAACTGAACTTTGAATATGGGTCATGTGGGGTCAAAAACTAGGTCACAGAGCCCAAATATGGAAAAACCTTGTTAACACTCTAGAGGTAACATTTTCAGTACAAATAACCTTGAAATTTGACAGAGAGATTGTTTCAATAATTTCTAGGTCAAGTTCAAATATGGTTCATCTGGGGTCAATTAACCAGGTCCATAGCAACTTTGTTAAAAGCAGTCATACTCAGGTTAGCGATACAGGGCCATCATGGCCCTCTTGTTTATTTCTGTTTTGTTGTAAAACTTTCAGCAATCCCTAGATGCTGCTTTATTACGTAATTTGAGTGACAAACTCACCAAGTTGTAGTAAGTACAAGTTCATGGTCCAGGGTCTCCAGTATGTACAGAAGTCTTGTATGTACTAAATCTTGCCTTGCTCTTTAAGTATAACTAACCGGCTTTTCTACTTCTTTTATTCTTAGGTTTACTAGGAAGAATGCGCTTGAGAAAATATGTTTGTTTCTCTATTTAGCTCACACGAGCATATGCTCAAAGGGAGCTTTTGTGATCACCCTGTGTCTGGCATGCAAAGTGTCGCATTCATTTTTACCTTAAAACAACACCAAATCCACTAACTTATATCTAATTAAGCTTGAAAGGGTTCTTTGCATGATGCTCTACTTAAGTTGTTCTAAGAAATGAATTCCATCAAGAACTTCGGTTGCTATGGCAACAGAAAGGAAAATTGTTGAAAATCTTCCTGACTGAAACCACAAGGCCTAGTGCATATATATTTTGCATACAGGTTCATCTAGAGGTAGCCATTACAAAGTACCCAGGTGAGCAATTCAGGGTCATCATGGCCCGCTTGTTTAGCTCACTTGAGCACACTGTGCTCAAGGTGAACTTTTGTGATGGCTCTGTGTAGGCATGCATTGTTCATCTTCAGCTATTTAGCTCACCTGAGCACTTTGTGATCGCCCTGTGAAATTCTTCTTGTATGAAACCACAGAGCCTAGTGGTCTGAAATTACAAGTGAAGCATAGTCTTGTGGACCTCTACCAAAACTGTTAAAAGTTTGCCACTGGGCTCATTTTTGGCTCTGCCTCAATGGGATAGGGAGGAGGGTCAGATGTTTTATATTGGTAAGGAAACTCTTTAAAACAAGAGCCATGTTACACATGGTTAATCCCCCCGCCGGGAAGAAGCTACCTGAAGGTTGTACTTTCAAACACTCAATGTAATAATGTTTGAAGAAAATCCCACAAAAAAAAGGCAAGGTAGAGTTATTGTTCTTGCAAACTGCACTTCCTACCAATGTGCTATGTCAGTGTATTAAGTTTGAAGAAAATTGCTCAAGCACTTTTTGAGTTATGCTTCGGACAAAGTTTTTCAATTAAATCAGATAAAGGGGAATAATTCTAAAAGTAGGCAAGGTAGAGTTATTATTCTTACACACTGCACCTCCTCCAAATGTGCTCTTTCAGTATATGAAGTTTGAAGAAAATCACTCAAGTACTTTTGGAGTTATGCTCCCGACAACACTGGAATGGACGCACGCACAGACGGACAGAGACCATTTCTAATATCCCCTCCTCCTTTTGCGGGGATAATAAGTTCAAGAATTCAAGAATTAGATAAACATGTATATGCTGGGATTTTTAAAATGTAAACAAGTAAATCTGATAAAGGGGAATAACTCTAAAAAATAAGCAAGGTAGAGTTATTGGACTGCACACTGCACTACCTACCAATGTGCTCTGTCAGTGTACTGAGTTTGAATAAAATCCCTCAATTAGTTTTAGAGTTATGCTCCAGGACAAAATTTATTAAGTAATTCTGATAAAGGGAAATAACTCTAAAAAAAGGCAAGGTAGAGTTATTGTTCTTGCACACTGCACTACCTACCAATGTGCTCTGTCAGTGTATGAAGTTTGAATAAAATCCCTCAAGTAGTTTTAGAGTTATGCTCTGGACAAAATTTATCAAGTAATTCTGATAAAGGGGAATAACTCTAAAAATAAGCAAGGTAGAGTTATTGGACTTGCACACTGCACTACCTACCAATGTGCTCTGTCAGTGTACTGAGTTTGAATAAAATCCCTCAAGTAGTTTTGGAGTTATGCTCCGGACAAAATTTATCAAGTAATTCTGATAAAAAGGAATAACTCTAAAAAATAGGCAAGGTAGAGTTATTGTTCATGCACACTGCACTACCTACCAATGTGCTCTGTCAGTGTATGAAGTTTGAATAAAATTCATCTAGCAGTTTTGGAGTTATGCTCCGGACAAAATTTATCAAGTAAATTTGATAAAGCGGAATAACTCTAAAAAAGGCAAGGTAGAGTTATTGGACTTGCACACTGCACTACCTACCAATGTGCTCTGTCAGTGTATGAAGTTTGAATAAAATCCCTCAAGTAGTTTTGGAGTTATGCTCTGGACAAAATTTATCAAGTAAATTTGATAAAGCGGAATAACTCTAAAAAAAGGCAAGGTAGAGTTATTGGACTTGCACACTGCACTACCTACCAATGTGCTCTGTCAGTGTATGAAGTTTGAATAAAATTCCTCTAGCAGTTTTGGAGTTATGCTCCGGACAAAATTTATCAAGTAAATTTGATAAAGTGGAATAACTCTAAAAAAAGGCAAGGTAGAGTTATTGGACTTGCACACAGCACTACCTACCAATGTGCTCTGTCAGTGTATGAAGTTTGAATAAAATCCCTCAAGTTGTTTTGGAGTTATGCTCCGGACAAAATTGTTTCGGACGGACGCACAGACGGACGGACGGACGAAGGGCATTCCTAATATCCCCTCCGCCTTTGGCGGGGGGATAAAAAAATCTTCTTGTCAGAAATCACAAGGGTAAACTTTTGAAAATTGGTGTAACATTATCTAGCAGACAGACCTCTACCAAATTTGTTCAGATTATATCCTTGATGCCACAAGTGCCTTCACCTGAGGTGTCTCATGTTTTACAAGTATAGAAGAAACATTTACAAAATTTTGTATGAAACCACAAGGCCCTAGATTCTAAAATTTTGCACAAAGCATTGTCTATTAGGCCACTACTAAACATAGTTTCTGTATGCCCTTGGGACAGATGTTTTATATTGACTTATATATGGAAACTCATAAAATATCTTCTTGTCCAGAAACCACAAATCTAACACCTGAAATTTGGTGAAGCATTTTCTAATGGACTCTTACCATGTTTGTTCATAAAATGTCCCAAGGGTCACTACAGGCTGTCCCTGAGGTGTCTCATGTTTTACATAGAAATATAAAGGAAACTTTAAAAAAAAAATAGAATGAAACCAGGCGCGTAGCTGCCTATACGCGAGTACGCAGCTGAATCCACATTATTTTGACCAAAAAAAAATTTTTTAGTAAAAAAAATGTGGTTTGAAATTCAGCCGGATTTTCGTTGGTCAAGAAAGCTCTCCGGAGGCCCCAAAACGCACCAAATTGCACCATTTATTTCAAAATTTTCAGGGCGGCATGCCCCCTGACCCCACTAGATTATTTTGAATCCACATTCTTTATAGGCTAGCTACACGCCTGGAAACCTCAAGGCCCAGAGTTCTTAAATTTTGAGCAAAGCATTTCTAATAGATCTGTACTTTGATTATTCAAAACAATCTATTTAGATTGTTAAGACTTTGCCCCTTTTCTTTGCCCCAGAGTTCAGATGTTTTTAAGTCTGACACTTCTGTAACTTGGCATTTTAGCTTTATCTAGTAGACCTTTATCAAGTTTGTTTAAGTTCATCGTTGGATACCCACGGTTGATTATTACATTAATCTAACCGTGGGAAAAATGAATCAATTTGCGTCAATATATAGCAACAAGTGCCTAAAATATCGACCAATGAAATCGCGTTTAACAAAACTGATACTCTTCAACGGAGAGGGTAGAAAACTATCAGAAACAAAATGGCTGCGCCCATGGCAAAAATCTGCTTCGCGTGTCTTGCCAATATAAAAGGCAAAAACTATTGGCAACTCTATTCTTTGACAAGCAAAGACCGCTATAGTGATATTTTACTTAGTATTAACATTTCGCCCACATTTTCAATTTCGAACTTTTCACAAACACAATTTAACATGTCGTCTATGGTTGCCGCCATCTTGTCTGTAATACCGAATGTCGTATAGAACCAGCGTTTTGATTGGTTTTAATTGCCTCATGAAATCGTGAGGGAACCAATGAAATAGCTGTCTTTGACACACCTCTTATCGACTAGGTAGCGTCAAAAATCCCACGGCTGATAAATGTTAATGGATCGGCCGTGGGTATCCGACAATGGTTTAAGTTATATCACTGTGGTTACTATTTGCCATCTTTAGTGGGAAGGTCACATGTTTTAAACAGAAATATTTAGAGGAAAATCTTTAAAGTTCTTCTTGTATCTAATCACATGCCCCTGGGATCTAAAATTTTGTGCAAAGCATTGTCTATAGGACCTCTTCTTAGATTATTCAAACTTTGACCTTGGTGTTATTTTGGCTCAGCTGCAGGGGTCAGATTTTTTTACAAAGACTGTATATAGGCAAACTGATAAATTTTTCTTGTCAGAAATTGTAAAACTAAGACCAAGCTTTCACAAATTATGCATCTGGACTCTGACATCTGGGGTCTGACATCTGGACTCTGATACCTTGGGTCAAAATTGGCTTCACACTTGGAATCAAATGCTTTTCAAAGAAATGTATATGAAAATCTTTAAATCTTGTCTAGTCTGAAACCAAACGGCCCAGAATTCTGAAATTTTCCTTGGATTTTTAGTTGACTTTTATGGATGAGATGTTTGCTGTTGGACTTACATAAACACACTCTTTAAAGATCTTCTTGTCCTAAACAATTAGGCTGACACTTGTGAAATTAGATGTAGCATTATCAAGATGTACACTACCAAAAATTAAATGATGTTCTTGCAATCATTATTCATTCAATCCCTGGGGTAACATGTTTTACACAGAAATATATATGACATTTTAAAATCTCTTTTCATCTGAAACCACAAAGCCCAGAGTTTTCAGAATTTCCATGAAGCGTGGCCAAATGGACTTTTACCAAAGACTTTTATACATTTAAACAAATTTTATTTGCTTCACCAGAGCAGTCAGATGTTTAACATACACTTATGTAGACAAACTCTATTGAAATATTGTGAGAAACCATAAGGCTGGAACTCCTGAAGTATGAGGTATGTAGCATTGTCTTATGATCCTCTACCAAGATTGTTCAACTAATGCTCCTTTGTTCACTATTATTGGCCCTGCCAAGGGGCCAATGTGTTTTTACAGAAATATGTAGGATACTCTTTAAATTTCTTCTTTCTGAAACCACAAAGCCTAGAATTCTGTGTTTTGGCAAGAAGCATTGCCAAGTGGACTTCTACAAAGATAGTCGAACTTTGGCTATTTGGGAATTTTTGGCTCCACCTTGTGTGTCAGATGTGTTACAAATACTTATTTTGACAAACTCTGTAACATTTGTCAGAAACTTCTGAAATTGGGCATGCAGCAATGTCTAGTTCTTTCTAAGTCCATTACATTGATGCAGTCATACTCAAGTGAGCATTATAGAGCCATAATGGTTTCTTCACTTATTTTTTTCTGAGCTTTCTTATCTTTTGAAAAGAATCTGTTCTTCTCTTGATGTTTGTTAGTAATATACAAACAACATTTTTTTCATTGTTTTTTTTTCTCCAACTCAATCTTATCCTAAAATCTGCTTGTTATCTTTGGCTGAAACTTGATGGGAAGCTTTGTTATGGAAACAAGTGATGCAGTTTATTGTTTTCAATCTTGTACAGTGTTCAGAGAGCTGCAACATATATGCTATATACAAACCAGAAAGTCATGAACCTTAGTGTTACAGTCAAGACATGCTAAATGAAACAAAGTTTATAGTGTACAAGTTTCAGGCAAGATATACACATTATACCAGATGTTACAGATCCCATCTTGACTTCCTTCTGAGATGTAAACAAAATAAATGTATAGTTAAATAACAGTCTAGTAAGAAACAACTGTGTTATACTTCCAGCTGTTGCCAGAATTGTTTATTTGGTGAAGTTAAAACAAAACAAAAACATTTCTTACCCAGTAACAAATAAACCACCAGTTAAAACATGGCATCATATAGAAGTCCTTGTTGCCTAGGACTTTCGAATCTTTTAAGTGGCTTTTATTTGCTTGTTAGCTCATATCAGGATGGCCTGTCTTGGCTTATTTCTGTGAATTCTCTGTCCCTGTTTCAAAATCAATATTTATTTGGAATATTTCTTTTTGCCATGGTAATGTTTTTGTTTAATAAGACAGTACTTCTTACTACTGTAAGACCCTTGACCGGTGTTTGCAGTGATACCAGTTTGAAGTTTTGTGTATGTTATTACAGTGTTGGACTAATTCATTGTGATGAAAATTATAATTTTAGAATTTGGAGCTGATAGATGATTTGATTTGGTGTATTTTCCAGGTTTTGCATTGTAAAAGTATTTGCTGATAACCAACTGGATAACATATAGTGTGTATTGAGTACAAAGATTGCATAGTATATTAGGTGTCAGTAGGTTACACTTTGTATGATAGCACCTGATGTGTTTATTAACTGACAAAATGAATTTTTTCTGCAGTGTGATTAATACTTTGAAGACAAGGAAAATAAAATTAAAAAAAAAAATTGTGGTCAATAAAATGTCTCATTAGTTTCTAAGTGGTGTTACGGTAGTTGAAATTGCTATGTCTGTTTATTTAACTCTTACTGTTCAAGCATCATTCAACTGCTATATAAAAACTTCTCAGCAAACTTTGTTGCTATGAATCTACCAATGCAACTCATACATAACCATTAATATATTGCCTTTGTAGAAAATATGTAATCTTGATTCTTGCCTTGTTATGTCTTAAAAAGAATATGTAAAATTGATCAGTTCAGTTAAAATCCTTCTACTTTTTTAGCTTACCTAAGCAGAATGTGCTCAGATGAGCTTTAGCGATCACCCTGTGTCTGAACATGTTGTGTGTCAGTGTATTGTGTGTTGTCAGTTTTTTGGCTTTTTTGCATAAAACAACATCTCCTCTTAAATTACTTATTGTATGAAACACCATAGTGCCAAGATTTCTAAAATGTGGCATGAAGCATTGTCTAGTGGACCTCTACCAAGATTTTTCAAACTTTGCCCTATGGGTCATTTTTAGCTCCACCCTGGGAGTCAGATGTTTTACATAGATATGTGGGGAAAATGTTTGGAATTCTTTTTGTATGATACCACAAAGCTCTGTCCCATGGATCAGATGATTTACAATAGATATTTGTAGAGAAACTCTTTTAAAATCTTCTTGTCAGAAACCACAGGTCCGAGACTTTTGAATTTTAGTATTATCATCATCCAGTGGTACTCTACCAAGATTGCTCAGATTATGTCCCTTTAGTCATTATTGGCTAGACCCTGAGGGTCACATTTTAAACATAAAATATATAGAAATCTTTTTTTAAAACCTTTTTTCTAAAATGATAAAGAGTTCCAAAATTTGCATGAAGCAATGGTCTACCAACATTGTCCAAACTTTGCCCCTTGGGTCTTTTTTGGCTCCACCCTAGGGTAAGATGTTTCATGTAGACTTATTTAAATAAACACCCTTAGAAACAATTGTCAGAAGCCGTAACGCTTAGACTTTGGAAGTTTGGTTTGAAGTATTGCCTAGTGGACCTCTACCAATATCTGTTCAAGTTCTACCCCTTGTTATACTCTCACAAACAAAGTTTGAGGGGGTATATAGGAGTGAGCTTGTCAGTCAGTTGGTCGGTCTGTCGGTCCGTCATGGTTTTCGGATGTTAACTCATGAAAGGCTAGACAGATTTAAACAATTTTTGGAACACAGCTGTAACATCATATGATACAGGTCAAGTTCGATATTGGAGCTGGTGGGGCCAAGGTCAAGGTCACTGTTACTAAAAAAAGAAAAACAGTTTCCAGACAATAACTCATGAATAGCTTGACAGATTTAAACAAATTTTGGTACACAGGTGTAACATTATAACATACAGGTCAACTTCAATATTGGGGCTGGTGGGACCAAGGTCGAGGTCACTGTTACTAAAAATAAAAAATAAAATGGTTTATGCTCAATAACTTGAGTTAGGAATGAGTTATTTTGATGAAATTTGCTGTAAAGGTAGCTTCTATGAAGATGATGCTAGGGATTGAAAATTTTAACAGTTGGGTCAAGGTCACTGTTCGCTTAAACTTAAGCTAGTTCTACTAGAAAATATACAGTTCAATGGTCTACCGGTAATTGTTTTCTCTATATACAATATTATTAAATATAAAATATATACATATTTCCATGTTTCTTATGTCACTTTATGCCATTGATTCTAAGCTTTCCAGTTCCAGTATCAAGCACCCATGTGGGGTTATTAATCACCATAAATGATAGTTCTAGTTTAGTTCTTCAGTTTTATTTTGATGCTAAATCCATTCAACGGCTCTTGTCTTTCTCAGCAGTTATACTCAGGTGAGTGATTTTGGGCCTTACGACCCTCTTGTTTATTTTGACAACACTGAATTCTTCATACCGGTATTTAAAAAGGTTATCTTTAAGTCAAAATAATAAAAAAAATTATTCTCCACTTCTTCAAAACCCATCACTGTATAGATAACAGGAGTTACATTGTTTTCATACCCTGCTTTATGAAAGTGTACAAGGATTATCCTGTTAAAACCTAATTTAATAAATCTGTTTTCTGAAGCATTTATTACATGGCTAATTTGCATTAGTTAGATAAACATAGGATAATGACCTAAGTCACCAATAACAGCATGTACATGTATTCAAATTAAAAGAATGTCATATGCATACATATGTATAGTCTCACAGCAACTGCAGTATTAAATCCCCAAATTTCTGCCCAAGACAACATGGGGAGCAGATCAGTGGTCCAGTGGTAACATGCTGGACTGGTAACCCAGGGGTCCTGAGAGCGATCCCCCGCTCCTCCACTAACATTACTAATTGTCTTTCGGATGAGATGTTAAACCGAGGTCCCATGTATCAGTGCTGTACACTGAGCATGCAAAATAACCAGGAGTGTCTCTGGAATGGGATACTTTCTGTGTCTTGCACTATCCCTCATAACATAATAATTAATCTCTGCAGGGGGCGTCGGTCATATGGGTAACTGGTATTGACAATAAATAAACTCAAAGAGAGAGAGAGAAAAATCCAGACAACATAGAAACTATTTTGAAATCTTGCGAAAAGTTTCATATGGTAAAATTTGAGATACGAAAATGAAATTAAAAGTTGATTTAGAGCTTTATTAGCTTTTATATACATATGCTGTTATGTGACATACACATATGCTAGGATATGACATTCACATATGCTATACACATATGCTAGGATGTGACAATTTATAGATACACATATGCTAGGATGTAACAATTTGTCAGTAAAATGTACACCTACATAAGTAAATGTGTCTACAGCTTCAATATTATGTTCATCATGTCCCAGTAAAGTATCACTTCTTTTAAAAACTACGATTTTTGTCTTAGCTGTATTAACTGATTCTTTTAAATGTACAACAGAAGTACTTCAAAATGTTAAGTTGTCATTGTAATCCAACAACAGTGTAAGAGAGAAGAGGAACATTGTCAGTAAATATTAACAGAATAGTTGAGTTAAGACAGGAAATAAGTTTGTACGTTGTCCTAGACCAGGAAATAAGTGTGTACGTAGTCCTAGACCAGGAAATAAGTGTGTACGTTGTCCTAGACCAGGAAATAAGTGTGTACGTTGTCCTAGACCAGGAAATAAGTGTGTACGTTGTCCTAGACCAGGAAATAAGTGTGTACGTTGTCCTAGACCGCTACTGTAATTGACGTATTTAATTTGTTTTTGAAGCCTTGACACAATACCAGTCAGAAAATAAAATGTATCTGTATGCCTATATTTAGTTCTTAATACTGCCTTTACTATGTTATAAGTTTAACAATTTACCTATAACAAAACTGAATGATTGACAGTATTAAATGTCTTTTTAAAAAGCTCTAAATGCAACATAAATTGGTCTATTTTTCATAGACAAGTATTTGTTTACATTTGCATAAAGAATAAATGCATTAAATTTCTTACAGATGCCTTACTGACATTTAAAACCTTAACACTATAAGTGATTTCATCATTTGTAATAGGCCAATCAAAAATAATCACCAGTTGTTGAGCATCATTATCAAATATAATATGCCAGCTAGAAACTAAGTGTGATATTTGGTTTACTGTTTATTGAACAAGTGAAATATTTTATATCTCTCCAAAAATATTTAGAATTCTTTATTGAAGAGTCTAAAGTTTTAACATTGGTTATTTTGTTGTTGTTTAATTTTTACAAACAATTTATACCTGTTTTAATGTTAAGTATGATGGTTTAAATACACCTCATTTCAATTCTTTCTAAATTGTTTTAAGGCTTTTATTGATGTATGTTTTAATTGCTTACATTCCTGGTCAAACCTTTTACCTTTCTGCAAGAAAGCTTTTATTGGATTGCTAACTACAGGCAGGTTTTTTCTTATTACAAACTGTGTTTGTGTTATATTTCAGGCTGGTATAACGGCAGCCCCAGCCAGAGCAGTGTCAGCCGTTAAAGACATGAACATTCCACAGAAAATCAAGGACATGAAGTTACCTGATCTACCATCAATAGGAAACCTCAAGTTTTAGTCACCACAAGAATATGGGGAAAACATGTCAGTGTGTATCACGTTTAGTAGATCTCTTCTGTCTAAATGCCATTATTTTCATATGTATATTTATATTCCATCACACACTATGATTTTTTCTTGATCCAGTAAAGTTCTGATCGTCCGAAAGAAATGTAATTAAATGAATAAATTGCTTTAAAAAGTGTTCTTTGTTTCAGTAAAAGTAGGGCAGTGAGGATACATGATTAAGATCATGCTGGAAAGTATATTTGCTGAAAATACAGTGAGAAAATTGAGTTCAAGCATAGTCAAGAGTGTTATCAGCAGTGATAGACAACTATCAGAGATTTGTTCTTGAAAATTTTTCATTTTGACATTCTTTGATTTTTGTTGTGTAAGTATGAAAGGAGCTAGTTGTTTTGGATTACTTACAGTGATTTTTTTTTAGCTTACCTGAGCTGGTGAGCTGTAAGGATCGATCAATGTCCGTTTGACGTTCACACTTAAATTAACTTTCTAGTGGTCACATTTTAGTCAGGATGTTTGTCCCAGTATTACTCGGATGAGTTCAAACATGGGTTATCTGGGATGAAAAACTAGGTCACAGAGCCCAAAAATAGAAAAACCTTAACACTCTAGAGGCTATATCTTCAGTCCAAATATACTGGAAATTTGTCAAAAAGGTTGTTTCGATGATTTCTAGGTCAGTTTCGAATATGGGTCATCTGGGTTCAAAAACTAGGTCACAGAGCCCAAATATGGAAAAACCTTGTTAACACTCTAAAGGTAACATTTTCAGTTCAAATAACCTGGAAATTTGTCAGAAAGGTTGTTCCAATAATTTCTAGGTCAAGTTTGAATATGGGTCATCTGGGGTCAATTAACCAGGTCCATAACAACTTTGTTAAAAGCAGTCATACTCAGGTGAGCGATATAGGGCCATCAAGGCCCTCTTGTTTATTTTACAGTTTAATTAGTATACCTTTTCAGACTGTTTTCCATAGAATCACTGTTTCTCATTCTAAGTATTGATAAGTTGAAAGTATCCTCTATAGCTTAAAGTTTACCAGCAAAACACATTCATTCTTCAGACAGTAGTGGAATTAATCTATCTTTCGATACTGCCTTGACTCCCCTCACGGGTATTACTGGCAGGTTAATAGACAAAAGTCAACAGTTTAAAGAGACTAAAGTTGTTATAATTCCGAGGATTTTAGTTTTAGACAATGGTACAATAGAAATGTTTTAGGGAGATGGTTTTAACATAGTTTTAATTATGTCTCCTTGATTTTCATAACAGAGAGTAAACTAAAAAGAGTTTGTTTAGATCACTTCATGTAACATAGTGTTATAGCTACATTTATTGTTGGTATCTTTTTAATTTTGTTTGCAAATTCTGCCAAATATTGATGTTTCTGTACTTTGAAAGCAATGTTGCTCAGAGGTCAAGGACAAAATTAATGAGATCTTAGTAGACAGTTGATTGAACATTTCTGGGCTCTGTTTTTCCTTATCATTTTCTTCAGTGCTTGCATGTAGTTGTCTCATATTTTGGTACCAGCAATTTTTGTGTCATGCATATATTTAATGTATATAATTATGTATTTTGTTTTGAAATAATGGTTGAATGAGTTTATTATGAGTGTGTATGCTTACTTGTAATTAAGTATATGTTGTGCAATAGATTGTGTGTATTTTCTGGATAAAGCTGTTTATACAACTGAACTAACTTACAAGCTGAAGAGTTATCAGCAGTATTATCATAAAAGCATGATCAGAAATGTACATGTTTAATTCATTTAACAAATTGTTGTGTTCTTTCATTGGAAAATGTCTGTATGAAATATAAAACCTTTTGATGTTCAAAATAATATCATTTAAAAACCTTAGAGAGGTAACAACGCTAACACAGTTCTTTACTCCATTTTATGTTACTGTTGTGTAGCTAAACTCATCCTAACCTCCAAAAGAGTGAACACTGTTTTAGTCAAGTGTATTTCTAGAGGTTTTATCAGGTGTGTCAACAAAGTAGAGACTTTTCAGTAATTTGTTTTTATTTCTTTATAAATGGGAAACGTTTACATAAATCAACTGTTTATGTCAATGAATATGTATAAGAATAAATAGATTATTTAAATGGATGAATATTTTCTGTTGTTGTAGAAATACACAAAAAAGGGACACCACTCTGTAAGTCTTTAAAAGATAGCAAGGGAGACTATCCAGTGTATGCTGCTTCTTGGTTGTATGTTATAATTGGGCAAGAAGAAAAGTCAGTGTGAACAAAGTTTTTCCTTCATGGCAAAACTTACGAGACACCTCAGGAGCTGATATTATTAAATTATTCTGTGTGATTAAATTCCACATTTAATGTAACTTTGTTAGCCACTTTATTATACACCCGACGGAACACCTTGTTGTCCACCTGTCTGTCCATTAACATTTTTGTGTCCGCTCTGTTTGTTTTAAACCCATTTAGTCAAATTGAATCTACTTGGCAGAAATGTTAACCCTAATGAGACGATGTGCCCAGCACAGGTTCCAGCTTTCTTGGATCTACATCAAGGTCACAGTCATTATGATTTAATGTGTCAAACCGTGTCCGCTCTGTATCTCTTGAACTGATTTAATCAAATTGAAACTACTTGGCAGAAATGTATAAAGGGACATGTTATGTTATGCCCCTATTGTCCATCTGTCTGTTGGGTTGTCTGTAAGCATTTTTTTTTTTGTCACCTGTTACACAGTAACTGCAACATATAGGGATCACTTCTCTGTCATCTGTCCGTCCGCACTACCGAAAATAAATAGGGGGCCAGCTAACTGTAAACATAACAAAAGAGAACAATAGAGTTCATTCCATAACAATAGAATAAGGGCCAATGGCCCTCTATTAAACAAAAGAAAAGGTCCCCATCTGTCTGTCAGTCCATCACAAAACTTTTCCTGACTGCTCCTCAAAAAATACTGGTACAATTTCATTCAAACTTTACAGGAATGATTTTCCAGTTCAATGATTTTTGTCAGAGTTATGGCCCTTTAATGATTTTATTTATAAAGTTTGTCTGGACTACTTCTCTTATACTACTTATGCAATTTGAATGAAATATTACAGGATTGATCAGTGCCACAAGAACTTGCACATATTTAAAGTTTTTTTTGGTTGAATGATTTTTGGCTGAGTTATGGCCCTTGAATAAAAAGGCATTTTGGCTCTTTAATCATTTTTGTGTCACCTGCTACACAGTAGCTGTGACGTGCTACAAAGTAGCCGCGACATGTAGGGATCACTTCTCCGTCATCTGTCTGTCTGTCCGGCACAAAACTTGCCTGGACTACTCAAAAACTACTGGTGCAATTTCATCCAGTCTTTACAGGAATGATCAGTACAAAGTCTTGTTGTGCATATCTTTGGCATTTTCAAGTTCAATGATTTTTGTCAGAGTTATGGCCCTTTAATAATTTCTATTTTTAAAGATTGTCCGGGGTACTTTGACAGTCAAGTTGAAATAGTGTACATACACGTAGCACAACCACTGTGTATCCATGTCTTCTCTGTTTATGCAAAGCCTAATACAAAGCTGAAAACCATTACAAAAGACATAAGTTCTGCACTGGAAGGTATTATTGGGTTGGTCATTGTGAGGGAAGATTTCAGCCGTGAAGGACAGAAGAAACAGCAGTTAGAAACACACATGGAAACATGATTTATGGGCTGCAGGAAAAAAATTCACATGCCTACAACTAACAACAACACCACCTTGGATCTGGTCTTCACTAATATACAAGAAACCAATTTTGGTATACTTAAAACATACTTCAGCTACCACAAAACTGTGTTTCTAACTGTGCCCACCCATGGAACATATTGGTATCCTCCAAAAGCACAATGTTCAACATCATCAGTTGGGTAATTCTTACTTTCTCCACATTACAGAAAACACTGAAACATCCATACAGTCAAGTTACATTTCCAACAAACTGTCCAGTCACCCCTCAATACAACTGCTTAA
Organism: Cyclina sinensis; assembly: GCA_012932295.1. Taxonomy (NCBI): domain Eukaryota; kingdom Metazoa; phylum Mollusca; class Bivalvia; order Venerida; family Veneridae; genus Cyclina; species Cyclina sinensis. Next base: position 5,638,616 of record JAAONU010000001.1, read on the forward strand.
TTGGCTATCATCAGGCAAGTGATCACTGATCACTATTGTTTTTAGAAATGTTTGAGAACTGCTAAACGGTAACAGTTATTTAATATATAGATGTTACACTATAATGAGATGATGGCAGACATGGGTTATGGTCAAGGATACTTACAACAATCTTGGCATACTTATCTTGAACTGCTTGTTTAATTAACTGCAGAAGCATACTACACTAGTCATAAAATCTGCTGGATTGGCTAGTTGTAAGGTAAAACATGACTAAAGAACTTACTAATCAGTAAACAATAAAAATTTTGAACTTATTTGCAGACATTGTTATAATATTGTCCTTATAAAGATCCTTACAAGATCTTATTATGTTTCCTGGTGATACGAGTTTATTGATAGTGACAAAGGTCTCCTACTGTCAGTACTCAGTAGCTTTCTTCCGGCACACATTGCCCCGCTTTGGTGGAGGTTTTGTTCAAATGGCTACTGTGTTTAATTTGCAAATAAATAAAAAATGAATGGGTGCAATTCTAAGTAAGGCTACATGAGATGAGACATTGGCAGGTGTTTATCTCAGTTTGAATGATTGACTATTTTAATTACAAACTAACAGTCTACTTAATTATATTCCAATGTTTAATCTTAATTTATACTGATACAGATTTCAGTGCTAACTTTGGATTTTGAACTAGGTTACTTAATTAATCCTGCTAGAAATGATTTTAGATATTATTTTTGTTGGATAATTATGAAAAATATCTCTCAACAGTATTTATTATGTCTCCCCAAACCAGACATATTGCTTTTGTACTTTCGTCTGTCACAAAATTTGTCAGGCCTTTTACTTCATAAGCACTGGTTGGATTTAAATGAAACTTGCTAAGATTTATTGGTACCAAACCTAGTTGAGCATATCATTGACATGTTCCAGATTTTAAGCAGTTATGGGTCTTAGTTTGTCCAAGTTTGAACACATATGGGCATATTTCCATAACTTGTTGGATTTAATGAAACTTCACAGGATGATCATTGGCTTGTGTAGTTATGCATATTATTAAAGTTTTCCGGTTGACTGATTTTAGTGCAGTTGTGGCCCTTGATTTGTCTGCATTTGAAAACATTTAGATGGTGATCAGATTTCGAGGAAACATTACAGGAATGATTATAAGTGAGAGTAATTATGCATATTTTCACTGTGTTCCAGTTAGAAAATTTCTAGCAAAGTTACGACCCTTGATTTGTCCAAATTTGAATACAGTTGGACTTATCTCAAGCTGCTGGTAAGAGTTTGACGAAACTTCACAGCAATGATAGTTAGCAAGTGCTGGCATGCATATTATTGAAGTGATCCAGTTAGCTGATTTTTTGCAGAATTTTGACCCTTGATTTGTCCAAATTTGAATACATTTAGGCATATCTCCATAACCGCTGATTTGATTTAGAGGAAACTTCATAGGAATGATTGTAAGCGAGTTTTGTTATGGTAAATGACATGTTAGGGGAAGACATATATTTTTTATCAAAAACAATCTCTAGTTAGAATTTGAAGTATTAGTACTTTAAAGTTTATTTTATTTTTGTCATAATGTAATGCATTTTCAATCAGATTTTTATGAAACATACTCAGCATCACTATGAAGTTAAATCATCAGAAAATCCATCTACTTGAGCTTATTTATCATTGGTACAGGTTGCCCATATGACCAACGCCCCCTGAAGACATTAGTTATTTTATTTTGTGGGGGTAGTGCAAGATACGGAAAGCTTCCCATTCCAGAGACACCCCTGGTTCTTTTGCATGCTCAGTATATAGAACTGATACATTGGACCTTGATTTAACGTCTCATCTGAAAGACTATAAGTAATGTAAGTGGAGTAGCAGGGGATCGAACTTGGGACCTCTGGTTTACTAGTCCAGCAGGTTACCACTGGACCAAATCCGCTCCTCATCAGAAAAGGTCTATCTGTCACAGGAGATGCATTTTCAGATTATGATGAACTTTTGCATATTTAATTAAAACTTGAGAAATCCAGAAGCTTAATTCAGTTCAGTTACTTTACATTGCTGTAACTTTATCACAGGTTCAAGTCATGAACCTGTTAATAAGTCAGTATCTTAAATTTTCACTAAAAGGAGGTTTGTTAATGGTAAAAATATTGGTAACAGGACCATGTTTTCAGGTGACGAGATTAGACGAGCCAGTTTAATGCACATTAGCTGTGTCTAACTCCATGCATACCTACAGACAGGTATGTGTATAGTTTGCGTATTTGTAAGAAATTTGATTTTAAGAGATAAGAACTGTGATGTTAAAGCGATAATCAATACAAATATTTGTGAACCGTATCAATCTACATCATTTCGAGGACTATTTCTTACTACACCTGTAGTAGCGGATGAATAATATGACTCAATTAACTGAGTGCACCGCCCGCCCACGGGGACTATTTTGATTGTCATGTAGATTAGGCTCTACGTCACCAGAGATTCATACGCTCTATTGACACTAAACTGTAATGGCGACCGAGAAGGCCCCGTGCGCGTAAAATAATTTCTTGGATTTACCTGTGTTTTTTCGAAGAAAAGATTCTTATAGAGGTGGACTTTAAAAAGTTTATATTGATATTATTTTTTCTTGGTAAGTACACCTTTCTTTTTTGTTTATTTAGTTTGTTATATCGCAAAATGTCCGTGAGATTGCATATAAAAATCGGACAGTCACGAAAACAACCGACTCCATTTATCTACCTGTGCGTGACCTACACAGGTGTGCAAAGTTTTTAGAACTTCTTCAGACGAAAAGCATCTGACTGCATTCTTACAGAGACACAAACTACTTTTGATACGCAGTATCTTGTTCTTAATTCAACACACATACAATTTTTATATTTGCAAATGATGCAAAAAATAAACTTGCGCACCTGAGCATTTTGTTTTTGGTCCCACCGCTTTGTTATTTGCATTATGATTACCGTTCGTTAGGATTCGAAAGTGTAGGAACAGCAGTGCATGAACATATTTCAAATATCAGAAGTAATTACATTTCATTTAATTATGTTACTTGAACAGTTTATTTTATGGACGTTTCATTTCTGTTTTCATATATTTCTATATGTAACATATAAATGTATAAAATATTCAGTTTTGCATCATAAATTGTGATTTGCTTATTCCTTTACCTAAGTTTGCATTTGGAAGTATACAATATTTGTTTAAAGAAAAACATGCAATTGTCACTGTAATACCTATACAGCAGTATTATGTCATTAAAAACAACCATTGTACATACATACATTATTGCACTTAAGCCTGCGAATTAAGTATTATAACCCTTATAGGAATGTGTCTTTGTTTAGAGAATTTCTTTAACTGGCTTGCTTAACACCTCCAATAAAGCTGCCAGTATGGCTTGAAACATTTGACAAGATCACACCACAAAGAACTATCATGACACTAAACAATGTGTCATTGTATTCAATAATCTATCAAAGGATATCACAAATACCTTAAAATCATTATTGCATAATGTTACATATGGCATTGTATTTTCAAGTGTTACACTGCAGTGTACAATTACAATCAATGTTTCTTGCACCAATGGCTAAACTCTCCTAGCTATTCTTAGATCAGTATGTTTGTCAGTATTTTGCAACCTTGACTGACATTTTGTATATTGAGGATTTTTATGAAGGCATCTAGCATAATATTTTTCGGATGGAACAAAAACACTGACATTGCATATCACAAAAGATAAACCCAGTATCTTTTTTTTTTTAATCAGTGTAACTGTGAAAGTTAAGTAGAAGTGCCAAGAATACTTCTCATTTTAGATAATGCTGATGCTTACATCTTCAGTCAGTCATCCATGTCAGTCATATATCTTTGCTGTTTGATATCTCTTTCTGAAAAAAAAGAGTTTTAATTGATGAAATGTACTTATGTTCAACTTCAGTATGAAAAAAGTATGTGAATACCCACAGTGTGAACGATAACCAGAGAGTGCACAATGACAAATAAAATTTAATTGATTTTATATATTAAAAAAAAACATTTAACAGGGCATTTGGATTATACAATTTAATACAGATAGCCTGGGGGTGGTGATTTGTAACAAAAGCTGTCCCAACACTGTGTGTGAATGTCCCATTGTTGGGTCACATAGGCAGAATGGTGTCTCAGTCACAATGACAAAATGATGGACATTGCCCTAATGGCAATAAAATTTTTAATTGATAACTACTAACTTTAATGGGCCATCAAAATAAGTTTAAGTTTTGTTTAATGTCAATGGGTTGTAATAGTTTGTATAATTCGTTGCATTTAGACCGATTTCAAGAATTTTATTTTTCAAAACAAAGATGATGGTACATTAAATTTTTAAATGTAATAGTAATGGAGCCATATTGTTCCTCTGATTGATCTTTTTGTACAATATATTTAACACTAAAGAGTTCATAACAGCATGAAATTTATAGAATACATAAAGTATTTTTATTTAATTATAATAGTAAGGATTTTTGCAGTCTATATTATTATCTTTCTTTCGACTGTACAATTTTCTAGCAAGTTACCCAAGACCTTTTTGATAGTGTCAAAGATAGGCAACTCACCCCCTTGTTTTGTTATTTTCTTTAAATATCTGCTGTATTGATAAAGACCATTTAGGTATCAGGGTAAAATTTAATCCATTAAAAATGTATTCTCTAACCTTTGTTATATTGTCTGACACATAAGGAAATATTTATTTTCTTACATAATTCCAATTAATACTGCAGTAGGATAAGTTCTCTTATTGAAGTTCTCTTTTGCTTTTAAACTATGTAACATATCTTCTATAGGTTTTCATATGATAGGCTTATATGAAAGGCATATGTCTTTTTCTTCATCTATGCATGCCAAATTTCCACCCATAGCTTACTGTTACTTTATTTCTGAAGTGAGGTCCAATAAATCATGTCATGCAGAAATTAGAAACTCTTTGTTAGGTCTACTCTTTCCAGCAGACAGAAAAGGATTTATTTTGATTAACTAAGAACAATGATATTATAAAAAAAATTAACTAATGTACACTGTCAGTTTGTATTACTACATTATGCTGGTATTAAGTGACTCAATGAAATTATAAGGCCTGCTCTCTATGAGGATTAACAGCCATCAAAGTCTATTTATTTATATACTTACTGCTTGTGTTATTAACTTACTTACAATAAACTACATATTATGATATAATAAAAGAATTTCTTGGTGCTCATTATATGACCATACTCAGGTGAAAATAATAAATGATTCCATTTCCTGCTTAAGTTTTTTCAGAGTATTTTATGTCATCTGGATTATTAATTAAAATAATCATAATATGATTATGGTAACAAAATAACCTCTGATAATAATCCAACTCTGTATAAAATGGTTTCAAAACTACTTTATCAATTAAACGCATTGTTACCTTTGAATTTTAAGAGTTTCATTTCCACAATATTACCCTGATTGTGATATGTGATCATTGGATTTGATTTGGTCAATTTGGACATGAGCCAACTTACACTCCTACATAATGTCAATTTGTATAAAACATATGAGGCATATAGAATAAATTGTTTATCATCTGCACTAGGGAATTTTCTCTTGGATCCTTTGAATCCAGTAGAAAGTGAATGACTCTTTCGACAGCATGCATGGTCTTAGACTTGAGACCTCTTATATTCACACTAGAAGTGATCGGTTTAAGGCCAGCAGGTTATATGGTCCTTTCCATCGATATATTAACAGTTTTTAACCTCTCTAATAGCAACATTCTTCCCTCTGCTGGCAATCATAATTCCAGCCAAAAAAAAGATAAATATGTGGTTAGTAGGAACTAGTATTAGTCCTTTAGCGTGACATTATGTAAAGAATAGCATTAATTGCTGGGTCCGAAACCAGTCAAAGGCCAACATTAAATGCTAGAGAGTTGGTTGTTTCAAAATATTGATAGGATCTAGTAGTACCTGCCAGGTCATTTATGTGTAGCTATGTCTATTCTTATGAGGACAGCTTTAAACTGTGTTAGAAAACATTGCCTTCACCTCATGGTGAGTGACAATTGCTAATAGGGCATATGATCACTTGTGGTCAGTTGACAGGTATGCTATATTCATGTACCACTGATCATGACATGCTCTCTACTGTCCTGAAACTATAATATAAAATCATGTCCATCAATTATCTGTCAGTATTGGTGGACATTTACATGTTTTTTTCTAGCATTTATTAATTTAGAGCTATTTGAAATCAATTATTGGTTTGTCTGGTTTTTACCAGCACAGCTATGGACAAAAAGAATAGAATTTAGAATTATACATTATTTTCACTGTGCAGATAATGTTTATTCCTTAAAACAAAATCTTGGTGGAATAATTTTCTCAGGAGAAAAATATCAAAATGTTCTTCGCATTTTGTTCATAGACATTAGTAACAAGTGACCTCTTTTTTTTATTTTATGTCATTCTTGTAAAAGAAAGGTATTCAATTTTTTTATAAACAAGAACTAGTTTATACTCTTTATGTTTTTGGTTACTTGATTCAGTTACATACAGTTACTGACTCAAGCTAGTATGAAAACCTGCATGGTAATAAAGAGATTCAATAATTAGACCTGCAGCACACCTGCAGACCTGTTTTAATTACCTTCAACTTTATTTACTGTCTTCTTCTATGAATGGATCAATATATCTTCTTCAATATCTAAACAGAAACTCTATCAACTAATTGATCTGTTTCTACATCAAACAGTCCCTGATTGTATCCTATTCTTATCTCCTAGCTTATCTGAAACAGTTGTCTTTCAAATTCAGTGACCTCTATCAGGACCACTTCCTATTTGGTCATTATTTTTGTATTTTTACTGCAAGATCATTGATAGCTGATATTGCCTAATTGGTGACATCTTTTTGTCAATTCATTTAATTAGTTACTCTTAATTAATACCTTGTCTCAAGGTTTACAGAGCATTTTCCAAATATCATTTGGTTGAAAGAGAAGTATTCAATAACTGTATAAAAGACAGGTGAAAATACATTTTAAACACATTTTGCTACTTTGTACAGATGTTGAAAAAAATGTATTTCTATGTTGGAAATGTTACTTTAAGAAAAAAGAACATTTAGTAAAACTATTATAGTCATTTCCTCTGATTAATCAAGGTATGTTGTGGTCTTTTTGAAAGTTTGCTTTTCTCCCAATTTATGAGTGAGTCATACTAAAAATGCCTTGTCTGTTTGTGTGTAAACCTTATGTCTAGATAAAGTATGCTCCTGTGGCAAATGGTCATGGATATAGAAGAGGTAAGACAGTGTTTAGACATAAATTTAAATATCTGTTACAAACTGGAGTGAATCATTCAATTGTTGAGTAATCTGTATGGTCTCTCTCTCTCTTAATATAGTAACACTTAGATCCCTTTTGCATACTCTTAAAGTGGCCCCATTTGACCTTGCCAAGATCAATTTGATCTGTTTTAGTCAGTTTGGCTCCTTTAAGTACCTAAATGTGAAAGGAAACCCACTCCCTTTCCATACATAAATAAACATTTAAAGCATCCTATCCTTGTCATGGACAGGAAGTGTTGCCGTCTTTGATCTCTAAGCAACAAAAGAATTGTTGAATAAACAAATTTGATTTAATCTTGCAAGAAGTGGTTTTAGTTAAAATGAACCTGAATATATATTATCATAAAAGTAAATCCCTTGCACATTTTTGGGACTAAATTGCTTTTTTTGCTAAAATGTCATAAACTGTTGAAATAACTTAAAACCATCTTAATAAATGATTTTCTTAGAAGTTTTAGTAGCATTGATCTGTTTTCATTCTTCCTGTATGCAGAGAAAGCTGCATCCTCTTCTGTTAATGAATGTGACCTAATTAGGTGACTTTGTCCTCTAGTAAAGTCAAGGTCTTTGAAATAAAAAGTCATTGTAATGTATAAGTCACCAATGGTAGTTTAAAGTTGTTGCATTAGTGAATGTCTAGTGAAACTAAATGTCTCTTTCTTAACTCACCTGAGGTGATAAATTAGACAGTAAGAGTTTGATAAATAACAGATCCAAACTTGTCAATGAATAAATAAATGTACTTTCTTATCTAGAGGATATAGAGGGATAAACCCAGCCTTCTGTATTTGTTTATTTTGGAGTTTATAGCACAAGTGTAACCTCATGTTTTATTATAAGAGTTTTTGATATTTTACACTGACTAAACATTTCATTGTTTGTGATATCAAGATATTGATGTTAAATCAAGCAACATGCAAGTTAACAGTCAACTGATAAAACTAACAAATCATAGGATGAAATGAAACTTCTGTTGACTTTTTTTTTTCTTTTGTAAATCCATATACTAAACACCACCATGATTGACCACAAAGTTGAAATAATTGATCATGCGCTTGTTGACTTTATTCATTATTTTCCAAACTTAAGTTTGAACATAATTCAGCTCACCTAATAATATGTGGGATTGCGTAGAAACAAGTAATTGGAATGACCTATTTTCTTCAGTATAGAAACCAGTAATTGGAATGACCTATTCTCTTCAGTATAGAAACAAGTAATTGGAATGACCTATTTTCTTCAGTATAGAAACCAGTAATTGGAATGACCTATTCTCTTAATTCATTACCATTGATTCTCTTCTTACCATTGTCATTTACAAAATGATAGAATATCAATATTTACCATTACCGAAGTATAACATATCACTGTGATAAGAACAAAAGGGAGGTGCACAGACTTGTGGCTGTATTAAAGCCATGCCCCTTGAAACAACAGTTACTGTGACAAGCACTTGCTCTTTGATGGCAAGGATTTAATCTTTGATTATTAAGTCCATTTTGCAGACAGACTGGCCAACTGTTTAGTAAATGAGATTAATTTTGTGTATGAAAGTGTGCCAGTGGTCTTAGGTTAACCCAGTGATTAATTTTCCAGCTGAGTTCAAAACCTTATCACAACTGGTCATAATCCATTTGACAATATTTACTCTAAAGATTTGGCACTACTATCAGCAAAAACTTGAAGAAATAAGCCCATGTATGTAGAGTTGCACAGCCCATAGTTTGGGCTACCAAGTTATTTTGTCATGAGTTTTGTCAATTTTTATCAACATTTTGACACTTCTCTGTTCTGTTTATAACAAATGTTACCAAATTTCACCAATGGGCATATGTTTCTAACAGGTGGAAGGTTAGTAATTTTAGAAATTTTGCCATTCCAGTTTATAAAATTATGATTTTCAACAGGAGTTTCACAGTCATTTTCAGTCTTGAGTGTTCATCAAATAATGCTATAGCTCTTCTCAGTGGTATTTTATGCTTGTGAGTTTCTGAATGAGACTGACAACACAGCTAAGTTTTATTATTCTGCTGTTTTATACTTTTTATAATTATTCCAATGCTTTACATGACATTATGCAGAAAGACCCTTGAAAGAATGAACTAATTAGTGCAATTATCAAACATATTTAAGGTAAGGGGCCATTTAACAGTCATAAGTAGACCTGACCCTCAGTACAATAAAAGAAAATAACAAAAGAAATGGTCTCATAGTCAAGTGGCAAAAAGATTCATCACTGCCCATTTCTTCCTTATTATTAAATGGATTTACTTCATTTTTTAACACAACACCCCATTGGACAAGACCTTTCCACTGACCTATATTTATTGACCCTGATTGACCTTGACCTTAATGGTCCAATTGTCAAAAATACTTAATATTGGCCATAACTCACTTATTACTCTACAGATTTCGTTTATGTTTGCAAATACCAACACTGGGAGGGTATTCCCAATAACATTGTTTTTTTTTAACTTGACCCTAAATTGACCATTACTTGAGGTCAGAGTGTCAAAGTGTCAAAATAAAAACCACTTATTTATACTCAACACACATAGTTCATATTTCCACACAGCAAACCTTTGTGAAAGATCTTCCAAATGACATAAAATTATATTTCTTTTAACTTGACTCCTAATTGACCTTGACCTTTAGGTCAAATTGTCTAAAAACCCACCTCTTTGGAAGGATCTACTGGGCTCAAAGGTCAAAGCACCATGTTAGGCGCATCTTTCAGTGGCAGTTCTCGATTTTGCTGTTATATTATCATAATCTGCAAATATGAATATTGACTGATGATATTTATTTCCTTTTACAGACATCATTCAATCATGGACTTGCAATTGTTCTTCAAGATAATTGCAACATAAAAAGTCTCTAAGAAAATGGATAATTCGGACAGCATACTCCCAGGAGGGCATGCTCCATCTCACTGGTATGATACATGGGACCGCCAGACCAGTCAGTCCTTTTCAAATACGGCTAAAGGACTAAGAAATGCACCTGGAGAAAATAATTGCTTCCTGAACAGTGCAGTACAAGTAAGTTAATATTTAAACATGTACAATTGATTTCGTTATTAAGCATTTATTTTGTGTTCTTTTACACTGACCTTTCTGACAAATTATAAAGCACACTTAAGTTTATAATGTGTCTTTGTAAGCAAAATGCTTTTACATGTAATATTGTCTCTACGAGAACTGGTAGTCTCGTAGGATTGATACTCACTGAAGCTGCAGACATAGTTATTGAAAAGTAAGGCAATAACTGGCAATTTAACAGTAATCCTGTCAACTGTAACAAAACAGAGGTTATATTTAGAATGTTGATATTAGGACCTCCTTTTGAAGTATATCAAGTTTTTTATGCCATATCCTGGGAAAATTTAAACTTCATACATAAATTATACAGTGGAGAAAAACACAGGCTGAGAAAATTTAAGCAAGGAGGGACAAAAATTTGCATTAATTTCTCATGTGATTACGTAGTATCAGTGTCTTCACACCTGAGAACACTCTGATAATGGTCTCAGTATTCACCCTTTGACATTTTGTTTATAGATAGATTGAACAATCATTATGTCTCCCCCCAAAAATGGGGGAGACATATTGTTTTTCCCCCGGTTGTCCGTCCGTCCGTCCGTCTGTCCGTCACAAAATCGTGTCCGCTCTGTATCTTCCAAAGCCCTTGAAGGATTTTTATGAAACTTGGGTCAGATGTTCACTTCATCAAGGCGACGTGCAGAACCCACTTTGCGGGTATGGTGTCTCAAGGTCAAGGTCACACTTGGAGGTTAAATGTGAAATGCCACAAAATCGTGTCCGCTCTGTATCTTCAAAAGCCCTTGAAGGATTTTTATGAAACTTGGGTCAGATGTTCACCTCATCAAGGCGACGTGCAGAACCCACTTTGCGGGTGTGGTGTCTCAAGGTCAAGGTCACACTTGGAGGTTAAATGTCAAATGCCACAAAATTGTGTCCGCTCTGTATCTTCAAAAGCCCTTGAAGGATTTTTATGAAACTTGGGTCAGATGTTCACCTCATCGGGGGAGACATATTGTTTTTCCGCGGGTGTCTGTCTGTCCGTCCGTCTGTCCGTCCGTCCGTCTGTCCGTCACAAAATCGTGTCCGCTCTGTATCTACCAAAGCCCTTGAAGGATTTTTATGAAACTTGGGTCAGATGTTCACCTCATCAAGGCGACATGCAGAACCCACTTTGCGGGTGTGGTGTCTCAAGGTCAAGGTCACACTTGGAGGTAAATGTCAAATGCCACAAAATCGTGTCAGCTCTGTATCTTCAAAAGCCCTTGAAGGATTTTTATGAAACTTGGGTCAGATGTTCACCTCATCAAGGCGACATGCAGAACCCACTTTGCGGGTGTGGTGTCTCAAGGTCAAGGTCACACTTGGAGGTTAAATGTCAGATTGTACAATCGTCTGATTCAATACTGCCTGCAGCAACTGGCTGGGGGGAGACATATGTTTTTGTTCAATCAAAAACCATTTCTAGTTAATTATGTTTTGATTTAGATGTTTTCTGTGCCTAATTTTGTGGTGTGAATATATATCAGTCAAACAGGATGATCTGTACAATTACAGTATTGGTGCCTGTGAGAAGGCATTGCTTTGACAGATCATTGCAAAGTCTCATAGTCTTGGATAATGAGGTGTCGTGTTTAGGTATTCAAAAGGCAGTGCTTAGCAGCTAGATAATTCAAGCATACATAATGTGCTGATGATGTAATTTTTGTGTTTTAAGAAAAGTATCTGTATTCAGACTTACCATATTTGGCCTCAGAAATTAAAAAAAAAACTTATATTTTGCTTTTTATTTATTCATATCATATGCTAATTCAGTTTTGCACAACAAAATCAGCTTAAAATTGTACCTTTAAATAAGTGTCATTTGATGATTGAAAGTGAGAAGAAAGTGTGACTGTCAATGCGCTAAAGAGCTTTAAAGTGATAAAAGTGAGAACTACAAACACCATTCAGCAGTGACAAGCTGTTGTTGACAAAGACATACTAGTGAATATCCACAAGTTCCCTTTCTATTTTTTCTATAACTTACCATCAGTGTCACTGAGGCAGTCGTAAGAGTGACTTTAACTGTGAAGTAACAGGGGATGTCATTTAGTTCAGGGCTTGCCGACCTCTAGGCCTTTCATATTGACTTCTGTATTGAGAAGTGTATTCAGAAAGTTCATTGTGAATTTAATTATATTTTCATTGTAGGGTTCAAACTATTGTGCTGAAAAATTATTGGCCATTAGATCAAATCAATTAAGATAGAGATAACGACCTCTCCATGAATGTCAGTCTGAGATGGAAAGTCAGTTTGAACAATCTCAATTCTCTGTTTGCTTTCAAAAGAAAACAGCTATTTTTGATTCATTATAAAGTTAAATTTCCATTTATGGATTTATGCATTTAGGTTTGGTTTTTTCAGATTCAGTATCAGGCTTGGTTACAGAAATTGTGATATAGTATATTCCTGTAAAATAATATAATAAACAGATTCAGAAGTTGGTGTATTCTGTTACAAGCAAATGGTAGCGGAATAAATGATCTGTTTTCAAATTTAATGGTTAATTGCTATGAAATAGATGAAACCTAAGATGCTCAGGTAGCAGGCTACTGGGGGACAGGTGATTGTGTACCTTGTCTGTTTGCATGTCAGGCAAGCATTACAGGTAGTCAGTATTCCTTGGTGTAACTTACCTCTCAAACTGTAGTAAAACAGGAGAGAAGAAATTTACTTGGTTAAATGTTTTTTGACATAGATTGTTGGCCTGTGATGGAATTTTTAAGCTAGGTAAATATTCCAAGGCATTATAATATGATTTTTGCATAAACCCCAAACTGTTTTTTTAAGTGTATGTTTAAATCTTAAAAACTGACTTTATTAAAACAAGCTAGAGAAAACCCTGCTATATTAGTATCAGAGTTTTTAGCGTCTAGTTGAGTTTTTATGTTCAGATGCTGTTCAGATAATGGAAATTTAAGAAGACTTGTCTGGATCAAGTTATTAGACAACATTTTATTTGTGTCTTCTTCAGTTACAGTCTAACTGCAATATTTGTCTAGTTTACCAGGAGCTATATAAGAAACTGTATAGGGAAGTCCATCTCTTAGTCTCCAGGACAAAGAGATGTGATAGAATGTCAATGAAAAAAATCATTCAGTGTGTGTGATCATGGGTTATGTTACTATGTTCATTTCACCTCAGGTAAAACTTTACATTTGTAATTCATACCCAAGTTCTGCATTAAATTTAGGATTGCAGTCTAATAATTAAAATAACAAAAGCAAAATCCGTAATTGAATTATGTACATAGCTAAACCCAACATCAGAAATTTGAAAATTGGTATTTAATTTTTATTGCTATATTGTACATTTCTCTTTGACTGTCAAGCAAAATGATGTTTATAAAATCAGCAGTTTTATTGTTAAGAAAAAGGGGACGCAGAGCAACACAGCGCAGAGCAACACAGCGTGTCTGAAGTCTAGGTCACTCATGACACTATGGTATATACACCGTGGTATTAATGAAATGTGCCCAGGTGTCAAGAGCTTGGTTAACAACCAGGTTTTGTCCTCATGTATTTACTTTATAAACATGTTATCAATGCATCAGTTGTGGACATACACATGTACATTCAAAACATGCTGTGCTCTATTTGTTTTCAGTTTATTTCACACTTGATAAAGATAATGGTAACTGGGTAGTTTTTGTATTTTGTAAGATACTTGTATGGTACCTAAGAAACTTTTACAACTTGGTAATTTTGTTGTAACTTTGCAATGCATATTAAAAATGCTATGTAGGTACTTGTTGACAGACTGAGTTACTTTGAGACTCAGTTGTCTTGCCTTGCACTACTACATTTGGAAGATTGTTTGCTTTTCATATTGGAAACTTGTATTTTTACAAAGGTGTCTTGTTGGTATTATACAGAGATAAAATCTTGTTTATTTTTCCATGAGATATATTTCTTTTCAAACACATGCAGGTAGCCCTTGCAGGTAGGGGGTAAAACCATTTCTAATCGTTTTTCCAAAATATTGAAATAAACTGTAAACTCAAATCCTGTACTCAACTTACTCTGCTGTTCAGAAAGGTCAGGTAAATACAGTCTTGTTTGAACTTGTTGCTGAACAAGGCTTCTTATCGGAAAAGATAAATTTACCCTACAGTTTTATGAATATGTAAATTTAAACTTTAAAAGAATCAATACTATACTTGTCTAGCTTATGCTGTTTTTCTTTCTATGGAGGCTTTGTTAATGTTTGAAATAGGATTAAAGTAAACTTGAAAGTTCGGCAAAATTAAATCAGATTGAAATAATGGTTTCTCCTGCTAAAAATGTAAATATTGTTAGATAAAATATCAATCATTTTGATTAAATTGTGAATCCAGTTATTTGATTTTGAAAAAAAAAAAAAAAACATTTATCAGTTATATATTTTGATGCTGTTTCCAAGTATAACTTGCTCAGCTTATAATGTTTTGATAAAGGACATTATCTTATCACAAGTAACTTGATCAAGTACCTCTGTTCTCTTTTGTTTTGTCACCAGGAAGATAACTTCAGCAGTTATAGGGTCAATTAAATTGCTCTAAGGATGATGTTGCCCTGGGAAAATAGGAACTTTGCAGCAAGGATTTGGGCAGTTAATTGGTTATAACTTGAACTAGTGAGGTTGCTATCTCCAGCTCTATCTGAGTAATGCTTAGGGTCTCCTCTTCATCTTCTGGAACATGTTTACCTAAAATTTTAGTCATACAGTTGTGACATTTCTCCACTTTGCCTTGTGATAACCCCTGGCTGTAATCTGGTTGTATATATGTAAAGGCTGCTGCCTTGTTTTTTTCATGAGAAAATGTTGGTTTTGTTGGTTTTCTAGCTGTGCTGAATGACTGGTCACCCACCATGCTTCCTATAAACTCTTGTATGTTCTTTTGTAAATGTAAGTTTTTTTTCAAAATGATTAAGAAATTCAGATTACTTTAGGGACTACCTTAGACTGAAGAAATAGGAAGAAGTTTGAAATTTAGGGAGAAGTTATGATAATGCATTGCAGCACATTGTGTAAGTAACACATTGATCAAGCTATATGAATATCTCGGGGTTTTAAATTTTATTTCATGAAATAATAAGTTGAACAATTTTCTAACAAGTATGCATGTATATCAACATATCTATGACATATGAAATAAGTTTTTAATGCGAAAGTGACTCATTGACAGTTTCACTTTTGTTCATTACAAAGAAATAAAGCAAGCTTTATGAAAGAAGAAAGTGTTACTATAGTATTGTGGTTTTTAAGGTGTATACTCCATAATCTATCAGTGTCAATCATGATTGAAAGCATTCAGTGCAGAGCATAATTTTTCATCTATAATTTGCCAAGTAATAGGGAAACATGATCCAAGGGTTATATTGCCACAGACAACTTTCTTGTCCCTCCATATAAACCAATTAGATGTAGGCTTGTAGTTTTTGATGAACTAGAGAACTTAGTCCGTGTGTCTCATGTTTTGATTGTCAGAATGAATCATCGATTGATCAAATCAAACATTTGTTCTTTTTTATCACAACAGGTGATCAGTGTAACCACATAAAGCAGCTTATGTGCAATCATTCAAAGATTACCATCCCCGCCCCATATCTTAACTTGATTTAATGCATGAAATAACAATGAAAATTAAAAACTAAGCCCAAAATTAGAAGTTAAACTTTGCTTTTGATATTTGGTTTAAATTTAGGTAAATGTAAGATTTAATGTACTTACTGACACCTATATGTTAGAAATTAATGAGTTTTGATTGTAAAAGGCACTTGTAAAGAAAAAGTGTCAGAATGAATCAGAAATAGATTGTGTTGGAATTGGCTGATCCTTGAGGTTTTGAAATGTGCAGAATGTTCTTACTTCCAGTTAAAAATGACAAATAACAACTATTTCTACAAATTACTTCTGTTTAAAGGCTGCTTTTTCACTTTTTACAATATCCCAGTGTAATCAAAGAATAAACAGTGTGAATGTTATGGTTCCTTTAAGTATTTGCCTTACTTCTCAGGGCTCTCACGAGGGGGCGAAATGGGCGAAATCGTCACCCAAAACTCCCTGACTTCGCCTTTATGAAGCATCAAAGCGATATCAACTTCGCTGAAAATGTTTCATCTGCCGACGTCAATAACTTGTTCAGCTCCGGTTATGGGCGGAGCTTATACTTGGAAGTGGCATCAATACATACTACCTTCAAATCATTGACCAATCATAGCGCATTTTAACACTTTCATTGATTTAATCCTGTGTGTTGACACTCGACACAATTAACACATTTAGCAATCAACAGGACCTGGTGTTGAATTGGGTCAATAATTCGATTGGGGATATACACCGAGTAGAAAACTGTTGTGTACAACAGACTCTACAAATCTTAAAAGTCAAGCAAACTATGTCATAACAAATTAATTGAATGCTTAATTTTAAAGGCAAAGGGTTAAACACCAATGTTATTCTAACCTTTTAAATGAGTGTATGAAAATGGCAAAAATACTGTTTGGTAGTTTTGTATTAATTCTCGGATTTATTTACAAGAAAAAGTCAAGTAGATTTAAGACAAGCTTAATAATTTGAAGGAAATCAATTCCAGCAAATATTTAATTAATTAAACATGAAGCAGCGAATGAAAATCTCGGATAAATTCGATTTGTCATCTATTTCCGCGACCCCGACGTATTTCAATATTTATAGAAAACAGTGTCTTGGAGACTCTTAATACGGCAAACTTACAACATTCAATTGATTAATTAAGATAATTGGTCATGATTTGATTATAAGTACCTGTTTTTCATTGAAATAGTTCTTTTTCTCTAAGACTTGAATATTTCTGTTGTAGTTAATTTTGAAAGCAGCAGTTAAAATGTATAAACGTATTAATTTACATCTTAAAATTGTTTGTAATTGTGTTAAAAAAAGAATTCTGGTGAAACTGGAAACACATCCCAGTCTTTTCACAAAAAAGTTACTGATTTTGGATGCCACAGATACATTAGTTTTTAACAGTAAGTTGAATAAAAATCACTCCACATATTTGCTGTCATTGTCATTCACAAATGGAACTGGCACTGCCAGTACTAACTTCTCCCAGGAGTCTTCTGACTTCTCCCAAATCTTGCCTTAGGGAGAAGTCACTTCTCCCAAAATTTTGACCCTAGCGAGAGCCCTGCTTCTCTAGCCAGTCAGAAAGCATATCATAGATTTATCCATGAAGAATTGTGATTTCTCCACTTATTCATGAAGGGTGCTGTTCAGTTTTTTTCCTGCCAAAACATGTCTGCGCAGGTGTGTTGGCACACAAGTGGGAATGGTTCGCTTATGGATAGGTATGTTTCAAATAAGGAAGCTAATGAAAAAAAGAGAAAGGTCATAAAGAGAGGGGCAAACTAAGTCGGATAGAGGCTACAGAGTGAAATCTTAGTTGCTTTGCTCCAAGGTCCCTTCAGTTTCTTAATGCTGAAGATTTCACTTCATACCTTATATCCTGTACATAGTTCTAAAACTTTTTTTTTCACAACAGGGGGACCTAGATCTTAGATTAGTTCAGGAAAAAACTCAGTGTAAACAGTATCATATGATATTGCGTGGAATTGCTTACTAATTTGTTGGTGTACCCTCTTACAAATTACCAGAATACATTCCCCATTGGGAATGATTAGCATCACTTTGTATGAATTGCTCAATGTCTTTGTGATGTGTGAGACACCATCAGTTAACTTCTGTACTGATGGTAACTGTTTGTATTGGATATTGACATGGCAACAGCCCCTTTTACCTGAGAAACTGAAAAATCAATAAACAAATATTGTCTGTAGCTGGCCTGAAACATCATTGATGAAAACATTGGAAAATCCAGAAAAACCTGTCCTCTGAAGGCACTAATGAGTCAAACACTATCTTTGTAAATGACTGTATGATGACACACTGTAATGTTGTGTTGAAAATTTGGCTTAATGGGCACTATTGTGAAATTTGAACTTATTTAATTTGCTTATCATAGTATGTAATAGATGGATGGAAAAGTAGTTCAGTCCTTCGTGATGCTTTTTATGTATTAGTCTTGTTATTTTTCAAGATTTGGACAAAACATTCTGTTATCTGTATGTTTCATACAATTAGCCTACTTTGCTGTAAGAAATCCACTTATCTAAACAAATAGTACAAAAGAAATGGAAGTTTTACATCTTGGGTTTTGTATAGTTTCGACAATTTCCATCCCACAGGTTTACAAAATAAATATATCTGGTGTTAAAATGTATTGTAAGATTGGTAAAAAAAAGGCATTGCGTGACAATAAAACAGAAAATTGGACTGTGAGTGTCAGTCAAACAAACAGAACATAACAATGGATGACAATAGGGCATAGATCTTCACATTGTTCTGTCTGATAAACATGACATGTCTATAAAAGAGGCTCATGAGAACTGGGATAGAAAAATGCAGACATGGATAAACATTGACTTACTGGTACAACAAGATTTTATATATGCACATGAACATAGCACAAGACCTCAGATGATGTAAATATGACTCCTTTGTGAAGCACAAGTTTAACTAAATATTGTGAAGCCATGAAAAAAGCTAACTTTTGGCATGAATATAGAATGAATCATTTAATATTTTGTATTTACACTGTAATTCAACTGCCAATACCTTAAAGTTTTCATTGAACTATAATTAAAGAGACAAACAGTTAGTGTGGTTGATGGATCTAAACTTGCAGCCTTTGGTAACAGCTGTCTAGTTGACAAGGTTTTTGTTGTACAAATTTTGATTGATCTGTAGACATGTGTCTAAATATAGGCTGATAGTTTAGATATTGAGTATTTAATCAGAGAATTAAAGCAGGCCTTGAAGTAGACAAAGTGCCCAGGTACCTGGTGATTATAGATCATTATCTTGCTGTTTTATCTCCCTCTCTGTAATCTCCCGCTTTGTCAGTGATCAAAACAAATTTGGAAAACAAGGAGGACATTATTAGAGAAGACTGACCTAATTTGGAGCGCTTTAATTGTTAACAAACTTTTTAATGTAATTTTCTTAACCTTTTAACAAAATTTTGATAAATATCAAGTTGATTTCATTTCACAGTGATGAAATATGTTCAAAGATATATCAGTAAAGACTTTGTCATCATAGTAAATCAGGATTTGCTCTAAGTGTGTTAATAAAAGGAAAAGCAGTTCCTGAATAATTTAGTTGAATTAATGGGTTAAACCTTGATTTGTTATCAACATTCAGTAGAATATCAAGGACCTGAATAATTTATAGTCCTCTCACTAATTGTTGCTCCCTTTAGTTGAACAGCTTCTGCGGGCATTGAGCAGAGTCAGGACTCTGATCTACTCGAGCATCTTCTGCAGGCATTGAGTTAAGACTCTGCAGACTCTGATCTACTCATTGTGCTCTACGGTCTCTTTATTGCAACAGCCTGGTGATTTTTTGCAGGATTTTTAATTGGCATTCATTATTTGAAAAGTTTAGGAACCCAGAACGGTTTATTGATGGTATAGTTAATGTTCTTTCCTCCTGAAAAAACCTTTTTCCTGTTAATTTCATTTTATTGACTCATGAATGAAGCATGAAATTGCATGATGCATTTTCTGACAATAAATCAAGGTGTGTTGACATCCAATTTAGTTAAGGTCTCAGAAGAAAATTAATAGTATTGATTTGTTGTCATGGAAACTGGACATAGGTTCTTTTGACATTTAGGAAATGCATGTTCAGTGTTCATGTTCAAGGCAGGAACTATGGAGCTTATACTTGTGCTTCACTGCACACCTGAATTATAATTGCCCTATTAATATGAGGATTACATTCTCATTATTTTACATTATTATAACTGACTGTTTTGAGACCATTGTGCAAAGGTAACAAAGAGCTTTGGAGACCTTGGCATTCATTTTCAGAGATTTGATTTGTTACATAATATCTCTTCTTTAGTAACAAATGTTCAGTGTTTTACATGTGTCAGGGTAACATAAGACCATAAGCTTAATTAAAAGTGTCAGATTCTCCCATTTTCGTGTTTTTCATTTTATGTCTGATCATGCAAGTAGTGCTAAAGATGTCAAAATATTTTGACCATACCAAAAGAGTTTTGTAATAGTTGAAATACTTCAGTTAATGTGTCACCACAATTTACAAATTTTACATACACTTGCCGTGTGCCAGGGGCCATTCTCTGTTGGTATGTTTCAATAGATAGGGATCAGTGTACATGTCAGGGGGCCCTAATCTTTCTCACTATCAGTGATAACGACCCTTATTATAGACCTTGCTAGACTCAATTTTCAACCTAATGATAAAACAGTTCTAGTCTAATATCACATTTTATATGGTAGTTTTACTTTGTACTACACTGTTGTACAGTCCAACCTTACTTAAGCAGCCAGCAAAGGGAAACGGTTATTTTGGCTGCTTAAGCAAGGTGACCGCCTATTTAGGGAGTAATGTTGGCTTGCTTTCTTAAGTACTAGTAGGCATGTGGTTACTTTGAACTCAGAATCATAACTATCTTCTGTTATATCTTCATTAACTTTTTAATATGATAATTCAAGTTAAAAATACAATACAAATAGTATCTTGCAGTCATTTAAATTCTTTTAGATATTATCATTATCATTATTATTATCACTGACTTTCTAATCGCGGCACGAGCGGTCTCATCTCCACTCCAAGATAGTCAAAACATTTGTTCCTTAAGTGCTATCTTAAGTAACGTACGACTCAGTAACAGCATGTTTGAAAATGTTTTTGTTCTAAGTTTACATTTTATCTTTGAAAGTAACAAAACATTCTTAAAAGATAGAAATAAATGTTGATTTGATTTGAAGGCGAATCACGAAAATTCATTCATTAAGAGTTCTTTCCCTTCGGCGTAATCGGGATGATTCGCACAAGAAGGTGTTCTCCAAACGGGCCGAGATATAGAATAAAGCATAGTATTACTTAGGTTCGTTTTCATTTACTCCGTGACAGATTTAAAAATAGAGTCAATTAAAAAGCATGTTTGTAAGGTGCTTATATTTATTTTAATTTCTGTTAACCGCTGAAATCAATACCTTTTGTAATTATAAAACAAACTTCTTAACACCTAATGAGATCTCATTATAATGGATGCGAAACAAATAGTCGCCGAATTAACACACTGATACATTCAAGCACTGTGTATTGTCTCGTGTTTGCCTTCGAGCGTTTATTCTAGGGCTTGTCAAAATATATTCACACCTTGAGCAGACAATACGTGACCGCTAAATCGGGTTGAATTTTGGCAAATTGAATGCAGTTAGTGTGGCCGCTGGCCGCAGACATAAGGTGACCGTTTAATTAACGTGTTATTTAGAAGGATTTTCGACGGGAGCGTCATGAATTGACCGTTGACACCAGGTGTATTTCAAACAAAATTCATGCATACTGCAAACAGTCCTCCCTTACAGTTAAAAAATATATTTGCATAAAACTTGTTTAGGCTCACAGTGTGTTATAGCAGCTTCAGTGGTACCATCCTGTTCTCAGCTCTTTAGATTGCAAGGGATTTTTTGATTATTACATAATGTATTTCACTGAGGTTCCGTTTTTTCTCAGGAGCAGAACTCAAATTTTGCAGCTTTTTGAAGTTATTATTCATTCTGTATCCACAGGGCAAAACACTAATGATGCCTTATGTAAAATGTTACCTTTGTTTCAGGTGTTCTGGCATATAGATGTGTTCAGGCGTAGCTACAGGAGACTGTCAGGACATTTGTGTATGGGGCATTCCTGTATCTTCTGTGCTCTCAAGGTGAGTAACTTACACCATAGGTTGAATCTAGTGATCCTTAGCATACCCAGTAACATGCAAAGTATTAATGGAGCAACTTATAACCATTTCAAGAAAGGTTAAAAACAGTTTGAAACAAAGTGACATAGTAACTTTAAATGATCAAACTATTAAAGGTAAGATATTTCCATTGTAGCCTTAGAAAGAAAAATAGAATGACTGTTGAGTTATAGTTGCGTGCACAATATTTTTGTTCAGTTCTCATTCTACATGTAGAAGTAATGAAGAAGTTGGGCTTGAACACTTAGGAGATATGTCATGAACAGTAAGATTGATCAGAAATGAATTATTGAGTTAAGGAAAATAAAACATATACACTGACATTAAATAAATTGCCTGCAAGGAAAATAACAACATAAAAATGTACACCATACATAAATATGTAGCCTTGATGTGATATTTTTATTTGGCCATGGTTTTACTTGGAATGGCTTTATGGTAGTGATTTGCAAAGTTAGGAATTGATCTATTGATCCAATCAGAGCTTGTTAAAACCAGACTTACAGTTGCATCTAAATGTCTTTTACTCCAGCCTACCTGTATAATGAGATTTTCTTCTTGTTGATGTTGCTTATTTGAAAATACTGTATTTTTAAGTTGGGTTTGAGTTTATGATTAAATCGAGTAGTAAGTAATTTCTGTGAAAATGACATGTGTCTGTTTATAGACATGATAAATTGACTGAAAATTGGATGACTTAATATTACATCACAGCCGTTTGCCAATTTTTGTGTTTTGATACATTTTTCAGATTTGAATTTT